>CM076581.1:118414198-118560320 GCA_034641835.2 Pinus albicaulis
AAAATAACGCAACAATACAGGGTGGCGGACGCGGTAATGATTGTTTAGCTGCATAATGATGAGTTGGGAATCTAACCTAACCACTAAATCGGAGATGTCACGAGATGCCGCTTCCGTGAGGAGTTGGATCACTGACATGTACTCGGCCACATTGTTGGTGGCGTTACCCAGGAAGATCCCCCCGGAACCAAGAAGGTCCGACTCAGGAGTATAGAGAACCCAAGCAGCTGAAGCAATGTGTCTAGTGTGACGACTAGCACCGTCCGCATACCCGACGTATGATAACGAGTGTGATGACATCTGTGCGAAAGAAAAAGATTACATGAGAAAAACACTTCAAACCAAACAAATAATCCAGAAGCATCAAAATAAAAATAGGCAAAACTTATATACATAAAATTACAAAGCATATGCCTAGTGTGAAACTAGGCAAAATACTTCTTCAGATAGAGCCCGTTGTGGGGCTCCTCGAGTGGAATTCCATTACAGTCCTATAGTTCGTAAGCTCCTTTTGAGAGGGCTTTAGTAACGATGTAAGGACCAAGCCACAATGGTTGGAGCGTTCCTGCCCCCAAGAGTTCATGTTTTTGATCATAAAGTAGAACAAGATCGCCTTCTTGGAAAGAACGAGGCTTGACAGATTTGTCGTATTGAGCTTTAACTCAGCGCTGGTGAGCTTCGAGTGCTAGTGTAGCATCTCGACGAGTTTCGTCCAAGTGATCAAGCGAGAGCAAGCGCTCTTCTGTGGCGGTGGTGCCAGGCAGGAGTTCAACGGCTAGTTTAAGTGATGGGATTTCGCACTCAATCGGAAGTACTGCCTCCAGGCCGAAAGCAAGTTGGAAAGGTGTAAAGCCTGTGGCAGTTTTAACTGACGTTCGGTATGCCCATAACGCGGAATATAACTTCCGATGCCATGTATTTTTATGGTTTCCGACCAATCTACGAATCATGGTTTTGAGGACGCCATTTACGGCTTCTACTTGACCATTAGCTTGAGGATAGTAAGACGAAGATTGATCTTGTCGAAAACCTAGCATGGATGTTAATTCGGTCATCATATGATTTTGAAAGTGAGATCCATGATGTGTGACAATCGATAGGGGTACGCCGAAACGACAGATGACCTGATTAAACAGGAAGAGAGCGGCGGTTTCACCATCGGCCTTAAAAGTGGGAAGGGCTTCAGCCCATTTCGTAAAATAATCGACCACAACCACGATGTAGTTGTGTCCGTTTCCGAAGCGGGATTGCAGGTGACGAAGTCAATTCCCCATTTAGCGAAAGGACCGACGGAGATAACCGGGTGAAGGGGGGCAGGATGTGCGCGCATTTTCTTTGTGAAAATTTGACATGGATGGCATTTTTGGACTGCTGCAATGCAATCTTTAAACAAAGTGGGCCACCAGTAACCGGCGCGCAAGATTTTTTGGGCAGTAGCTATGCCCGAAAGATGACCACCACATGCCCCCGCATGGCAGTCATTCAAAACGCGTTCTGCTTCATCGATAGTGAGACAACGTCGGAGAATAGTATCAACACCACGACGATATAGTGTATCGTTTAGCACGAGGTAGTGCCTTGCTTGGTGGCGGATACGACGATGGTCATCAGACGTGAGAGCTGGGCGGAAGCGTTGAGTTTGTAGGTAGACTAAGATGTCTCCATACCAGGGGTCTGAAGAGTCGACCAAGTAGACAGATTCATCAGGGAATGGATCATGAGCTACCTCTGCCGGGTCGATTCTGGGAAGGTCCGATAGTAATTCGGCAAAGACCAGGGATTTCTTTGCTTTGGCAGCCGTGAACACCAAATCAAATTGTTGGAGGATGACGATCCATTTGGAATATTTCCCTCCAATAATTTGTCTAGACAAGATATGTCGCATGGGATTCTCCAAAGCAATCACCGTAGTCTATCGCAGCAATATATAATGTCGGAGCCGGGTGACGGCGAAAACTACCGCCAGAGAGAGTTTCTCCACATGTGAATAACTTAATTCAAGTCTGATTAGACCTTTCGATAAATAGTAAATCACATGTTCGCTGTCGTCGTCGTGTACTTGAACCAAAACCATTCCAAGTGAGGATGGTGATGCTGCGAGATAGAGGAGAAAGTCGCGTGAGTAATCGGGGGCACTAAGGAGTGGGGCTGAAACAAGTGCCTGTTTCAAAGCATCAAATGACCGTTGAGCTTGGTCATCCCACAAGTATAGTGTTCCTTTCTTCAATAATCGCATGAAGCCTTTCGTCATCTCAGCATAGTTAACGATGAAACGTCGCAAAAGTTTGCCTTCCCCTGCAAGCTTTGGAGTTGAAGGATGGATTGTGGTGCCGGCAATTCAATAATTGCTTTTACCTTATTGGGATCAACCCTAATCCCGTGCTTGGAAACAATGAACCCTAACAATCGTCTGGACTCGACCATAAATACGCATTTATGAGGATTCAAGCGTATATTGTAGAACCTGCACCTAGCAAAAATTTCTCTTAAATGAGCCAGGTGGTCTCGTCGCTTCTTGGAATGAGCCGGGAGGTCGTCCAAGTATGCTTGTACAATATGTCGAATGTCATGAAAAGCATAGTCCATAGCCCGTTGAAAAGTTGCTCCAGCATTCTTCAGGCCGAATGGGAGCTTTTTATACGCAAAGATGCCCCAAGGACAGATGAAAGCAGTTTTATGCTGGTCGTCTTTTTTTATGGCAATCTGGTTGTATCCCGAAAATCCATCCATGAAGGAAAAAGATTCGCATCCGGCACAATCGTCGAGAATTTGATCAATGAACGGCGTAGGATAGTTGTTTTTTGGACAAGCGGCGTTCAGATCGCGATAATCGACGCAAACTCGAATAGTGCCTTATTTTTTATCAACGGGAACCGGATTGGAAACCCATTCAGTTAAGGGAACGGGGTAAATGAAGCCAGCGTTCAAATTTTTTTCTACTTCGACCTTAATGGCGGCTGCTTTGCACGGGTGGACAGGTCTAAGTCGTTGCCGGATAGGTTTAGCATTGTCATAAGTCTTGATTTCGTGCTCGAAAATAGAAGGATCTATGCCGGGCATTTCGTCATAAGACCAAGCAAAGACATCGCGGAATTCTTTAAAAAGAGATGTGAAGGACGCAATTTCCTCAGGATTGCAGTCGGCTCCAATCTGAATATTTTCCATGATACCCGTTTTGACCGAGATATTGATGAGTAGAGTCTTGGAAAGATTACCCATGTTCCCTTCTGAATCGATAGTGTGGACAGTCGTATAAGAGGAGGGAACTATCTCAGGTTGGTCAAAAGATGGGATTTCAGTTTTTATCGCCTCCGAATCAATCGTCGAAGCGTGATGGTGGAACTTTCCCCACGGTCGTTCTTCTAATGACATGATTTCTCGAATAGCTTCGTCTGTAGGCCAGACTTCATTGAGGAGATCCTTAGAGAGAACTATTATGGGAGAGAGGGTTGTACCTGTGGTCGAAACCATATCAGTGGAGGGTTCAGATGCGACTTGGATGGCTTGGTAAGCCAACTCAACCGGCAAAAGTGGCATCTAATCTCCATAGGAATCAATTTCTGAAGGTGCCGGAATGATCCATGGGTCGATAGAGCCATCCGAAGAGGTGGATATCATTGCAACCGTGTTTGGGATCTGAGGCGGCGGTAGAGGAAAACAACCCAGTAGGGAAGATGCCTTCAGAAGACCGGTACCGATACTGATGTAAGAGTCAGGGACACCTCCTATTAAGGGTACAGAGCTACTTGGTAAAGTGGAATAATCAGGGGTGCAGAAGGATAGTTGATCGACCGTGACTATTTTCCCATCCAATGGAAATAGGATGAGTCGGAAGACCGAAGACACAATGGCGGTCATAGCATAAGACCAACTGCGACCGAGCAATAGATTATAGTCGAGATGACGCTCTACGACTTCAACGTCCACATTTACCGTTTTCCCACCAAGAGTGACAGGAAAGCTAGCAAGGTATCCTTTGGGTAGGAACGTGTGGCCATCGAAAGCTTTCAGGGAATTCGATGGCGGGGTTAGAGTAGGAGAACCTAAATTCAGCCAGCAAGCTTGTGACATAACGTAGGTCGAAGCACCTTCGTCTATGACAGTGCGATGGATGGGTCTCCCTTTCGACACAACCTGCACCTGGAATGCGAGTTGATGTGAGAGGCGAGGCTTAGCCTTTTCCATATCAAAGATTGCTAGCGTGGAATCCTGGGGATCTATTCCGCCAATGGCCGAAAGCAAGGCTTTCCTTTGTGCCGGACAGGTTTGTAATACTTCAAGTGCAGACATGGCTGACGGTGCCTGCGCCAATTCTTCTACAATATTGTAGTTTTTGGCTGCACGTGCAGAGGTATTATGAGTCGTGCGTCGAAGTGTCCCTTTGGGGGGACGAATAACAGGTTCAGCAGTAGGCCTTTCGATATACAAATCGTTGGGCGGCGGCGGATTGGAACTAGTTCCAGGTTCTTGAGCATCTATGGTAGGGGCTCCATAAAGCTTGGCGCGAGTTTGAAGGTCAATACTCTCGATGCCATAAATGGCAGATGGTCCTTCGCCGGAAGGATTCGAACCACCATTGCCCCGTTGATGGGGTTGTGGCGGGTTGTCAACCATATGTTGATGTTGCTGCTATTGATTGGGGAAAGGATTGTGAAGAACGGCAGGTGTTCTCCCAGAATCCTTGTTAGCAATAAAATCAGTGCATTCCTGCAACCGAGGACATTTGTATGTCAAGTGGTCCTCCGCACAGATTTTACAAGGAAATTTCATGGGTTTATCCTTTCCTTTTTCATTAGCAGCATTTTTCTGATTAGAGTTATTCTGATTATTCGACTGCTCTTCCGAAGAAGATGTTTTCTTCTTATTCTTCCTATTTTTTCCGTTGGGTTTTTGTGAGGTTTGCACCGAATTTACCTCAGCGGAAGGGAGAGGAGTCGTTTGATGGGGGGCGGTGGCAGCCGAGGATGGCTGGGAGGTTTGCCCCCGAGACTAATTGGTGGCTACACCAGAGATCGCGCCAACGAGACCATCGGCATGAGCTCCGGTTTTCTGAGTAGCCGGAGGGTTGGGGTTTCCAGGGGCATGGGGGAGCAGATCGTAAAGCGTGCCGGATTGTGAATAGATCAAATCCAGGTGCTGGGCACGACGAATACATTGATCTTCTGTCACTGCACCAGAAACACCAACCAGGATCTTCCTCATCTAGATAGCCTCACATGCAGCTTGACTTGCTGCCATGTATTCTACTTCCACTGAACTGAGTGCCACAGATCTTTTTTTCCTGTTGTACCAATAAAATTCCACAGATTTGATACTAAAAATCCCTTCTGATGTGCTCTTTCTGTCTGTTGGGCTACCTGCCAAATCTGCATCTGTGAGGCCATGCAACTTCACCTCATCTATCTGTATGTACCATAAGCCATACTCAGATGTGCCCTGAAATATCTTAGGACATGCTTTCTTTCCTTCCAAAAGAGCTTGGTAGGCTTAACGATCACTTGTGAAAGTTGGTTCACTGCATAGCATATGTTCGGTCTTGTATTAACTAAATACATGAGTGAACCCACCAACTATAGATAAACAATGGTATCCACTACCTTTGCCAATGTAGTATCCTCTTTCCTCCAATTTCCTGTAAGAGGAGTGTTGATAGGCTTGCAGCCTTGCATGTGAAACTTCTCAAGTATCTCCCGGGCATACTTTCCTTGAGACACAAACAGTTCACCTTCCCGCTGCCAAATTTCCAATCCAAGGAAATAATGAAGGAGGCCCAAATCCTTCATCTCAAACTCCTTTGCAAGATCTGCCATGCACGAGTGTATCAACTGCTCATCACCCGTTAGTATTAAATCATCCAAATAGAGGAAAATGATTAAAATATTACCCTCCACCACAATTGGATACAGTTTTGTATCTGCCTCACTGTTGGTGAAGCCAAGTCCGGTGAAATAGTTGTCGATCTATGTGTACCAAGCACGAGGTGCTTGATTCAACCCATATAGCGCTCTTTTGATCCTGCACACATGCAACTCACTGTTGTAGATCTCAAATCCTTCAGGGTGCTCAATGTACACCTCTTCCTCAATGATCCCATTAAGGAACGCAATCTTCACATCCATCTGATGAGTGTGCCAACCCATCTATGCTGAGAGAGTAAGGATGGTCCTTATGGAAGAATACTGTGTGACAGGTGCAAAGGTTTATTCATAATCAATCCCCTCGATCTGTGAGAAGCCCTGGGAAACAAATCTTGCCTTATACTTCTCGACGCTCCCATAAGTAGCTTGATTTACTTTGTAGATCCATCTTGATCCTACAACTGATTTTCCCACTGGCCTTGGAACAATCTCCCAAGCACTGTTTCTGAAAATGGAGTCATACTCCTCCACCATGGAATCTACCCATGTGGGCTCCTGCACTGCTTCTTCAAAAGAAGATGGCTTTGTCACGATACACTTACTCATTAGAGCCATGTATCCAGTAAATCGTTCAAGTGACTGTCTCTGTCTACGATGTGATGTAGGGACTCCTGCATTCTGTGCCCCATCAAGCTTCAGTCTCTCAGCTTCTATGGTATGCTTTCTGCCTTGTCTGATGTTTGGTTTTGCATGAGTGGACTCCTCCACTCCATGAATCTCCTCTTGTGGTTGATCCACATCTAGAGGCTCACCTTTGGGAACAAGAAGTTCCTCCTCTGCATGCAAGTGTAGCTCCCTCTCAAGCGACAACTTCATGGCTTTAACCTCATTGAATTTTATATCCCGTCACACCACAGTCATCTGATTGTCTGGAAAATACATACGATAATTATGGGGTGTTTCTTTATATCCCAAAAATATCCCAACTTCTGCAGTCAGCTCCAACTTTTTCTTGGTGTCCTTCATCACATGAATGTAAACAGATGAGCCAAAAATATTCAAATGAGAAATATCAGGCTTCTTACCAGTAAAAGCTTCTTTAGGTGTACTCATGCCAAGTACTTTATGAGGACAATGGTTTTGGACATAAACTGCAGTGTTGCATGCTTCCGCCCAGAAGTGCATCGGTAAGCCCTGTTCATGCAGCATCGCTCGTGCAGCACCCACAATCGTTCTATTCTTTCTCTCCACAACCCCATTCTGTTGTGGGTTATGAGGCGCTATGATTTCTCTTCGAATTCCTTCTTTGCTATAGAATTATTTGAATTCACCCGAGATGTATTCACCACCATTATCGCTCCGTAGAGCTTTCACTTGCTTCCTCAACTCCTTCTCCACCAATGCTTTAAACTCACAGAAATTTGAGAATGTTTCGCTCTTCTTCTGCATGAAGAAGATCCAGTATCTACGAGAATAGTCATCAAAAATATAACATAATACCTGTGTTTTTTTGTTGAAGCAACCGAGAAAGGTTCACACACGTCTATGTGAATTCTCTCCAGGATCACCGAAGCACATTTCTCCTTCTCATGAAAGGTGGTCTTCACAAACTTACCCATAGTACATCCCTTGCACTGATCTAATCGATAAAGTATTCCTAGGGAATTCCTAAACAGAAATTCACCGCAAAATTCCTAAAGCGCCATGGTGAAGATGTCTGAATCTCCTCGTGCCATAATTAACCCTCATCCCTGCTCACCACTTCTTCGCTTGCCCTATAGAAATTTAATATAATAATGATTAATTATCCACCGAGACTATCCCGATCACATACAATTCGAATTTATATGCAACACATAATCTCTTCCACTCAGATCATCACACATGCGGAAAATAAAACAAGTGATAGCACATCAAATCATCATACACATTAACACAGTATGTATGGGGAAAGCTTATAGCTGAAAACCCCGCAGCTATTGTGTATACTATAATGGAGAAAACATGTAACAAAATCAGTACAATACTCCTCACAAGTACTCAGTACTTTCTCATGAAGTTACACACAAACTAGCTTGGTTTTGAACAGGTTACTGGTTCAAAACTCACCACTAATTGCCTTGCCTCTATTGCGCAATCATGGCCTGTCTAAATAGAGATCCAAGGTTCGAATCTCCTTGGCTTGACAGCGCAATCATCATGGAAAATTCCTCCAAGTGTGGTGCAAATCTCATGCACAACTGATGTCGCCACTGATAGCTAACTCCACCCTTTCATCTACCTCTTTCACTGGTCTCCACTGAACTGTTCATGCACTGTAGTGAACTGATGTGTTCTTGAGTTGAATAATGAGTTACCAATTAATGAATTAAATAATATTTAATTCACTCCACTCATTACTAGTTGATTAGCTAGTTAAACTAATCTCAACCAGTTCAACTAAATTAAACCGAACACAACTCCACTAGCTGTCTCATTAACTCCACCAAACTTCTGCCACTGAAGTCCTAACTGAAGTCAACCATACATGTGCTCACCAAACCCTTAGGAATAGCGTAATTCCTTTTCAGATGCATGAGCCACTTCCAAGGCTCGAACTGAAGTGCTCCAAGAGAGTAAACTGCTATTTAGAGTCCAAATATTATTAAGGGTAAATAATATTTGACTTCCCTATTTTTAGGATAGGCAGTCTAAATATAGACTTCGACCTATAGGTCAAAAAAATAGAGGTCCATCTATTTTTACCAACATGACCAATACTCCAAGAATAACATACTACAACCCCTGGACCATGCTCCATATGTCTAAAAATAGACATAGTCTAAAAATAGACTTTGCACCAGAATTTGCCTGCGGGCCCACTTAGTGAAGGCGACTTCATTTCACTAAGCTCCATCATCTTGCAGCATTTTCAACATGCCCACCATTGTAGCTCAGCCATCTACCTCCAACTTGTAGAGATTCTTAACTCGAATCCCTATCCTCTTGGTTTGACCCATTGTTTTATGTCGTAGGAAATATTTTCCATTGGTAAAAGCAACGTCATAACCTTTATCTTCCAACATTGCAACCGAGACCAAGTTCTTCTTCAACCTGGAACATGCATAACATATTTCAACAAGAATGGATTACTAGACTCCCTCTCAAAGGTAATGGTCCCAATTTCGGTCGCACTATATCGACCATCTTTGCCCATCTCTATATGCATTTGAAGGTCCTTCTCCTCCAAGTCACTAAACAACTCCTTGTCTCCCGTCATATGGAAATACGCACCACTATTAAGATCAAGGAAAATTTTAAGAACCCCCCTAAATTTATATATATAATAAATGGGTGAATCCCCATGATACATAGGAAAAATGGAAGGCGATTTTATTAATAATATAATATGTATATATAATTTTTTGGCGAATCTCTCACGAGATTATATTATCTTGTAAAATCATGGCGAATCACTACTACAAAATGGTGAATCGTTGTCTAGTGGACTTTGGGGTGTTGGTTCCAATGAATATATGGTAGTTGAACCAGGAGTAGAAGGAAGAGAACCACCGATACCAAGCATGGTACATGGTGACTCGTGAGGGAAGTAGTTCTCGTGCAGTTTGGAAAACGCGTTCTTCTAGTTCTGCTAAGCGTAGTGTTGTTGCTCATGCTACTACTAGCACTGATATTGAGGTTGGAGAGGATTTTGAGGAGAAATGAACAGCAACAGGAAGAAAAGAAAACATGCTATTAAAAAGTGTTGATAAACATTGGATCTAATCCAGGTGCCATGGTACAATAACAATATCACAAAATACTTCAGATGTTCAACTATGGAAACATAATTTACATTACAACACCATCACAACTCTTACACAACCATATTTATGGAAATTATTTGATGCTGTGAAGCTCTTAAAGGAAGACCTAGCATGGTAACTATAATAAGGTGAACTGCTTTTCACTTCTTCAAAATATTATTCCTTCTCATGCCTTCAAAATATGGATATTGAAAGGAATATGTACCAGTTGCAGCCACCCTGCTGAATCTGTTAAAATTATAAAAACTCCATTCCCCATGTCATGCCCATGCCATGCCATGAATCTATTTGTAGCATAATCCCACAAGTAGTAGCAATGGCACCCTATATTTACCTGATATCTCCATTTATTGGAGAGGAGGCCCACTCTAGAACTTGCCAATGCTCTCCTAGTATTGTTGTACAAATGATGTCTTGTTTTAAATTTGTACAAGGAGAGATTTGTTTTCAGTATATGCATCTTTTCAAATGTGGTAGTTATAACTTATAAGTCCAAATAAAATATAACCCAAAGAACCATATTATTCTATAGGCATGAAAAATCTGGCCAGATATCAATTACTGGCAACTTGTCCGTGGATGTGATGAAGTCAATTATGACTAAAACAATTTTCACCCTTGATGAACCTTGACCTAATATTACTTTCAATCATGAAATGCAGTGATAATGGACAAGACAAAGGGACGAATTGGCTATGGATTATAAAAAAAATCTAAGCATTGAATTGTGTATTAAAATCAATCCTAGTTCAGTGCCACACACAATTCACAATAGTAATAAACACCTACACAGCTAGGAAACCTATGATAGCCCGACAATAAGATCCCTAGAACATGTACAATGTATATATATATTTTTAAATTTATTCTTAGGTGGGAGGTAGGCCTTTAAATAATTGGTTCCTTGATTTTGGTGCTTTAAAGCACATGACCATCAAGAAGGATTGGTTTATTACGTTCGTTGAAGCCAAATCCAAAATATAAACTATAGTCTTTGGTTTTGGTTGGGTGCATTTTGTGGAAAATTGTGGGGATGTTCAAATGAAATTGTTAGATGTTAAGCAATGTACTTTTGAGAATGTGCATTACATACCATTGATCAGATATGGATAAAAATCTTCTTTCAATTAATGAGATAACAATATAGAGTCCATATTTGGAGGCCTCATTTAGTGTTGAAAATCATTTTGTGAAAGATAAAGGTAATAGACCAATGGTTAGGTGATTGTGTCAGTGCTAAAACAGAATGGGTTGTATAGGCTTGCAGCTTGTACTGACCACCGTGGGTATCCACAGTCTCCAGCTCGGACATGTATATTGGAAGCACAGGAGGGAACTATTTGTGTAAGAACATAGAATATTTTTATCTTACATTTATCTTCTGTCTATATTCCCATATAATTTTTGAGCTATGTACATTGCTGGGAATACTAGATATTTTGCAATAAGAAATCCATGTAAAGGCTGTTTAAACTCTATTGGTTTTTATTTGTCTTGTGAAGCGTATTTTTTTGCATCTCCATTGTTTTTTTCTATATGGACTGACACTTATTTTTGGTTGATATTCTTAGTGGGGTAGAGCTTACTATGTGAGAGGAGAACCAGAGAAGGAAAGATTGGCTATGGATGTGAGATGAAAGGGGAGGCTCACTATTTTTTTTAGCATGTTTTTCTTTGCCTATTAATGCGAAAAACGCTGATGGGTTTTTACTAATAAATTTGATAATCAATATCTGGAAAGGAGGGAATGTGAATATGATCTTAAGGCCTCTATATATTTCTACACAGTAAGATGCTCTGCATTGCTCCATATATATGGCAACTACCTAACAATTTCTTGGAAATATATAGAAGCTATTCATGTGTTTGAAATTTTCATATGATGTCTGATCTTCAATGGTGGATTTTTTATTGTAGGAGGAAAGAGAATTTTCAACTCCATTTCTGATTGGAGTCCTAGTGTGATTTCAAGCATATTTGATCTCATAGCCTTAATTTCTCTGGGCTTGTCTCATTTTTTGTTGGCTTTGTTTTATATGGAAATACATTTTGCTCCTGCTTTTTAGACAGATTCATCATAATCACTGGTAGATTCATCATAATCATTGGTTTTTTAATTCTTGCAGGTTCATATCAACTCCAAATAAGAACACAAACAAGTACTATTTGGGCCTAGCTCCACTGCAAGAAATGGCAAGGTATGTAACTTACAACAGTATATTTGACCCAAATGTTTGAAATATGAGATTTGTTTTAAGTATAAAATGTTTCAACAGAATTTCACTTACATATGGCATCATCTTTTATGTACGAAAATTGCAAAAGATGCTGGTCCATGTGGGAATAACCATGACTATCTTTTCAAGTTTGAGCAAGCCATGGATAGAATTGGTGAGTTTTTCTTCTGACATACTGGCCCTTTCATACATCCATGCTTTGAATACTGTGTTTCTCTATAGTTGGAGTGAAATTTATAACTTGATTTATTGTTATAATGTCATAGGCCATCCAGACCAAAGGGTGATAAAGCTTGCAAGTGAAGTGAGGAAGTTTCTTAGAGGCATTCAAAACGTTTTCCATAAATCACCCTTGTGACTGCTAATAGATTTGACATCCCACAATTACAACTTCAACCATATATCACCAACTACTAATTCCTGAAATGGTTACATTATTTTCTACTAACAGAGCTGAATATGCATGAATACTCCATCTAATATGACAGTTGAGAAAGTGGTTCAGAATTTCCAATGAACAGCAAAAGGAAGAAAATAAAACATGCTATTAAAAAAGTGTTGATAAACACTGGATCCGATCCAGGTGCCATGGTACAATAACAATATTGCAAAATGCTTCAGATCTTCAACTATGGAAACATAATTTACATTACAACACCATTTAAGTTGAAGAAGTGAAAGGGCATCAGAATTAAGATCTCATCATTTCCACAGTAGTTGTGTTGTCAATCAGTCTCACTGTATACAATAGCTTTATCTTATTGCAGTAGTAAGCCTCAAGGTTCACCATTTCCCTGCAGCAGTTGCTTAAGACTATCATTGCAGTGTTTTGATACAACACCCTTGTGACAATAACCTTTTATATGACAATAATCCTTAAGTGTTCATGATAGTCCTCCTATGGGCCTAACTGAAGTATACCTGTGGTGAGTAAGTTATGAAGATCATACAGTTTCGCTAAGCACAAAGATCTTCTAGAGTTTGATGGGATGATATAATAGTCATTAACACTATCTTGAATGAGTGGTTTGCAGAACAAGGCCAACAACTTGAAGGGATCCTAAAAGGCATCAACAAACCTAAACCTTGTGGTATACTGTTGATAGCAAGAAGCTTTAGAACAAAAAGGCATCATCACACTTAAGGTATATTTCTCATTGACACATGAAAAATAGAGAATAGTAGGCAGGTTGCTTCAGATGCATTTGATCAATGTATGATACTAGCTTATATAACTTGACCAGAGACTTTAAGTTTTTTTGAATAGAGACGTTAGAGGCACCACTGAGAGTGATGATTTCAATAATCAATAAGATAGTAAATACTTACTTGGAAATCCCTTGCCTTCAAAAAATATACATCTGGAAATCTCCAGCACTACCCTATTTCCTCTTTCAACCAACCCATTCTATTCAAGTAAAGTGTAGAATTGTCTTTGCCTTTAAATCCCTTCACTTGTGTAACAATTTGCAAATTCATTTGATGCAAACTCCCTTTCCTTATCTGATTGAAGGACTTTAATTCTCTTCCCTAATTTATTCTCCATTCCTCTCTTAAGTTCTTGGACTCAACAAATGTAACAAACTTTATTATTAAGAAAAACATGTACATTTTCCTAAATATGTCAACAATAAGGAGAAAATTCCTTGCACTAGATACTGAAAGTGTCTTCATGGGTCCACAAAGAATCACAATAGACTAATACCAAACTTCACATCACACTCCATACTTTTTCTTCACCAAAGATCTTCCAACACTATTTTCAAGGCAAGCATGTTGAACATGCATCTTTCTCCTCCTAAACTGAAAGTAAACCACTAACCACCTTAGGTTTGCTCTAAAGGGAATTTAAGATGCTAATAAATTTGATGCCATCATGGAAAAATACTTCAGATGCCCCTTGAAGACAGTTTTTATGATCATGACAGTTTTTAAATTAGAATAAATAATTAATTGTCTTGGGTCCAAACCCACATCTTTGGGTCAAAACTCCAACTACTTGGGTAACTTGCCCAACCAACTCCTTTTGGTGGGTTTTCACCTCTCAAAAATTCCTTTGAGCTACCCAAATTCCAACATATTCCACCAAGCAACAAGCAGGTAATGATGTTATCCCTTGGCCATATGGTCTCAAGCTTCCCCACTCTAGCTTCCTAGTGTCAATCCCCATATCTTGGCTTAGAACCCTACCCTAGAGAATTATCATGACTAGCCTCCTAGTGTAACTAGTGTGGTCAATTCTTAGTATTTATTTACTTGGGTAGTTTTCTGTAGTCTCTTTCATGGACAAGACATGTAAACATTACATGAGTTGGTGATCTCTGTTTGACTCTTGGATTTGTTTGTGGAAGCTACATTTGCAGCCCTTTTTTCTTATATTAAAGCCATATGTATATCATTCCTTTAATAGTTAAAGGAATCTGTATTTAAATATATATATATATATATATAAACTCCACTTCATAAACTACTACCCCATTTGAAAACCTTCTTGAAATGTTTTTTTCTACCCCTACAACCATCAATACTCATAAAAGGAGACTGTAGGTAATTTATAATCCTAAGGATGATGGTGAAATCAATGAAGAATCTGTGATTCTCCAAAATCCCTTATACAAAATTTTCCCATAGATGGAGAAGGGATTTACAGATATGGTAAGCCAAGGAATATAGTACTTCAGTAGACACATATTTATGACATCTCAATTCCTTCACTAATGAGAAGGTGAATGAAAATATTTTCAATGATCATGTTTAACAAATTGAACATGAGAATTTGGAATAGTTGGTGAAGCTGAAGGAAACCACGTTTTATCTACTCTATAGTTCTCCATGCAAGTTAGTTGTCAGTGGTCGCTAGGAGAACTTCAACTAATTAATGATCATCGCCCATGCTTATTCATTGTTTCCAAATTTCAAAACCACACACATTGATTTAGGTATGTGTTTAGACTCCACTCTTTTTAAAAAACAATTGAAAGGAAGGACAAAAGAAGTAAGATTATTTACAAGTTATTTGACTTCAAGCTGTACAACTTAACAAAATTGAACGATACGTTAGCTCAGCAACTAAAAGAAGAGAATGTTTTCAAGTTGCAATTAGCACCTTTCATAGACAAAGAGGAGGGCGTAGAATGTCTTTGTTAGGATTTGAACATTGGTGGGTGAATAACAACACCCCCCAGTTCACCAACCAAGTCTCCCCTCAGTGACAAAAGAGGGAAATGTTTGAAGAATGGGCTTGAGAGAAAGGAAATAAAGTTGTGGGACCTGAGCATGCACTATGAAGGAAGATCCTACTGGGCCTTGATTCATCAAGAGCCATGTTCCTTCATAGGGAGGGAACTTCAGATGTTACCACCCAGCATGGCTTGTGGTTTGTTCCAATCATATAATTGTAAGTACAGTGCAACATTCCTTACTTCCATTATTGATCATATTAAGTTGTGCAACCAACGTGCTCCAACAGACCAATAGCTGATCAATAGAGGGTTATCCTTAACTTCGCATGCAGAACTCAAGCAAGTAATACCTTTCTATCACGGATGCCATATTATTTTGATACCCTTATGGAGTCACAAGGAATGAACATCTGCCCAGGAATATACAAGCACCCTAACTTGCAAAGGAAAGAAGTAGAATTGTATCGTATCAATTGTTTGACACTAGTCTATACTAGAATAATGTGTATATCAATATAATTTTAGTTTTGAATCACATAAAGCTAGAGAAACCATCCACTTTGTACCAAGGTCCCTTATAGTTAGTAAGTACAATTTTGACTAAAAATGTATTAACCTGGGAAATTTTAAGGAAGGGAAAGCAGGTCTGTGACTGTGGTCTCTTATGGAAGTGTTCTCTTTCATGCAACTGCAAAATTTTGTAAAGATTGTTGCAAATTTCAAAGTAATCCATTGCAAGGGTAAGTGTAAGGAAACTAGGATATGGGCTTTGGAGATATATATCACGGATGAATTTCCTTTCGTGATGGAAGAAATAGGCATGTGTTTGTGTTGAAACTTGACAGTATTCACTGGTAGGAGCAGCCTGTAGATGATCACTGCCTGAATCGTATCCAAATCCATTGACATTTTCCAATTGCACTTCTAGTTTGTTTGCTTTACTATTCAAACATTTTCTTTTCTAAAACCCCCAACTTTGGGCCTGGGACTTGCCAGGGGAATCTCAAATAAGTTGCATGGAATGAGCTGAGAGTTGAAGGGGGTTACCTTGGCCAATTTGCAATCGATCTGTAAATTCCCTGTTCATTATACTTGCTGTAGTTGGTTCTATAAGCATAGCTCAATTGATACTCCAACAAGGTAAATTGGCATGTATACCTAAGAGGTGATTTTGGACAAGTTTTGGAAAAAATGGAGATGTTGCCGTAGTGGCTTTGGCCTTTCAACAGGTTACTATGCCCCCACATTCAACACTAAATCAGGGCCATAGAGGGGCCATAGAGGAGGATGTTAAGATACAGAAGGCATACATAGAAGATTTGGATGTGGGTGAGTTGGTACAAGGTTTCATCCCCACATTGGCTCCAACCACACTAAGTTTTTTTTTTAAATTAGAACTTTACAGGCACGCAAAAACTTTTGTGTTCATGTTGTGCTATCCAAGAAAAATGACAGGAAAGAAATTTGACATAAACTGGAAATTTTGAACAAACAAAATAGTTTTTTTGATAACTCTCTGTTCATGGCTCTGAATAAATAAAGGTGTCCTCCCAGCAGAGCTCCTGGGTTCTTCTAGGGATTCCCCAATTGTGTTTCATTCTGCCATTGACATGGTTGAAGGGTGCAGTTGACCCTAATTGCAGGTTTATGGCCATGAGTTCCCGTTTTTATTGTGTATATTATAATTTCATGTGTTGTTTAAACTTAATTTCTGACTTCACAGTTATGTTAGGCTAGACATTTTTAATGGAAATGCCACACAGTTTCATTTTTGGACATATCTTAACTCTTTACAATTATGCTAAATAGTAACATGACCTGGTTTCTCGTTGGGCTGGGATTGTATAATCTCTGGTTCAATTGTAATTATGTATTTTAAATTTAACCATTTAATAGAATAGAAGAACTTGCTAAACTGTTTTGAAAAAAATTGCAAATAGAATCAATTGAAAGAAAAACGCAGATTTTATGCAACTCGATTTCACAAAAAGTTATATTATATTACATGGAATGGACTCATATATGGCTAGAGGTCATTGAAGCACAAACTCCAGCCAATATACAAGTGAGTAATAATGCAGAAGATACAGTAGAATTCCACTTAACTTTGTCCATTATTTTAATGGAGTCATACAATCATTGAATCATCATTGAAGTATCTTTTCCCACTCACCGCCATAAGATAACTATGAAATCTCTGCTTCACCAAATCCATTAACCTTACAAATAGCCAGGGCCCAAAATCACCATGTACCCAGACTACAACACCAAAACACTACTGGCTACAAACCAAAAGTTAAAAATATTTGGTTGTCACAGGTTAAGCATTGATAATATTCAAACCCAATTCTTCTACTGTCCACAATATAATCCCTCATTTCCCTTCTAGAGAAAAAAAACTTCATTGGTTGTACATGGCATACTCTCGTGCTACTTTACTCGTCATGCATTATCCACAACTCATTTTCCACTATTCACAGCATAATCTCTTATTTCCCTCTATAGCAACAGTAGTACATCTACTGTCCACAAGATAATCTCTTATTATCCTTCTTGCTACCAGGGCATTTAGACTCCACTCTTTTGAAAAAACAATTGAAAGGAAGGACAAAAGAAGTAAGAGTATTTACAATTTATTTGACTTCAAGTTGAACAACTGAACAAAATTGAACGATACATTAGCTTAGCAACTAAAAGAAGAAAATGTTTTCAAGTTGCAAGTAGCACCTTTCATAGACAAAGAGAAAGGGGGTAGCATGTCTTTGTTAGGATTTGAACATTGGTGGGTGAATAACAACACCCCCTAACGTATAGAAGGGCTTCTACAAGACGAATAGAAGAGTATTAGAAAGGAAGAGCTTTGCCATCAATGACAATATTTCCAACAATCTCCCCCTTTGGCATTGATGGAAATACTCTTCCTTTCTAATACTCTTCTATTCGTCTTGTAGAAGCCCTTCTTTGTGTGTCCTCCCCCTTTGACATCAATGGAAAAGGGTTGATCAAGATCTTTTGTACTACCATGCTCCCCCTGAGATCATGCTGCATTATTGAACATAGTATTGGCATATTGCATCCTTTCTATATGACAACTACTCCCCCTTAACCTGTGCATTCTGAACCTCTTCAACAGGAGTGTACCCAATTGAATCTTCTGAATTTTAAGCAGATCTGATCTTCTACATAGCAGAGACTACTCCCAGCTTTTCTCTGAGATATTCGAACGCTTCCCTGGGTAAAGGTTTGGTAAATATATCAGCAACTTGTTCTTTGGAGGGAACATACTCCAACTTCACCTTTTGTTCAAGCACTTGTTCACGTAAGAAGTGATATTTGATGGGAATATGCTTGGTCTTGGAATGCATAACAGGATTCTTTGAGATACTGATGGCACTTTTGTTATCACACATAATGGATATAGGAGATGTGCATTTAATTTGAAAGTCTTGTAGTGTTTGCATCATCCAAAGAAGTTGAGTGCAACATGATGCGGCAGCCACATATTCTGCTTCTGCTGTAGATAAGGCAATAGAGCTTTGCTTCTTACTGAACCAAGATACTAACCGGGGCCCCATAAATAATGCACCACCACTAGTGCTTTTTCGATCATCAACACTTCCAGCCCAATCTGCATCAGTGTATGCATGAAGAGTGAGATCAGCATTCTTTGGATACCATAGTCCAAAGTCTTGAGTTCCCTGCAGATATTTGAATATTCTTTTCACAGCCTGAAGATGAGATTCTTTTGGATTGGCTTGAAATCGTCTAACAATCCCAACTGCATGCATGATGTCTAGTCTTGTCCCAGTGAGATAAAGTAGACTTCCTATCATAGATCTATATTCTGGTTGATTTACAGTGGGGGAATCATCATTAGAACTGAGATTGCATCCGGTTATCATTGGTGTACTTACAGGTTTGCAATCTTCCATGCTATACTTCTTCGGGATTTGTTTGAGATACTTTGCTTGTGATAAGAATATACCATTTGTTGCTTGTTGCACTTGTAGGCAAAGAAAAAATGTTAGTTCCCCGAGCAAAGACATTTCAAATCCTTGCTACATATCAAAAGCAAATTTCTGACTCATAGACTCTTTATTACTTCCAAAAATGATATCATCGACATATACAACCACAATCAACAGTTTGTCATTTTCAATTTTTGTGTACAAATTGCTATCAGCAGACCCCTTTGAAAATCCTTGTTGATGAAGATATTTGTCAAGATGATAATACCATGCCCTTGGGGCTTGTTTGAGACCATATAGAGCCTTTTTAAGTTTACACATAAGTTTTTCATCATTTCCCAAAATGAATCCTTCTGGTTGTTCTATATAAACTTCTTCTTCTAAATCACCATTGAGAAAAGCATATTTAACATCCATTTGATAAACTTTGATTTGTTGGAAGCTTGAAAACGCAAGAAACATTCTTATGGCTTCAAGTCTAGCTACAGGAGAAAAGGTTTCTTCAAAGTCTATACCTTCTTGTTGAGCATACCCTTTGCACACAAGTCTAGCTTTATTTCTTATAATATCCCCATTCTCATTTAACTTGTTTTTGAATATCCATTTAGTTTCAATGACATTTTTGTCATGAGGCCTTGGTACTAACTCCCAAGTGTGATTTTTTTCAATTTGGTCAAGCTCTTCATTCATGGCTTGAATCCAACATTCATCTTTGCTTGCTTGACTGACATTGTGAGGTTCAACCGTGGACAGAAATGCCAGATTGCTAGAAGATTCCAAAAGAGTCCTTCTTGTTTGTACTCCTGATTCCTTTTCTCCCAAAATTTGAGATTTTGGATGATTATTTTGAACATATCTAGATGGAGCCTTTTCAGACAGCTCTTCTTCAGGTTCTTCACTGGGTGTACTGTTTGTATCATTACTGTTTGATGTAGGAGGATATGTGTCTTCATCATCTTCATCTGTTGTTTGCTTTTCTTCTTTTGGGGCTGTAGTAGACTCATCAACAACAACATCAATACATTCAACAATCTTTCGAAGTCTTTTATTGTAACATTTATATGCCTTACTCCTAGTGGAGTAACCAAGAAATATTCCTTCATCAGCTCTGGGTTCAAACTTTCCAAGTTTTTCATCATTATTTTTGATAAAGCATTTGCTCCCAAAAATTCTAAAATGCTTTATAGTGGGAGTATTACCATATCAGAGTTCATATGGAGTTTTATCACTATTTACATGAACATGTGCTTTGTTGAGGATGTTTGTTGCGGTATGTGCTGCTTCTCCCCAAAATGTGTCAGGTGTTCCAGAATCATCAAGCATAGCTCTAGCCATTTGTTGAATTGTTCTGTTCATTCTCTCTGCAACACCATTCTGTTGTGGAGTGCTGGCTACAGAGAACTGTCTTTTTATGCCGTGTTGTTCACATAATTCAAGAAATTATTTGGATGTATATTCTCCTCCTCGATCAGATCTAAGACACTTGATTTTTAGTTCTAACTCATTCTCCACTAGTGCTTTGAAAATCTGAAATTTCTCAAATGCTTCATCTTTGTGTTTAAGCAGCCCAATCCAACACATTCTAGAGAAATCATCAATGAATAAGATATAGTATTCTTCACCACGGGGTGACTTTTTCCTCATAGGTCCACATATATCAGTATGAATAATTTCAAGAGGCTTACTTGATGATCCTTCCTTGGCATTAAATTGTACCCTGGTTTGCTTACCGAATTGGCAAGATTTGCATATGATATTTTCGGGTAGAGTAATATTGGGAAGATCACGAACAGCTTTAAGTCTACTTGATTTGTTGATTTGAGAGAAGCTCAGATGCCCCAACCTTCTATGCCATAGCCAATTTTCTGAAGATTTACTCAAATAACATTGTTCTTTGGGGTTCTTCAATATATACATGTTGTTTGGAGTTCTTTTTCCTTTTATAATTGCTTTACCTGTATCAAGATCACGTACCACACATTCTTTTGAACTAAAGACAACTTCAGTTCCTTGATCACACATTTGACTTACACTTAACAAGTTATGCTTTAATCCATCCACATACATGACTTCATTAGCTTTCACCTTATCCTTTATTAAGACAGACCCTTTTCCTTTAATTACCGCAGGAGTATCATTTCCAAATGTAACATTCTTCTCCTTTTCTAGAGCACTATATGCAAGAAGTTTGTCTTTATCACCTATCATGTGTCTTGAGAATCCACTATCAATGTACCATTGGTTCTCTTCATCTTCTGCAAATAACGCTATGCCACAATTTTCAACCTGTAACTCCTTATTTTTCCATACTTTGGATCTTGAAGAAACATGTTCTTTTGGCTGAACTTTGCTCCTGCATTCAGATTCTTCATGGCCAAAGTTATTGCAATAAGTGCATTCAACTTCATCTTGAAGAGGAGAAAAGTTGTTATAAGTATTGTTCTTTGCTTCAATATCAGTCCTTTTCTTTCTTGCTTCTCTTGTCATAATAGTTTTATATGCTACACATTGACTAGCTTTATGACCAAAATTGTGACATGAGAAACATTGTCCATTGAAGAAGAAATTTCTGCGATTATAAGATCTTCTAAATGAATTCATCTGTTGATTAGTGTTTCTTTGAAAGACATTTATGTTAGTGTTTCTTGAATTGAAATGATCATTCTTTACCTGTAAATATTCTTTATTCCCTTGCTGAGTGGCAACATGTTGTAAACCAGCTGTAACTGCTTTTAGATAATTTGGTGCTGATGCCTGAGAAGACTCTCCAATATATCCAAGACTTGTCTTTATAAGAGGAGAACGTTGTACCTTGATAATCTCATCTAAGGTTTTAGACCCTTTAGCAAATCTAAGATTCAGAGTCTTTACCTTCCCAAGTTCTTTTCTTAGATCTACTACTTCACATTCTAATTTCTCATTGTGTTTCTCTTTATCTTCAAGCTGATTTTTCAAAGTTTCTATGATTATTTTGCTCTCTTCTAAGAAAATTTTGAGTTTATTGTTTTCATTAAGAAAATCACTGTCTTCTAGAGCGTCCACAAAAGTATCCTCTTCTTCTCGAGATTAATTTTCAAATGCCATGAGAAGTCTCAGATCTTGTTCACCTTCTTCCTCACTATCAGATAACCCATCACTATCTTCATGAGTATAGTAACTCCTTTTAGAGCTAAAATGATTCTTAATCCTTCTTGCTACTTCCTTCCCCTTTTTATGTGTTTCTTTATAAGGACACTTAGCAGCATAATGACCAACTCTTCCACAATCAAGACATTTGAAAGGAAGCTTACCTTTGAATCGTCCTGTGCCAAGTTGAAGTTTCTTTACGAAGTTTATCTCATCTTCTTCTGAGATATATCCTGATCCTTCTATTATTTGCACTTCCTTTCCTTTTGTAGAAGTTCTAAAGACTGCTTCTTTGACTTCAGATGGTCCTCCTCTTCTCATTTCATATGCAGTTAGTATGCCATGAAGTTGTACCACAGTAAGATTTTGAAGATCCTGCTTTTCTTCAAGAGCTTAAACTTTTGATTCAAATTTCGTTGTTAGAGATCTTAAAATTTTCTCAACCAAAGTGGACTCAGTAATTGTTTCTCCTAGATTTATCATGCGATTTACAATATCATCCAAACATAGAAAGAAATTTGCAATGCTTTCTTCATTAAGCATTTTAAGATTCTCATATTGAATTCTGAGAGTTTGAAGTTTAGCACTTTTTACCTTTGCATCACCTTCATAGCTCAGAATGATTTTGTCCCATATTGCCTTTGCTGTATTCAGCTGCATGACTTTGAAAAATTCTGATTCAGTTAGACTTCCTAATAAAGCATTGACCGCCTTCGCATTTGTTTCATAATTCTTTCTTTCCGTTGGATCCGTTGGTACTGCAACTGGATATTGATATCCTTGTTCAACAACCGCCCATACCTCTGCTCCAAAGACTGAAGATAGGATCTCATCCTTGTTTTCCAGAATATTAGATTGTTTCCATTAAATAGTGGAGGCCTGATAGATGCTATTCCATCTTGATTGCTCATCTTGCTTGATCTTCCTTCTAGCGGCTAAGCTTTTTCAGAAGAACCTGCTCCGATACCAATTGTTGGGATAAATACTGAGAGGGGGGGTGAATTAGTATTTTAGGCTGAACAATTTTCTTTCCTTTTCTTTCAAAGAAACCATATGTTACAATACTGCATTCAACGTGTATGTCCAGATATCTTATTATGCTTTTACTTAGAGAAATGCATCAGACAAGCATTAAGAATGAACAGAAACAATAGAACAAACTATTAATCATGAACAACACATATGGACACCAGGATTTAAGGTGGAAACCCAATTCGAGAGAAAACCACCGCTGCTGTAATCTTAGTCTTCAATATTTTATTATAGAGAAAACCTTTTACAATATATGCTGGTGCAGAATCATACCAGCACGCAGGCACCCACCTGCAGAAGGCTACAACCTTCTCTCATTTACCAGCCTCTCCTGGAAGGGAGCTACAACCCCCTGACTGAAAGCTTCGACCTTCAGCACCACTGTGGACCTCGTTTCATCAATTTTCAGACTGGATCACACAGCCGCAACCCCAGACTTTAGAAAAAGTATGCATTCGACATCCCGTTTGACTTTCTGGATATATAATACTGTCATTGATGGCAAAGGATTTGGAAAAGGTCAGTAGAAAATAACAGAGGACGAACAGAAGGAACAGAGACAGAATGGGAAGAGTACAAAGGCGCAGCAGAATTTTGGTGAACATCAACACGCATTCAAGAAGGATGGGAGAAATGTAAGGATGAATTAATTGTCATGGGCCGCAGCCACAAATTGCAGAGGAGAGTTGATTATGGTGTTGAGTAGAATCGTCTTTACAGTGGAACGAAGTTATTCCCGTAAATCTAATTTACGGAGGAGCAGTGTTATTCAAGATAGTCAATTCGGGAATTTAAGCCTTCAACAACCAAGTATGAAGAAAATTTATGAAAAGTATGATTAAACAGCGGAAAGACTTTAAATATTTGAATGTGGCAGGACAAGTGGTCCCTACCACTTGAGCGCGAAATCGCAAGAGCGCAAGTTTACAGATTCAGAAATTGCCCATCGCAAAATTCCCATTTGCGATGTGCGATCAGCGCAAAATCGCAAAAGCGCATATTATAATCATCGCCCCCCTGCCATCGCAAGTTCTGTTGTTTGCGATATGCGATCATCGCGCCATCACACGATCGGAACATCACATGATCGCAATATTGCATTTTCGCCATATGTTATTTCCACCGATTGTAAGTTGCAATGTGGGCCCGGAATCGAAGATTGAATATTATTTGAAGAATCCAAAAATTTATATGGATATATATATTACTGATGAGTCAGTGGCTCGTTAATGTTTATAATATTATATGGCGGAGACAAAGATTGGGGTTTCAAATTGGATTGGCACAATTATTAATACAAAGCGATTGAGATGTATGGATGTTCCGCTTGCGGAACTCACCACATCAACAAGACACTTGCATATGGAAATGCACTGGATATTGTTTATAAAATCCGAAGGGTTAAACTTTGGGTTAAAGGCTTGCCGCACATAGATAATTTGAATTTCCTCGTTTGAATGAAATAAATTAAAAAGAATTTGAAGAGCCACGGGGATAAACTAAAGGGAATATTGACAAAGTAATACCATTAGCGGTTGAGTAGTCTTAGACTCATGGTATTGAGAAAGGCGAGAACTATATAAAGGGCAAAGATCATTATTCGAAAGTGATAGTGGTGAGAGAGCCTAGCGCGGAAAAAGAGCGAATTCTTCTAAGGAATATCTGCATGGACAGACGACGTGCTTAACTGATTATTCTGAGTCCATGTAGCGCCCATCAAAAGAATGAATCTGGGATTCACTAAATAGAAGAATCAATGAAGAGCTAACGTATGTCTGTTGAAGAATTTTTATCCAGAAAGTCAAACGGGATGTCGAATGCATACACTTTCTAAAGTCTGGAGTTGCGGCTACGGGATCCAGTCTGAAAATTGATGAAACAAGGTCCACAGTGGTGCTGGAGGTCGAAGCTTTCAGTCAGGGGGTTGTAGCTCCCTTCCAGGAGAGACTGGTAAACGAGAGAAGGTTGTAGCCTTTCTGCAGGTGGGTGCCTGCGTGCTGGTATGAGTCTGCACCAGCATAAATTGTAAATGGTTTTCTCTATAATAAAATATTGAAGACTAAGATTACAACAGCGGTGGTTTTCTCCCGAATTGGGTTTCCACCTTAAATCCTAGTGTCCATATGTGTTGTTCATGATTAATAGTTTGTTCTATTGTTTCTGTTCATTCTTAATGCTTATCTGATGCATTTCTCTAAGTAAAAGCATAATAAGATATCTGGACATACACGTTGAATGCAGTACTGTAACATATGGTTGTTTTGAAAGAAAAGGAAAGAAAACTGTTCAGCCTAAAACACTGATTCACCCCCCCTCTCAGTATTTTTCCCAACATTAGACTCCACTCTTTTGAAAAAACAATTGAAAGGAAGGACAAAAGAAGTAAGAGTATTTACAAGTTATTTGACTTCAAGCTGAACAACTGAACAAAATTGAACGATACATTAGCTTAGCGACTAAAAGAAGAAAATGTTTTCAAGCTGCAAGTAGCACCTTTCATAGACAAAGAGCAAGGGGGTAGCATGTCTTTGTTAGGATTTGAACATTGGTGGGTGAATAACAACACCCCCCAGTTCACCAACCAAGTCTCCCCTCAGTGACAAAAGAGGGAAATGTTTGAAGAATGGGCTTGAGAGAAAGTAAATGAAGTTTTAGGACCTGAGCCTACACTACGAAGGAAGATCTTGCTGGGCCTTGATTCATCAAGAGCCATGTTCCTTCATAGGGAGGGAACTTCAGATGTTACCACTCAGCATGGCTTGTGGCCTATTCCAATCATATAAGTGGAAGTCGGTGCAACATTCATTACTTCCATTATTGATCAAATTAAGTTGTGCTACCAACGTGCTCTAGCAGAGCAATAGCTAATCAATAGAGGGTTATCCTTTAACTTCGCACGCAGAAGTCAAGAAAGTAATACCTTTTTATCATGGATGCCATATTCTTTTGATACCCTTATGGAGTCACAAGGAATGAACATCTGCCCGAGAATATACAAGCAACCTGACTTGCAAAGGAAAGAAGTAGAATTGTACCATATCAATTGTTTGACACTAGTCTATACTAGAATAGTGTGTAGATCAATATAATTTTAGTTGTGAATCACATAAAGCTAGAGAAACCATCCACTTTGTACCAAGGTCCCTTACAGTTAGTAAGTTCAATTTTGACTAAAAATGTATTAACCTGGGAACTTTTAAGGAAGGGAAAGCAGGTCTGTGACTGTGGTCTCTTACGGAAGTGTTCTCTTTCATGCAACTGCAAAATTTTGTAAAGATTGCTGCAGATTTCAAAGAAAGCCATTGCAGGGGTAAGTGTAGGGAAACTAGGCTATGGGCTTTGGAGATATATATCACAGATGAATTTCCTTGCGTGATGGAAGAAATAGGCATGTGGTTGTGTTGAAACTTGACAGTATTCACTGGTAGGAGCAACATGTAGATGATCACTTCCTGAATCGTATCCAAATCCATTAACGTTTTCCAATTGCACTTCTAGTTTGTGTGCTTTACTATTCAAAAATTTTCTTTTCTAAAACCCCCAACTTTGCTCCTAAGACTTGCCAGGGGAATCTCAAATAAGTCGCATGGAATGAGATGAGAGTCGAAGGGGGTTACCTTGGCCAATTTGCAATCGATCTGTAAATTCCCTGTTCATTATACTTGTCGCAGTTGGTTCTATAAGCATAGCTTAATTGAGACTCCAACAAGGTAAATTGACATGTATACCTAAGAGGTGATTTTGGACAAGTTTTGGAAAAAATGGAGATGTTGCCGCAGTGGCTTTGGCCTTTCAACAGGTTACTCTGCCCCCACATTCAGCGTTGAATCAGGGCCATAGAGGGGCCATAGAGGAGGATGTTAAGATAGAGAGGGCGTACAGAGAATATTTGGATGTGGGTGAGCTGGTACAAGGTTTCATCCCCACCTTGGCTCCAACCACACTAAGTTTTTTTTTTTTAATTAGAACTTTACAGGCACACAAAAACTTTTGTGTTCATGTTATGCTATCCAAGAAAAATGACAGGCAAGAAATTTGATAGAAACTGGAAATTCTGAACAAACAAAATAGTTTTTTTGATAACTCTTTGTTCCTGGCTCTGAATAAATGATGGTGTCCTCCCAGCAGAGCTCCTGGGTTCTTCCAGGGATTCCCCAATTGTGTTTCATTCTGCCATTGACATGGTTGAAGGGTGCAGTTGACCCTAATTGCAGGTTTCTAGCTATGAGTTGTCGTTTTTATTATGTATATTATAATTTCATGTGTTGTTTAGACTTAATTCTGACTTCACAGTTATGTTAGGCTAGACTTTTTTGATGGAAATGCCACACAGTTTCATTTTTGGACATATCTTAACTCTTTACTATTATGCTAAATAATAACATGACTTGGT
The DNA here is from genome assembly GCA_034641835.2 of Pinus albicaulis. NCBI lineage: Eukaryota > Viridiplantae > Streptophyta > Pinopsida > Pinales > Pinaceae > Pinus > Pinus albicaulis. The sequence continues at coordinate 118,441,801 of CM076581.1, forward strand.
TTCTCGTTGGGCTGGGATTGTATAATCTCTGGTTCAATTGTAATTATTTATTTTACATTTAACCATTTAATAGAATAGAAGAACTTGCTAAACTGTATTGAAAAAAATTGCAAATAGAATCAATAGAAAGAAAAACACAGATTTTATGCAACTCGATTTCACAAAAATATATATTATATTACATGGAATGGACTCATATATAGCTAGAGGTCATTGAAGCACAAACTCTAGCTAATATACAAGTGAGTAATAATGCAAAAGATATAGCAGAATTCCACTCAGATTTGCCCATTATTTTAATGGAGTCGTAAAATCATTGAATCATCATTGAAGTAGCTCTTCCTACTCACCGCCATAAGATAACTACAAAATCTCTGCTTCACCAAAGCCATTAACCTTGCAAATAGCTAGGGCCCAAAATCACCATGCACCCAAACTACAACACCAAAACACTACTGGCTACAAACCAAAAGTTTCAAATATTTGGTTGTCACAGGTTAAGCATTGATAAGATTCAAACCCAATTCTTCTACTATCCACAATATAATCCCTCATTTCCCTTCTAGAGAAAAAACACTTAATTGGTTGTACACGGCATACTCTCGTGCTACCTTACTCGTCATGCAGTATCCACAACTCATTTTCCACTATTCACAGCATAATCTCTTAATTCCCTCTATAGCAACAGCAGTACATCTACTGTCCACAAGATAATCTCTTATTATCCTTCTTGCTACCAGGGCATTTAGACTCCACTCTTTTGAAAAATCAATTGAAAGGAAGGACAAAATATGTAAGATTCTTACAAGTTATTTGACTTCAAGTTGAACAACTGAACAAAATTGAACGATACATTAGCTCAGCAACTAAAATAAGAGAATGTTTTCAAGTTGCAAGTAGCACCTTTCATAAACAAAGAGAAGGGGGGGTAGAATGTCTCTGTTAGGATTTGAAAATTGGTGGGTGAATAACAACACCCCCCAGTTCACCAACCAAGTCTCCCCTCAGTGAAAAAAGAGGGAAATGTTTGAAGAATGGGCTTGAGAGAAAGGAAATGAAATTGTGGGACCTGAGCATGCACTGCAAATGAAGATCCTGCTGGGCCTTGATTCATAAAGAGCCATGTTCCTTCATTGGGATGGAACTTCAGATGTTACCACCCAGCATGGATTGTGGCCTGTTCCAATCATATAAGTGGAAGTCGGTGCAACATTCATTACTTCCATTATTGATCAGATTAAGTTATTCTACCAACGTGCTCTAGCAGAGCAATAGCTGATCAATAGATGGTTATCCTTTAACTTCGCACGCAGAACTCAAGCAAGTAATACCTTTCTATCACGGATGCCATATTCTTTTGATACCCTTATGGAGTCACAAGGAATGAACATCTGCCCAGGAATATACAAGCACCCTAACTTGCAAAGGAAAGAAGTAGAATTGTATCGTATCAATTTTTTGACACTAGTCTATACTAGAATGATGTGTATATCAATATAATTTTAGTTGTGAATCAAATATTAAATTTAAAAGAAAAAAAAAACAAAAAAGGTACTTTGTTGGAATACAAAAGCATGTTATGTGAGGTATCCCTAGTGACAAGTAACAATAGGTCTTTCAACATGAATAATGAATTCCTAGAATATTGGAGTGTACCATAGAAAATTATAGCATCTCGAGTAACAATCCTTTTGTAACTAACAAAGACAATCCATCATGTAGTAAGCAAATTCCTGCGAGGTTGACCTACAAAAATATCCCAGGTATAATAGGAAATTATTAATTCTCATCAATGATTCAATGCTTTAATTCTCAATGGCTTACATAAAAACTACATTTGACAAATTTAAGATCTTATATCTCTAATCCATGCTTCCTCAGCGTGGTAAAGCTATGTAGAAACTAATCCATCTCAAATAAGCATCAGAAATTTGGATCCTGTTGGATATTGGTCACAAGAATTTCATAGATAAATAACCATCAATTGATTGTCCCCTTACGTCTATGAAATATAATGACTTTGAGAAGGGCAATTGGGCCTTCTCATATTCAAAATAAGCACAAACGTGTAAACAAGGCATTGGAAGGAAAATATTTTAGCCTTGGATATTCGGTCTCTGAGAGAATTTTAGAGTTGCACTAATAGGGAAGAGTAAGGGGCTCACCAATTTACTCTGTCATAGAGGCTCAAACCCAATGAAATTTAGTCCTTGAGAAAATTTCAAAGTTGCACTAATCGTGATAATAAAATGGGACACCAAATTACTCTGTCAGAAATTCCCAAACACAAAATAGCAACATGTGAACTGCAATGGCTATTTACATACCCCTAAATATATGTTAGAATCTCCATTCTCTTCCATGCAAATTTTAGGTCCCTATATCACTAGTATAGTCCCTTATTATTGTTAGTGTAAACCAACTATTGTTATTATTGTACCCTTGTAACCCCCATTTTGTTATTATTGTGCCCTTAAATTATTATTGTTAGGTCGGCTAGGATTACATTGTGGCCCACTAGGATTACATTATGGCCCCATGGACTCCTATATATAGAAAGGAGGTTTTGTAAATTATATCATCCAAGAATTTTCCCTTCATGTAATGTATTGAAGGTTTCCCCCTCGAAGTGGTTTATTTCTAAGGCGTTGATATCTCTTTTCTTCTCTTTTTGGAGCTGGTTTCTCAACATTTGGTATCAGAGCTTTGGATTCTAGGGTTTCGCTACTCCAAACAGGTCATCGTGGAATTTTCGCTATACCTTTTTTTCTACGAAGTTTCAGAAGCTAAAATTTTTAGGGTGCGAAGCCGAAATCCTGAGGAAGATTGTCTAAAAATTTCAGAGCTTGGTTCGTAATTTTTTCGGAGATATGATCTGTGGAAGTTAGGTCTTTTTTTCAGGCCCTAAACAGGTCATCGTGGCATTTGCGCTATAAATTTTTTTCTACTAAGGTTTAGAATCAGAAATTTTTATGGTACGAAGCTGAAATACTAAGGAAACGCGTCAAAAAAATTCAAAGCTTGGTTCGCAATATTTTTGGAGATATGATCTGTGGAAGGTAGTGCTTTTTCAGGATCCCGAATTTCATCTCAAAGAGGTGATCGTGGGAAATTTTCAATAACTCTCTCTCTCTCTGAGCATCGGATTGGAGTGCCATAAAAAGTGGTCACAATTACACGGACTGTAGTTTCTTAGCTATAAATGTCAGAGGTGAAGGACGAAATAGTGACACGTGGCAAGCCGTACAAGTTCGCTATACTGAACCAGTCCATAATTAGGTCATTGTGGGAGATTGGACATAACTTTGTCTTGGAGATTCCAAATCAAGTCAGACATGTGGCATTCAAAAGATAATTTAGAGGGTGACTTCAGTGCGTAATTTCAGATATTGAAGAGCCACAATCACAAAGATAATCCAATTTCAATATCGAGCTCCTCAAAAGCAAGTAAAAGGTGTGTAATTTTTTTCCGAATTGCATAAGTCTTGTTTGAAGAATGAAGTTGAATTGATTGCAAGGGCATATTGTAGAACAGATATCAGTATTGGACTATAAAATGGCCCCTAAAAAGAATTCAACACCCATTAAGCCTTTGGAAAGCTCTATTATGACTCATGAAGATGAATAATGGCAACATGACAAATCAAAATTACAAGAGCAAGTGCAACAAATTTCGCTCTCGCAAAGAGCAACAAAAAATGACATGGAAGTCTTGAAGAAAGGCGTGGAAACTAAGATGGATGGTTTGAAGAAAGGGGTGGAATCTAAGATAGATGGCATGGAATATAAGATAGATGGCATGGAGGCTGGCATGGAATCTAAGATGGATGACATGGAAGCTAAGATCGATGAGAAAATGGAAAACATGAAGAATGTTCTAAAAGCAGACATGGAAGGTTTGACAAAGTTGATACAAGAAATGTTTCCTAATGGTGAAAAGATGGTAGAGGAAACTCATGATGAGAACAAATAAATGTTAATTGTGATTTCATAAAATCTAATGTTGGCAGGAAGAACCACCATATTCCAAAAATGGATATGAGGAAGTTTGATGGAAATGATCCTATAACATGGATACTACAAATGGAGCAATATTTTGATCTCCATAACGTGCAAAACACACAAAAGATACGCATTGCAACTTTACATTTAGAACAAAATACATTTGTATGGTATCGATGGCTTTGTTCCCGTAAAAAAATTGTCACTTGGTCAATTTTTACGGAGGAAATGATAGCACATTATGAGGATACAAAGAGCAACACCTTCTTTACCCAATTGATAAATCTCAAACAAAAGGGTTTAGTGGGGCAGCACAGTGAGGACTTCCAAAAATTGAATATAAGGGTAACTGATCTTACAGAGGAACACAGGATTGATCTCTTCCTAGGCACTTTAAAGGATAACATCCAACATGAAGTTCCCGTTTTGGAACCTGATTCATTGGAGAAGGCATTCGGGTTGGCAAGAAAAGTTGAATGTAAAATTATGGCGACAAGGAAGCCTACCACTCAATTCTATAAAGAAGGAAGTGTTGCTACGCCTAGATTTCCACAACCTACAAAGTTGACACCACAACAATTGGAAGAAAAAAGAGCAAAAGGGCTTTGCTACAGTTGTGATAGCAAATACACTAAAGGTCATAAGTGTGCTGAAAAGAAATTATTTTACATAGATTGTGATGAAGAAGAAAATGAACAAGAAGAGGATATACACCAGGAACCAACCCTAGAACAGGAAGAAATGAATCCGACCATATCGTGTAATGCACTGGCAGGAATTACCACTCCTCAAACTCTCAAGATAGAAGGACAGATCAAGAAGAAAAAGGTAATAGTGTTGATTAATTCAGGTAGCACCCATAATTTTATTCATTGTAAGGTAGCCAAGGAATTAAATTGTTTCCTATACCCAGCACCAGAATTTCAAGTAATGGTTGCAAATGGAGGAACTATAAATTGCTCTGGGAAATGCCATAATATCAAGCTAACTATGGGGGAATATGTATTTACTAGTCGAATGCTTTCCATTCCTATGGGAGGTGTTGATGTTGTACTAGGAGTACAACGGTTACAATCTTTGGGGACGGTAGCTTTTAATTTTCAAGAACTTTTCTTGAAATTTTTTTTAGAAGGAAAGGAAGTTGAATTACGAGGTATAGCAGGGAAGCCAGGAAGGATAATAAGCTCTAATGTCATGACAAAGCTTCTAAAGAAAGAACAACGAGGCGTAATTGCACAATTATGCTCACTAGAAGTTCCAACATCAAAATCATCTATTCTTGCAGATCTCCAACAAGTCTTGGACAATCATTCCAAGGTGTTTGAAACTCCCAAAGGACTCCCACCTATTCATGATCATGATCATGCTATTCATTTGATTCCAGGAAGTGTTCCTCCAAACATCAGGCCTTATAGATATCCTTATGTCCAAAAGAGCGAAATTGAACGTATGATTACAAAAATGTTAGAGGCGGGTATAATTCAACCTAGTCAAAGTTCTTTCTCTGCTCCTGTAGTATTGGTACACAAGAAGGATGGATCATGGGGAATGTGTCCGGATTATAGGGAGCTCAATAAGCTCACCATTAAAGATAAATTTCCCATTCCTGTGATTGATGAATTATTGGATGAATTACATGGAGCAATTTATTTTACCAAGTTGGATCTTCGTTCAGGATATCCTCAAATTAGAATGAAGACTGAAGATATTCCAAAAACAGCATTTCGAACTCATGAGGGTCATTATGAATTTTTGGTCATGCCTTTTGGCCTTACCAATGCACCTTCTACATTTCAAGGGTTGATGAATTCCATTTTCAAACCCTTCCTTAGAAAATTTGTGCTAGTATCTTTTGATGATATACTAATCTACAACAGGTCTTGGAAGGATCATGTTCAACATGTTGACAGGGTGCTCAAACTATTGCAGGAGAAACAATTATATGCAAAAACATCCAAATATTTCTTTGGAGTACAAGAGGTGGAATATCTGGGTCATATTGTATCTCACAAGTGTGTTAAGGTAGACCCTAACAAAATTAAAGCCATTAAGGAATGGAAAGTCCCCACAACCATAAAGCAGTTGCGAGGATTTCTCGGGTTAACAGGGTATTATCGCAAGTTTGTTAAGAATTATGGGAGAATAGCAGCAACTCTAACAACATTATTGAAGAAAGATGCATTTTCATGGACTCCTGAAGCAACTAAGGCCTTTGAACATCTTAAAGAGGCAATGTGCCTAGCACCGGTCTTAGCTACGCCAGACTTCAAAAAAACATTTATTGTGGAATGTGATGCCTCAGGAAATGGAATTGGTGTGGTTTTAATGCGGGAAGGAAGACCCATTGCTTTTGAAAGTCGTCCAATCAAAGGAAAGTATTTACATAAACCTATTTATGAGAAGGAAATGTTAGCAATACTACATGCACTAAAGAAATGGAACTTACCTAATGGGAAGACACTTCAAGGTAAAAACTGATCATGATAGTCTTAAACACTTTTTGGAACAAAGACTATCGTCAGAAGAACAGCAAAAATGGGTCACAAAGATGTTGAGTTATGACTTTGAAATAATCTACAAAAAAGGAAAGCTGAATGTTGTTGCAGATGCACTCTCAAGAAAGAATGAAGAGGTGGAAGCATTGCTTTGTGCCATTTCTATTATCCAACCAGATTGGATAACTGAAGCAAGAGATGAATGGAAGAAGGACAAAGATGTATGGACACTCATTCAAAACTTGCAGCAAGATCCTAGTACATCTGATACATTTAGTTGGAAAAATGATTCCTTATGGTACAAAGATCGCTTATATCTTTGTAAGAATTCCCAACTAAAACAAAAGATTCTTCTGGAATTGCACACTTCTCCTTTAGGAGGACACTCGGGATTTTAAAAAACTTACCACAGGGTGAAGAAAGAATTTTTTTGGGATGGCCTTAAATCTGATATTCAAAAGTTTGTGGCAGAATGTTTGGTTTGCCAGCAGAATAAAGTGGAAACAATTAAGACCCCGGGACTTATACAACCTTTATCCATTCCAAGTCAACGTTGGGAGGAGATTTCAATGGATTTTATCACAGGTTTACCTAAGTCCGAAGGAAAGAGTGTCATCATGGTGGTAGTTGATAGACCTACCAAGTAGGCACACTTTTGTGCATTATCTCATCCATTTAAAGCAAGTACAGTTGCTACTACATTTATGGACAGAATTCAAAAGCTACATGGAAGCCCGAGGGTTATTGTGAGCGACAGAGATCCCATTTTTACTGGAAATTTTTGGACGGAGTTATTTTCTTGTTTGGGTACTCAATTAGCTCATAGCTCATCTTATCATCCTCAATCTGATGGTCAAACTGAGATAGTAAATAAATGTTTGGAAGGATATCTTCGTTGTTTTGTATCTGATAAACAAACACAATGGGTCAAGTGCTTACCTCTTGCTGAATGGTGGTATAACACTTCCTTCCATACTGCAGCAAAAATGACCCCATTTATGGAACTTTATGGATATCATCCACCATCCATCACATCATATTTAAGATAAAATTCGAAGGTTCAAGAAGTGGAAGATCACATCGAGCATCAGCAAGAAGTTCTCCAACTCTTAAAGGATAACCTGAATTTGGCACAAAATCGAATGAAACAACAGGCAGATCAACATCGCAGCGAGAGAAGTTTTGATGTAGGAGATTGGGTATTTTTACGGCTACAACCATACAAACAAATGTCCCTCAAGCAAGCAAAGAAGGATAATAAATTATCGCCAAAGTACTATGGTCCTTACAAGGTGTTGCAAAATATTGGTACTATGGCATACAAATTGGAGCTTCCTGCTTCTTCGCAAGTACATCCAGTTTTCCATGTTTCATGCTTAAAGAAGGTTATAGGTGAAAATATTCCAATTCAAACAATATTTCCAGAACTTGAGGAGGAAGGAAAAATCATATTGGAACCTGAAGCGGTCATGGAAACAAGAACTCGACAGCTACGGAATCGATCAATTTCAAAGTATCTAATCAAGTGGAAGAACTTACCCACTGAAGATTCTACATGGGAGGATGAGAAATTTATATAGAAGCACCCGGAGCTACTCAAGCGTTCAGGACAACACTTTTTTGAAGGAGAGGGGCATGTTAGGTCCCTATATCACTATTATAGTCCCTTATTATTTTTAGTGTAAACCCCTTATTGTTATTATTGTACCCTTGTAACCCCCATTTTGTTATTATTGTGCCCTTAAATTATTATTGTTAGGTCGGCTAGGATTACATTGTGGCCCACTAGGATTACATTATGGCCCCATGGACTCCTATATATAGAAAGGAGGTTTTGTAAATTGTATCATCCAAGAATTGTCCCTGCATGTAATGTATTGGAGGTTGCCCCCTCGAAGTGGCTTATTTCTAAGGCATTGATATCTCTTTTATTCTCTTTTTGGATTTGGTTTCTCAACAGCAAATCTTTTGCAAAAAACTCTTGAGAAGGCCTTTGTTAACTATATCCTATGTCATTTTATAAAATAGTTACATCTTTAGATGTACCAAAAACCTTCAAAATAGTCTTATTTGCTATGAATCATTTGCAGAAAGAAAATTGTATACCATTGGCATGGATTTCTAGTATGATACTATATGTGTGGGGTGTAACAGTTACATCAGCAAAACCTATATCAAAACAATAAACACTTAGATGTTGCAAGTTGCAGTGAGAAATAACTTCAGAAACCAAAGCACCATAAAATGCATTATTCAAACTGCATAATTTTATGGCCATAAATATGTTGAAATGAAAATAAGAGAAGTAATAGTGACTACCCAAGTGTCAACCAGCAGGGTCTAGGTTAAAGTGGATACCGACTGCGCATGAATTCCTGGGTATAGTCTATTTTATTCCTTCAATCGTCAAAGCATATCTGTCACTAGGGACCACTCTGTCTATTGGTTAGGACCGGCTCCACTTAGGAATAATCCCCAAACTTACAGCGACCGAGCGTTGGATTGGATGGGATGAATGGAAGGGCTTCCCATAGAGCTTTTCCACTGCCTTCTAGCCAAACAGCAACATTCACCAGATATGCCCTGTGCCCATACCCTTCTACCGTTATCAAAGCCAAACATTTATCATAACTATTATCTTCAAATAAAAATAAAAATAAGGGCCAACTCACAAGAATCGTAACCTAAGGTTAGGCCTTAATAGGTAAGTAAATAAAATTCTCTGGAAATTCCTTAATGTTCCAGAAACATTTTCTGAATGGAACCTTCATCAAAAGAATATCAAATTCATTAATGTGCATTGTTATCAATTGAGCAGTAACCGCCTTTAAAACAAGGAACATGTTAATCAAACTAATTTTGATGTCTTGGTAATATGAAAATGAAAAACGGGGGTAACTTGTCCAACTTGACACTAAGGATGAAAAATCCAGCCCCTGTAGTATCGTCTCAAAATTGCTCAAAGAGAACAAACCAAACTCAATTATTGATGAACAAAATTGTTGCTCTTCAAACAAATGTTAACGACCAATCTTGTAGCTTCTTCCTCTTAATTTCGTGCCTACTATTGGTTCCGCTTGTACAAGATTGGTGGCTTGAACTCCTAAATTCCAATGTGCAACGATCTTGTCTCTGTATTCTTAAGGTAATTCCAAAAGAGATTTTAGTATTTACATCAAATATATACTAAGATAATATAAGAAAAATACCAAAGTAGTTCTTTGTTATCAACTGAGCAGTAACCGCCTTTAAAACAAGGAACTTTGTGTTGCCCTAATGCCCTCGTCAATGCGTGCAGAACTAGATCTGGGCATCCTGCATATAATCCGGCACCGTGCACCTTCCCAGAACTAGAACTCGATTCTTGTTGCCCTAATTCCCTCGTCAATGTGTGCAGAACCCAATCTTGGCATCTGCATATAATCTGGCACCATGCACCTCAAACAATGAACTTCCAAGCCCCAACTAGTTGAAATGGGGGCGAAACCCTCCCCCGACCTAGTAAATTCGAGTGAATGCCATTAAATTTTTGTTGCACCTCTAGGCTCCAACTTCCAAGCCCAACCAGTGAAGCCCCAACTAGTGAAAATGGGGCGAATCACTCCAATCCCTCCCCTAACCCAGTAAATCTAGGTGAATGCCATTGAAATGAGCTCCAAACCAGAAAATCAGGAGGCGGATTTCATGGTTTAAGTATTAAGCGCATTTATTTTGTTGGGATAAAACTTAATAATTAATTATTTTTAAAATAATTATAGGGCTAACTATATAAAACTATAGAAAATGGGTTTTATGTAAAAAAATCGCCCCACCTAAATTTAAAATCCCTTAAAATTCACCTTTGGGCTAAAATTCGCCCCTAAAATTTTCCCTGATCAAGATACCACACCGATCCCATATAGCTTGAAACAAAGCATGCAATCAAAGAGAAATCAAGTTCAAATTTCAAGGCTAAGGCCTATCCAACTGCAGCTCCAACAGCCTTCTTTTTCTTCTTTTTCTGTGGGCAGTTAGTGGCGAAATGCCCATGTTCGTGACAATGAAAACACTTCACTTTGGACAAATCCTACTTCTTGCCTTTAGTTTCAGATTTTGAAGGAAATTTTTTCTCATTCCCTTTCCTTGATTTTGCATCCAAAGCGCAATTATCTTCATCATCATTCTTCGATGAAGAGCCATCCTTGGTACCTCGCCTTATCTCCTCCTGCACAAGATCCGACCAAAGTCGCTCCCATCCCGGCAGTTTCTCCCGTCCATTGACAAAGTCTTCGTAGCTATGCCAACTCTTCGAAAGCCCAAGGAGAGCCAATCTCACCAAGTCCTCATCATCAACAGTAATCCCCACACTTCCCAGTTCATCTCTACAGTGGAAAAACTTTGTGAGATATTTTGGAATATTGTCGCCATTCTCCATTTTTATTTTTCTAAGCTTATCTTTCAGCACTAACTTCCTCTGGTTGATACTGCTTTGGAACAAATATATCAAAGCCTTCCAAATTAAAAATGGAGTGGATTTCCCATGAAGGCTAGACACAATATGGTCCTTCACACCTTCCAACATAATTCTTCTTGTCTTTGCTATCTTGTTTTGCCATGCGTCAAGAAATGCAGCATCGCTAGATCCCAGCTTAGGAACATCGCTATCGATGAACTCCTTCAGTCCATTATCTTCCAGCACCACCTCCATCCTATCCTTCCAGGCTATGTAATTAGATCTCCCATCAAGGGCATACTCCAATCGCAACCCATTGAAAGACATTTCAATGTATACTCAATTGTCGCACCAAGAATTTTCTGCAAAAAATTCGAATTGTCCACCAGCAAAAACTCAGCAATTCTTGATAATTGCAATCTTCAAGAATTAACACTACTCTGATACCATGTAGAAATTATATACAAGATGCATGTATATATCCAAATTCTCCTGATCTAACAATATTTTATCTTCTTGCTAAATACAGAATCCTTCCACTATTAATCTTTTGCGGAAATTAAAATTAATTGCAAACACATGAAGCAATAAAAAAATCACACATAACACAGTTGTTTAACAGGAAAGCCTGAAGCTGAAAACCCCAACTATCATATATTATGTTTCATGGAGATCATGTAACAATCTCATACAAAGCTTAGTACATCAAGCTCTCAGTACAATCAATCGTCACACACTAATCAGAAGAAATCTTCAAATCCATGCACTGATTTCTTGCCACCTGTTAGCCTGCCTCCACTGTGCAATCCCTACTGAAGAATAGCTCTGAATGAATTAGAATTACCCTTGCCTTGATTGTGCAATCCTCATTGGCAACTCCAATGTGTGTGTGGTGCAATCAATGCATCATTATAGTCACAACAGATAGTCCATCTTGCCCTTTCACCTACCTCTCCACTGGGTCTCCACTAGAACTGACATGCACTGTAGTTAACTGTTGTATTTTTTAGTTAATTAATGAGTTATTATTTTTGAATTAATTAACTAATTAATTCACTCCACTCTCACTAGTGTATCATTCAGTTAGACTAGATACAACTAGCTCAACTGAGTTTAACTCCATTAACTGAGTTAAACTGAATAACAACTCCATTAACTACCCTTCCAACTCTGTCATAACTTTTCCACTTCAGTTCTAACTGAGTCCTCCAAGCATGAACCACCAATGAACCCTAGGAATTGCATAATTCTTTCAGCCCACTGATTTGCCAAATCTATGCACTGAAATTAATTTCTCCAAGAGAATAAGTTTTTGTTTATTGTCAGATTATTATTAAGAGCTAATAATAATCGACACTTATATTTTTAGATCGACAAACTATAAATAGACTTCACCCAATATTCTAAAAATAGAATTTCATCTATTTTTCCAACTTGACCAACCATCCACAAATAGCATCCTGCAACTTCTGAAATATGATCACCATGTCTAAAAATAGACACAGTCTAAAAATAGACTTGCACCAAAAATAGCTTGCGGGCCCACTTAGTGAAGGCAACTCATTTTCACTAAGCTCATCATCTTGTTGAATCTCGACAGTTTTCAGTAGAGAAACACTAGAATTCAAATCTCTTATACCAAATTTTATGCAACCAACTCACAAAATAAAAGAAAATATAGATCAACGACTTGAAAATTATCCACTTCAAGGGGGAAACCTCCTTTACATTACATAAATGAAAAATTCTTTGATGATACAAATGAAAAACCCCTCTTTCTATATATAGGAGTCTATGGGGTCACAATATAATCCTGGCCGACCTAACAATAATAATGTAAGAGCACAAAAATAACAATAGTGGGATTTTATGGGGCACAATTATAATAATATGGCGACTACAGGGGTACAACAATAACAATAAGGGGGCTACACTAACAACAATAAGGGACTATACTAGTAATATAGGGACCTAACACATTATATTGTATGGAATGGATGGTCTTCCCAATATTTTTCCTTAGTGATAGAGGAAATAATGTCAATTTGTATGTCAAGGTTGACCATTGCATCATCTATTAGATGGCCATAATGTTCTTTGGAACATATGAGTGTCTTTGGAGTGCTACCTTCTATACTTTCACCATAATGAACCTCTAGTTTCCATATTTATCAACATGCTACAAACAATTAAATAACTTGTAGACCTTATTTAGTATTATTTCTTCATCAAAATTAGGTGGTCTGTACCCATCAAATATGAAGTGGGTTACCAAAGAAGCTTATTGGTGCTCCTACTCCTCAAGCACTTGAAGCATTCGAAAATTATTTAGTAATGGGTCTTTAGATCGATGAGACTTCCTTGTATCATGTATGTTGGGACCTACAAGTAAAAAACACTTTCTTTTGAAATAAAAATATAATTATGAGTGTTGTTTCCCCATGACCCATAAGCATAGCACTTGCACACTTTCCTTCCTCTATACATGGTCAATAATAATAAAAAATTCCTCTGTATACATAGTCTTAGGAGACTATTTGATTATGTTTTTCTTCCTAGTATTAATGCCTTGTTCTTTAAGTCTCTCAGTCAACATGTTTTCCTTTTTTATTAGAAAATTGGCCTTGGTTCTTTGCATTGAACTTATATTTTTTCTAGAAATTCCTATCAATATTGTGTGTCCAGAAGAAATTGAATATGTTCAAATTCTTCGTGTTCTTGTACCATTTACTGTGTTAGTCATTTTTAGTATGTTATTTTCCTTCCTTCCCATACTTCAACCACATTTCATGCCATCATTGATGTTTTCTAGAACCATTCTTCTTTTAATATTTGTTGTCTTATGCATTTAGTTCCATCTCATCCTCCATTTATATGGCAATGTCAAGGGATTCTAATCTGAATTCAATTGGTTCCCTCATACATGTGATGGAACATTAGTCCATGTGCTTAATATAAACTATTGCATGGGTGTGAGTTTGGGAATATTATACACCAACTAGCCAAAAATATCTTCCATTAAAGAGTAATATTGTTGTATAGCATCTCCCCTTCACTACCAAGTGCCTTGGAGTTTCGTATAATTTGTGTTTTTTGTATTATCATAGTCATAATATTCCTTAAAGTAATTAATTGTGTCATCCTAGCTTTTGAAAACTAAGTTTTCATCAAATATTTGATACCATTTGAGCATTTCACCTCGTAAGGTACTGTTGGAGCAGAATCCCCTAAGGCACAAGTTTCAAAGCTCCTTTTTGGACAATTTTTCATGTGCGCACTACACAAAGGAAGTCAAAGGGCTTTGGGGGTGGTCAAAGTCTCCTATTTTTGTGTAAATTAAATTAAACGTAAATTGTGGGCCTCAAACCATGTTTTGAGACCATAGTATTTATGTGCTAAGTGCATATAAATAGATAGACGATGTCTAAGATAAGTAGTTCATGATTGTGAAAGATATATTATGCTTTTTCTCGCAAATAGTCTGTAAGAGGCTCATCGGGTTAGAGTTGGGTAAAAGGCTCTTGTTGGTTGTGTGCATGGAGACCTAGTCCTACTTGTGTGCAAACTCTTCCGACTGTGTCCGTGGAAGGGTTTTTGTAAGGATTTAGTAAGGGTTGTTGTGTAAGGAAGATTTTTGTACTGAATGATATATCTTGAGATAATATAAGGAACTATTTTGGCGAACCTCTTGTATTATGCAGATGTGTTGTTTATTGCTATGATTTGTTTAAAACACACTGCTCTAAGCTGCTTATTATCAATTGTTTAATATCTTTCGATAACTTATGATTAAATTTTGATGAATAATATATTTGTTTAATTATTTGATGTGTTGTGACTTAGATCAGAATTTGTTCTGTTTATCTATGCAAAAGTAATAGTGATTATGTGGTATTATGTTAATGTTTGCGTAGTCTCTGTATGTGCATCTGTATAAGTTTGCTTCGGGTTTTTACCGAGGACCACTCATTAATTCCTCCCTCGGGGTGCGAAAACCTCATTCCAGCACCCCCCCATACTGCTTCGGGTTAGACTTTGATCTGTGCAAGTAGATCACTACCGAAAGGGCCAGTAGTATGAGGGTTTGTTGGTTTATCCATAAACTCTAAACCTGGGTCACGACCCCTCAAGCCAAAAAATGGTTCCATTGTTAGGACTAGGATCGTCATTTTGAGGGAGATTTGATGTTGTAGCAGCCCTCCTGAAATGAATTACAATATTGGTTGGATAGAAAGATCCTAGAATTTGTGCTTCAAGAAAATAAGAGCAATAAGCTATCTGCTGAAAAGTGGATTGGAAAATATATTTATACAAAAATGCATGAAATTTTCTTTAGTTCCTTCGCATATGAGCTTTAGGAGTGGTTGTCACACTTAGTTGAATTCCATCGTTGTATAAGAGATGACCCAATCACTCATTGGACCTCTGAATTGATCCAAAAAGTAGAGACATTTAATAATAATATCTCTTGCATGGTATATCATTGGATCGATCGGCTCTTGGGCGGATTTGTGACTGATTTTTCCATTGATCAGTTTGTGTCCTACTCTGAAGCAGAGAGAATATTTTTCAAAGGCCTTAGAGGTAAGTTCCTACGCTCATTGAAATTGTCGTTGAAGATGCTACTGTGTGAAAGGGTTGTCTGTGCGAACACATTGCTTGAATGCATTAGAAGGGTTTAGTAAGTGCAGTAGCAAAATTTACCGTGAAGATTTTGAATAAGTCCCTTAGCCCTCTAAAGCTTAGATCTGATATTGAGCTTGAACCAGAAACAGTTTTCTCAAGTGATTCTGACGAATAAACATTTTTCTAGCAGAGACATTTAAGTATGTTTCCTACCCCATCCACTCCACTTATGTCATCACACCATAGACCACCTACTCCACCACGCAGCACATCTCCTCCTCCTCCCCTATAAGTAGCAATAGCCGCATCAATGAAGTTGCCTAATTTCTAGGGTATTAGGAATGAGGACACCGAACACTCCTAGTTTGTGACTGAGGCTGTGTGGTAGGCACAGCAGGTTCACAGTAATGATATCAAGAAAGCGCAGCTCACTATTTCCTTCCAGGATAGAGTATTGGATTGGTATATGAGGTATGTTCATGATAACCCTGATGCTACCTTGCAACAGATAAGGACAACCCTAAAGAGTAGTTAAAAAAGCCTAAATCATACTCACAGCTAGTAATTGAGATGAAAGATATCCACACGGAGCTTAATGAGTCTATATGGGAAGTAAACCAATGGTTGAATCATGTCATCAAGTATGGAGGGTTATTCATTGATGATGCTCAGCATAAAGAATGGTTCATTGCTACGTTTCTCCCCCATCTGCGCCAGCCATTAGGACAGAAAAAGGTTTCCACATTGGCTGAGGTTGTAGAGGTCACAATGAAATTAGAAGCTACACCAACACCTGTTGCACTTGGGACTCAGCAAATACAAAATCAGCTGGAAGCCATGCACTTGGAAATTCAAATCCTACACAATGATAAGGGAAAGGAAGCATGCACAGAGATATGGTGTATAAAATGAAAAGCTTCCGGGCACCATAAGGATCAGTGTCATGTTTTCACTAATTATTTAAATGTTGGAGGTCCCATCCCCTTCAAGAGACCTATCTAGTGTACAATCTGTCAGGTTTTTGGATTGCATGACACAGATTCTTGTCTAAGGATTGGGAAGTATCAAACTAACCTAAAGCATTTGTTTTTTAGGTTCTTTTCATCATTAGGGAATAATGAGCAGCATTGTCACACCTATGAGATGATGATGGATAAATATGAAATATATAAGGTGCGGGTTGAGTCCTTCTCACCAACATTCCCTTCTGGGCGCGGAGGATCTCTGAGAAGACGAAGAGGTCGAGGAGGTGGATCAGCTGGTCAAGGATGAGGACAAGTCATTTGTTATAATTGTAGATATGTTGGCCATTATGCATGTGATTTTCTGAATCCGACACACCAGTCTTGCAAGTATTGTAGGCAACTTGATCATGTGCTTGAATATTTCTTAATTGCTAAGATGTAGGAAAGAAAGACACAGAACCCAACACAAAATCTACAGATGGTGCATGCTGAGCCCTGTGGGGAGGTTCCAAGTGTGAATGTAGTAAAATGGAGTGGCACAGATACCAATGAAGATAATGGAAATAAATCAACTACAGGTTGCTGGATCTATAAGGCACAAGAGCATAAAACAGGATTTGATCTTCAGTGCGCAAAATAAACCTTTATTGAGGCACGGAAATAATTCACCGAGGGTGGTGTACCAACATCAGGTAGACCGTTGCAAGGCGCTAGAGGAAATGAATAAATTAAACCGTTCCTACAGGCATGTATGAAATTACTGTGCAACAAGAAGGCAGTGGAAAATCTGTAGGCTTTGATAGATAATTGTGCAAAGAAGGGATCACCAATGGTATAACAGTATGCAGTCAATAAAATCTACAAAAACAAGAGAAGAATGGGTAGAGAGATGTGCTTGACTGCGCAGATAGGAGCTTATGAAATGGACCAGGTAATTCTTGATCTGGGGTCAAATTTTAATGTTCTACCAAAACAGACATGGCAACGCATGGGCCAACCCAAGATGGAATGGTGCGCGATCCAACTGTGCATGGCCAATCAGCATAGGATCATTCCTATTGGCTGGTTGCCTCAAGTCGTAGTCAGTATTGAGGGCGTTAATGTGGAAGCTAACTTTGAAGTGATAGATATCATGGATGATACGGATCCCTATATTACGCCGCTAGGAGTGGATTGGGCTATTAACATGGATGGTGTCATAGACTTGAAGTAAAGAAGGATGGAATTTGTTATCCTCCTGTATTCATAGTATCACTAGGTGAATATGGATTTTCTACAGTCTGCTAAAAATAGCATTCCTTGACTACTAGCTATTCTCAGAAATTTCACTGCCTTCATTTTCTTTATTTTTTTTAATTCACTATATCTCATTTTTCCTTCTTTAAATTACCCTCCTGCTCTGAAAAACTCATGTTTGGGCTTAAATCCCCTCATATTCACTTCTTCCCCTTCTTAAAAATCCTTCATTTCTACATCTTCCTATTTTCTAAAAACCCATTTAAACCCCTCCCTCTGCACTCATTTCCCTCTTTTCCCTTCAAAACAATGTAAAAACTCTTTTTACATTGTTTTAATACTGCTCAGGCCTCCCTTTTCATAAACTTATTTTGTTATTAAAAACCTGACCCATTTATATTTTAGAGCCCCCCGCTCTAAATTTTTTACCCCTCACGGTCATATAACCTTGGCCCTTCAAACATATTAAGTGCCTCTGCTTAAAACATTCTTGAGCCCCGTAGCATTAACCTTCTTGCTCCCATATGGCCTTCGCCCTAACATTAATACTAAGTGCCTCTGCTTATTATTTAACCCTAGCCCCCACTATACATTAAACCCTCCTCCACGTATACCCCCGGGACCCACCTGCTGACTTACCCACCGCTACATCTAACCCTGACCACCATCGGATCTCGCCCCTCCCATCCGACGGTCTACGATCGTTATCGTGCCCTCAACCGCTGAGCACTTAGCACCTCTGAAACATGCTATATGGGCGGTATTCCCACTGTCCCATCCGCCACGCGGCACTCCCTCAATTCTATCGCATCCCTCCTCTGAATACCATTAACCGCCTCTCATCCCGTGCGAAAACCACCTTACCGCCTCCCGCCATAAACCAAAACCGCCGCCTCCATTCAAATGATCCAAAACCCTACGGCTCTGCGATAAACCCTCATACACCATTAACACCTCTGCAAATAACCTCCAAAAGACCCGACAAGCCCAAACACACACAGAAATCTGCAAGCGCAGGTTTTAAGTTAATAAATTGGCTTTAAATGTGCAGGTGATCAAGGCGAAAATGCATAAATTTCATTTCTGAGGTCCGAAAAATGTTCAAACAAACTCTCTAGGTGACGATCTAGCGAGTTTTGTTAATCTAAGGGACCAGGAGCGTAAGATCAAGCATAATCATCAATGGATCATGATCGTTGATGGTTATTCAAAACATTCCAAAGGCAGCAAGAATTCATAGTGACAGTCAGACATCAAAAGAATAAAAGATCAAACAAGGATCAAAGACAGTCACAGTTGATAATGTAGAGATAAAGGGCAAAGGAAGAATGCAGTCAAAGAGACTATGACAGTGAAATGTTGAAGGTTTAAAATTAATAAAAGTTCAAAGGCAAGAAAAATGATTAAAGGACAAAGATCAGAGATAAAAGCATATTAGAGAAATTAAACAAAAGAAGCAAAGTTAAGGAGAAGACAATAAGATAGATAATGAAGACAAATCCAAGTTTAAAAGCTAAGTTAGAGGTTTAAAGACAAATCAAGGGAAAGTTAACAAAGAAGGCAGATCCGAATGCTAAAGAAAAATAGCAATTACTTCTCATAAACACTTTGGACACCTACAGCCTCATTTCGCTTCAATAAAGGCAGCAATAGTTATTGAAACAGTCAGAGATATTTCTCAACTATTCAGAAGTTATTGAAAAGTTAATGTAAAGCCTTAAAAGTCAAAAATATCTTAAATTTAGCTCAGCAGTTAAGTTAGAAGTTATTATTACAGTGATTCAGTCACAGATATTTTGCCTTGGGCCTTGCATGGTCTCAAAGGTCAAAAACACATCAACTCTGTAATAAATACAAATATGAAACCCTAGGTTAGGGAAACCTCCTCATTTTTGCAAATAAATACTGCATGTATTATTCATTTCTAGTGTTGGTTGGTGAGTTGGTTGGCTACTTGATTAGAGGATTGTCTGCTAGGCTAGATTTGATCAGAATCTGAGTTGCGTAGATTTTTTGCACTGGAGTATTGTAATTTTTTTGGACATCAGTATTGGGCACCGAATTCGGCTATTTCTTTGCCCACTTTTGTTATCCTTTTTTACCTTTTTTGCTTAATTTACCCATATTTGTATGATAAACTTCTGAGGTAATTACCCTGACTTGTTAGATTGGGATATTTTGATTAATGAATTAAAATCGCGGGGTTTTTACCTAATTGCGGCACTAAGGTTTATGTTTGGCTACAGATTGAACACAGTAACCCTTGCTCCGGCAGATCGTAGCAAGAATTGGTAACGGCCAGTCAAAAGGGGAACGCGCAACTGTACCGCGACTCCCTGGGCCTATTCTCAGCCCTTTACTCCATTCAAAGTAGTTTTTGTTCATGCCGTTTAAACCAAAGTCCATTCTTGAACACGCGATTCTCATTTTTTCAGGGAAATCTGTTATTCCCTTGTATTGTGTATAAAATGGACATTGTTCCTATAATTCGGGGTTCCAAAGAGAAGGCTGTAATCACATTTCATATATCAATAAATTACATTTGGTTTTATTGTTTCAAAGCATTTCGTAGCTAACGCATCCCTAATCAGAGAGCTGGGCCTGCTCTTCTAATCAGGTGTTGCGTCTGTGTATATGTGTGGATTTATTCTGTTGTGCTATGGTTGCAGTTTATTTGTTGTTAATTCAGATTGTTGAATGTTTTGTATTAAGTTACTTCACGGATACGCTCCCAGATTGATAAGATTAATTTCGGATTAGGGTGGACCCTTGTGCGTATCCTTGAAAGGATACGCTCCCAGATTGATAAGATTAATTTCGGATTAGGGTGGATCGATTATCCCTTCCTGAACACCAACACAGTGCACGTTCACAGGATTCTTGGGCTATGTTAATGGTGAAGTTATCCTTCTTTGTCAATGTCTTCCCTTCTATTTTCCATATTTTCCATCATTTCTCTGATAAAAGAACATAAAATTTAGATTAATATATGTTGTCTTGGCACCTTAATTATGTCTCCTTATTTCATCTTAATGTTTTCTTCTGCAAGGTCTGATTAGAGAATTCTTAATTTATCTCTAGTTCCACCTAGCTTGTTGCCTAGGAAATGATTCAGTAGAGTCCAGCCAAATAAGTCTATGGTTTTCCCTATCCTTTGGTCTTGCTTGAAATGTTATTTTTAAAGCCTTCTTTGAAGTTTACTTAGTAGAGTCTAGCCAAAGAAGTCTATGGTTAGCCCTTTCCTTAGGTTTGTCTCAAACTATTGTTGCAAAGGTATTTTTAGTTTGATTAAAGAATTCTTAATCACTATTTGATTATACTGACTGTTATCTTGAATTTTTTCTTTGTATGAAAGTAATAGCTAGAGAATTCAAGGGTGTCCTGCTCTCTAGGGTCACTGGATTGTTGTCTTAAGGTTTGCTTACTAGATTCTGGCCAAAGAAGTCTATGGTTTTCCCTGTCCTTTGGTTTTTCTTAAACATTTACCTAAAAGGCTTTTCTTGTTGAAGTAGAGTTAAAGGATTCTTAATTTCCCTTTAGCCTTACTAATTTCACAACTTACTGTCATTTCATATTTCATCTAATCTAAGAGATCCACTTGATATAGTTAGCTTGCCCTATGAAAACCCTTGTAGAGTTTATGAAAAATTAAATCCTTTTATGACTCCATATCCCATGGATTAATGTTGCCCACAATCTATCTATTCAACTAAAACACTCAATCACTTAATCACACAATCAATTAATCAACCAAACAAAACAAACAGTCCTAGAACTTCATAACTAGCTTAAAATCAGAAAACAAAAGCATAAAGATATATCATTTAGAAACACATACATAGAGAGAGCCCTCTCTAAGTCCAAGAAGGCTAGGTCCTTGGACTCCAAAGTGGTTTGATGTGGTTCCCTGCAGTTCTTTCCAACCTTGCAAATCACAGGGAGCCAAAAAAATTTGAGAATAATGGAGTTTGATTTATCATCCCTTTAGACCCTGCCAAAGGACACAAATATAGAGAGCCTATGCGTGCAGAGGACGACATTGCCCAAATCTATAAGTTGAGCTTACGCGAAGAGGATTGGCTTAACCCGACAGTAGATGGAAGTCTTAAGTGGGAGAAGGAAAGCTCATGTTTTCCAGATTCTAATGAGGAGATCAAGAATTGGTAGAACCGATTGCATGATGTGTCTGTGTTGCGTTGTAATCGTGTGACTAGATACTTGCGTTGTATAACATCTGAGGTATGTAATCTACCGCACTATGATGGTTTGTCTAATGTAAACATGTTTATCATGAAAATGGAGGCAACTATTCCCGAAGAACATATATTTCATGCTTGGAATCTGGGGTTGCGCGCTACTCCCGCGTGTTGGTGGGAGACCCATAAGAAAAACCTGCGCACATGGCATGAATGCAGCCCGCTACCCGAACAACTGAGGTTTTTTTTGTTCAGGGTGATCCGCGTAAACACATCACTACATTGATGGAGGTATGGGATAAGAAGCCAAGGTCCAAATGGGTTCACATGTTTATTCGTACGTTGGGACCGATCCCTACTGCTTGGTATTTGGAGACGGAGCTGCGTCATGGAACTCTCAATTGGGATACAACGATAGAAATATTTATGTTAACCTTCAGCTTGTCCAGTGGATCAGAGGGACTGGACGAAGACTTGTGGGATATTGAGGCAGTTGTCTTTAACGACTCCCGGTCATGGGTATAATGTGTTGCGCCAACATGGGATGTGTAGATGCGGGACATTGTAAACTGCCAGAATCTAACCATTGAAGAACATGACGAGAAACATAGGAATATATTGATCCCCAAATTTGAGGGCTAGGGCACAATGGTCAGCCCCTCACTCACTGCACCCAAAGTAACAAAGCCATTAAAGATTAGACGGGTGAATATTGGCTCCGAAGAACAAGTTAAACTGGAGAATATTGGAGACTATTGGGATGATGATACTGTAGGTAAAGTTGTCAAGTTGCTAACAGAATATCAAGTTTTTTTCCCTACAATTTTTTCTGAACTAAAGGGAATCATCTGCAAACTTGGGGTTATGAATATCACCTTAAAGCCAAATGTGCGACTAGTTAAAAAGTGCCCATACAGGTTGAATCCCTAGTATAAGAAAAAGGTGAAAAAATAATTGGACAAAATGGTTGCGGCAGGCATCATTGAGCCAGTAGAAGAATTTGACTAGGTCAGCCCTATGGTAGTGCAAGACAAGAATACTAAGGGCTAAATCTGGATCTGTGTCGATCTGCGCAAACTAAATGATGCTTGTGTGCATCATCCATTCCCTACCCTCTTCTTTGATGAAATATTGGATAATGTTGGTGGCCAAGAGGCTTATTCCTTTACCGGTGCTTTTTATGGGTATTATCAATCTGGATTGCGTCGAAAAATTGCAATAAAAATATCTTTGCTACGGAATGGGGGTCTTTCCAATATATAATAATTCCATTTGGATTGAAGAATTCTCCCGCTATTTTCTCAATCGTGGTTGTAACTTCCTTAAAAGAATTTATCCGCAAGTTCTTAGAAGTATATTTTGATGACTGGACTATATTTGGACTCTTTAAGAACCATGTCTCAAACTTGCACCTCATGTTGGACACTTGTAGGAAATACCAAATATCCCTGAACGTGAAAAAGTGTATCTTCTATGTACCATTTGGGATACTATTGGGACATATTGTGTGTCAACAAGGGTTGATGTTTGACACTGCCAAGATCGCAGTAATAGTTAATCAGGAGGTGCCCATGAACGTGAAGCAATTGCGCTCCATCTTGGGTCACACTGGGTATTACCAGAAATTTATTCAGGGCTATGCAATGATCACTACGCCTATGGAAAAGATACTAAAAAAGGATATGACATTCTACTGTGATGACAAGTGTCAGAAGAGCTTCGAGTTGCTAAAAGAAAATATGGTTACTACACCCATCCTGGTCTTCCTAGTCTGGTTGAAATAATTCCATGTACATGTAGATGCATCGTGCATTACGGTCGAAGTCGTGTTAGCACAGCCAGACACAGTAGAAATAGATCACCCCCTTTCCTATGCTATTCAAAAACTCTCAAGCGTAGGACAGAAATATTCAACCACGGAACAAGAAGGGCTAGTTATGGTGTATGCGTTGCAGAAGTACTACCACTACCTATTAGGAGGCCACTTTAAGATGTCCACTGACCATTCTTCTTTGAAATACCTGGTCAACAAGCCTGTGTTGGGGGGAATATTTTTCGATGGTTTTTATTGTTTCAGGAGTATGATTTTGAGATTATGGTAAAGCCCGAACGCCTAATTTTTGGGCCAAATCACCTGTCGCGCATTGAAACTGGTGAAGAACTGACCAACCTGGAGGATGGATTTCTTGACGCACAGATTTTTGCAATAAAGGTGGTTAATGATAATTTCCCAGATATCATTTAGTTCTTGACTATTGGACACACACCTAAAGAATATATAGTCTAGCGGAAGAAAGAAATCATAGCACACATATCTGACTTCACCATTATCAACGGGAAATTGTACAAAGTGGTTGCAGATGAAGTGTTGTGCAGATATGTCCTTGAGTATGATATATGCGCAATTCTAGATGAAGCCCATGGAGGAATCGCTAGGGGTCGCTACGCTGGTAAGGTGAAGACACAAAAGATTTTGCGAGCTGGATTTTGGTGGCCCAAGCTGCATAGTGATGTTGTTGCACATTTCTGTGCATGTGATGTTTGCCAAAGGATAGGAAAGCCCTCAGGCTGAGATGAAATGCCCTTGCACCCCCAGATGGTCCTGCAGGGTTTTGAAAAATGGGCTATTTATTTTTTCAGCCCAATCAATCCCCTTGGAAAGTGCAGTGTCACGCACTACATCATCACAGCAATGGATTATGTCACCAGATGGGCTGAAGCCAAACCTATAACACATTTCACTGCCGATACCGCCACACAATTCATATTTGAAAACACTGTGACACAATTTAGTTGCCCCAAGATTCTGATCAGTGACCAGGGCACGCATTTTGTCAATGAAACCATCGACGCACTCACAGAAGAATTCAAGATGTGCCATCATAAAATTACCTTGTACCACCCACAGGAAAATGGCACAGTTGAAGCATCTAACAAAATATTGGAGGCAACACTCACTAAGGGATGTAATGCTAACATAAATTATTGGGATGAACAGGTTCCTGCAGTTCTCTAGGCGTACAGGATGATCTTCAAGAATTTGATGATGGACACCTTTCATACTGATGTATGGGCAAGAGGCTATGTTTCCAATGGAATTCATCATCCCCAATCTGCGCATTGCAGCATTTAAAAATATGGCGGAAGAAGATGTTCTGGTAGAACAGTTGGCACAACTGGTTTCTCTAGAAGAAGATTGATTTATTGCAAATTATCACCAAAAAATCTAGAAGGCATGTGAAAAATCATGGAATGATTGGCACATCAGAAAAAATTTATTACATGTCAGGGATTTGGTCTTATTATTGACAGTAATTTCACGCACCACCCTTGGAAATTGCAAATGCACTGGCTTGGCCCTTATGTTGTGAAGGAAATCACTGATGTCGGTGTTGTGTGAATGGCCACCTTAAATGGCCAATTCCTCCCCATATATGTTAACGGAAGTCGACTGAAGCCATACAGGGAAAACCTTGTGCCCATGCCTAGTGACTTAGGACGAGTCACATGTTTGTGTTGGGGGACTGTTGGAGTAGAGTCCCCTAAGGCATAAGTTTCAAAGCTCATTTTTGGATAATTTTTCATTTGTGCATTGTGTAAAGGAAGTCAAAGGGCTTTGGGGGTGGTCAAAGTCCCCTATTTTTCTGTAAATTAACTTAAACATAAATTGTGGGCCTTAAACCATGGTTTGAGACCATAGTATCTACGTTTTAGGTGCATATAAATAGATAGATGATGTCTAAGCTAAGTAGTTCATGATTGTGAAACATAGCTTATGCCTTTTTCTCACAAATAGTCTGTAAGAGTCTCATCGGGTTAGGGTTCAGTAAAAGGCTCATGCTGGCTATGTGCACAGAGACCTAGTCCCAGCTGTGTGCGGACTCCATTGGCTATGTGCGCAGAAGGGTTTGGTAAGGGTTGTTGTGTAAGGAAGATTAATGTACTGAATGATATAGGCTAGAGAAAATATAAGGAACTATTTTGGCAAACCACTTGTGTTACGCATCTGTGATGTTTATTGTTATGCTTTGTTGAGACCGCATTGTTCTAAGCTGCTTATTATCTATTGTGAAAGATATTTGGATAACTTCTGATTAAATGTTGAAGAAAATATATATTTTTAACTCTGTGATATGTTGTGACTTAGATCGGCTTCTGTTTTTTTTATCTGCGCCAAAGTGATAGTAATATTATGGTATTCTATTAATGTTTGTGAAGTATTTGTGCACACATATGTATAAGTTTTCTTCGGGTTTTTACCGAGGGATGCTCATTAATTCCTCCCTTAGGGTGCTAAAACCTAGTTCCAGCACCCCCCATACTGCTTCGGGTGATACTTTGCTCTGCACAATCATAAAACTACCAAAAGGGTCAGTAGTTGGAGGGTTTGTTGGTTTATCCATAAACATTGAACCTAGGTCAGGACACCTCAAGCCAACAGATACCCATAACTATAATCTATTGGGTTAATGGGTTGGTATATTCTTAGCCTCATAGTGGATACTGAGGGTGAACATATGGTCATTTGTGCTCCCCATACAATAATTTTTAAGTAACTTTAACATATTGGGTCAAAAAATTTCTTTAGTTTTATGCCATTTTTTCTCCTTGTCGTGTAAATCCCTATATAGTTCCCTATACAACATTTGAATTGATCAACTCCTACTCTTCAAATTCCTTGAAATTTTGGTGGATTTCCCTTATGATCCCTTGGGGGAATAATTTTTCCCATCTTTGTGTCACTATTTTTGAATCATTTGCAGGTTCAAATTTAGTATCTACCAGTGGAATCTATTTCAATGTTTCATTTCCAATCTTCAATGATATCATAATCCCTACTTCTTGTTTGACTTCCAACTCATCTCATCTTTCTGAAATTATTTTTCGTGCCATTAAGATTCCATATCTTTTTTACTTCTAGGCTTCCCCCACATAATCCCATATGGATTTTTCTAGTGGTATGATCTCTTTGTGAGGAGGTTCTCTTGAGCTCAACGAAAGGCTAACAAATTTTAGGTCTAAAAGTGACTCCAACCTAAATAACATAATAACAAATGAAACCTTTCCTAATGACTGAAAGTATAATAATTAATACTAAACAACGCCATCGAATAAAATAATAGGTTAACAAAAATATAATTTTTATTTATATGTAACTTGTTATCCTAGCCTCTGACCAGTAATCAAGAGTGAGAGACTCTGCATGGATCATGAAGAGATTTTGTTAACAATATTTTGTTCATGAAGAGCCAACATGTCACAAACACAATTTGTACCCCGGTATGAAGGATAGAAATTTATCCTCTGGACCACCAAATTTAGACTCAATTGACATATCGAAAAACTAATATGTTTCTATTAACACTTTATTCATTACCTAAACTATTTGATATTTACAGTAATATAATTCATGAGAATATCATCAATTAAACTAAAAAAACATTAAAATTATGGAAATTGTTGGACATTAGATAAACCAACACTCCCATGTGTTTCGTGACATGTGCTTAACTGCCTCTCGTGTATATGTTAACTCTGGTGATGTGTCTGTTAACTAACACCTAGAGGTTTTGGTGTAACGAAAATCCTAATTCGAACAATTGGTATCAGAGCTAAATATCTCGAGTTTCAATCACACATGCCTCGCGCTGGGGGGAATATTGTTGGAGATTGGATAAACTAGTGCTTCTTGTGTGTTTCGTGGCATGTGCTTAACTACCTCTCATGGATCCGTTAACTCTTGTGATGTGTCTGTTTACTAAAACCTACAGGTTTTGGTGTAACGACAATCCTGATTCCAACAGAAATATCCATCAACATAAAACCCAATTAGCATTGTTCTAGAAAACCATGTAACAATCACCATTATGCATCAAAACACAAGGTTTCTAAAGGAAACAACCTAAAGATCAAGAAGAAAACCCATTGTTAAAATGCAAAGTACTTATCTCAAACAATATTACAATCTCGATATATGGAGCCAAGCTTAGAGGTTGCACCATCCATATCATAATATCATAATCAAAGAATGATTTTACTATATATTTCTTATGAATATCTATTTATAGGAAAGAATCACTTGAAAAGGTCAACTATAATTAAACACCTTTATATCGACCTGTTTGATAAAAATTTACTATTGTAGAACTTGTTGCATTTCCATGCTTGATATTTATAGGAATTTAATACAAAAATAAGGTTATCTTCACATATAGCAAGAAAATCATTGGGGTTGGTAATTCAGGATATTTTTTCAGCCATAACACACTTTTTACCTCCCTTAAACCCTCATTTTTCACTCCTTTGACCCTTTTTGCATACAACAATGGATTATTATGTTAAATCTAGACATTATACAAGGTTAAGAGGTAAATTTCCAAATTATGCCAAGAATATATTGTTTAATTATGTTAATGAAGCTTAGTTATTATATTAAGGTGTTACTAATGAGGTTATGAGGTCTTGCAACTAGGGTTAGGTGAGATCGTACATAAAAATTCCAATGGAAACACAATACATGGACCCTTGGAGTGCACACTTGGCATACTCTATCACTTTTTGGATGCAGTCAAGGTCAAATATTGGTGTGTTGGATGGATTTCTCCATTTGGTTGTTTGATGGATAGTGGTCGGGATTTGATAATTTTATTTTCGAGTCTTCTTCTAGATCACTTCAACTCATTATGGCCTTAGACAAACACAATTATTTTTTCTACCTAAGATAGAATATTGTTTGGATCTCGTATCTTTCTGTTTTTTATTGTAACCAAGCATGGCTCATTTCAGCTTTCTTATGTACTATAATTAGTATATAAGTCTAACATTGGACTTAAGACAAGTTAGTGGTGATAATACTTGGTTGTATCATTATTTTGAGCTTGTTATCCACTCTCATGACCATTGGGTCAAACTATATTGTAGTGCTCTGTGTAAAATAATTTGGATCTCGTAATAAGAATTTTGATGCCATGTTTCATCATCTAATGTTTGTAAGCTCTTTGTTTCTATGATTTAGTTTAACAGAAGCAACGAGTTGGCTGGCCTAGGCCCACTAATCCAGCCCATTTCCCTCTTTTATATTTATTCTTGAATGTATATATCTGTGTGAATGATTTAGATCTAGAAGTGTGGCATTGATTTAAGTATAATTTGTATTTGTTTCTCAGATTTGATGATGAGCTATGGTAGTGTGTTGATTCTTTCACTTACCTTGTTTAATATCATTTTCTGAATACAATATTAAACATACGTAGTTCTGGATATATATTTAACATAAGATTTAGATCTAATTTTAAGAGTGAGTGTCATTTTTGGTTCTTGAGGCTTCATCATTAAATGAATGATACATTACTTATAAACAGTGGCATGTGGAGTAATCTTATAGATTTTGTATTTTAATATATTACGGTGAAGAGATATCGGTGTTTTAGATTTTGTAGCCTTTGATCTTATGTCTATGGTTTAGAATAAATTTTATTTATAATCACCACATGTAAATATAAATATTGGTTTAGTAAAGCTCCATGTGCTTGAGCCATATTGATATCTATTGCAAATAATGTAAAGGATTATCTGTGTCTTGTTTGCTTCATTCAATATATAAGTTCTTGGTGCCATAAAACTTGTTTAAACTTTGTACACATATTGCATACAAGTTCATCCTTGGTATAGGGTGTGGATTCATATTATAAGGAAAGCATTTATATAGTATCTTGTATCAAGAAAGGATTTAGATCTACATATCATTAATACTTTGTTTCTATTATTTATTCCTTATGCTCTATTTTGATTCATTGTAAAAATAAATCTTTGTGATATCTTGTATACCTAATGTGTGCTTGGTAATTAAAGGCGAAGAGTTGTGGCAAGTGATAATAGGATACTATTTCCAGCTTGTACTCAAATCATTAAGCATTTTTTGATAGTAAGATGACATTGGGGAATTTTAGGATTGGTCACCTTTATCATTTAGAAAAGGGTGGCCACGGTGTTTCTTAGTGGTTAAGGAATGCTTGATCAAGCCTAGACTCCTTCTTTTTTGTCTGTTTCTCTTAGATACCACAGTGATATCTTGAGTCCTTTGTCCACTAGAGAACCGAATGAGGCATTAGTTTAGTCAATCCAAGAGGAGCCAACACTAAGAACTTAGTCGCCCTTTATTTAGGAATATTTCATGATTTGATTAGCACATTGCCACTAGAGATATTTTGATCATTTGTAGCCCATGATATTGCTAGAAATTAATTAATGGAGCAATGAAATACATAAAATATTGCGGAAACACAAATACATTAATGCAAAAAACAAGAGAGACATAGAAATACATGGTTCACCCAATTTGGGCTACGTCCACGGAGAAACAACCATTCCTTCCTTTCATATTATCCATTAAAATTAAGAGATACAACCTACAGTAGACTCATTGTAATTTCATCTTTTCTGTCACGCGGTCTCCTCTTTTTTTCTCACTCAGAATAATCATACACATCCGTAATTCAATTCCCTCATATAAACCAAGGGGTTTCCTTCTAGGGAAAAAAACCCTAAACTAAACATAACTTATATTAAGCATATCATCCGCCTAATGAAGGGCCTAGATTTATTATGAAAATATAATATTTTACAAGGAAAATTTTCACCTATTTTTAGATTCAGGGGCCTGCCCCAAAAACCTCGCGAGGGGGGCAGGGGGGATCCAAACATGCAACTGCCCCCATGGAACCCCTAGGAAGAAATATTGGGTGAATAAACCTCCCCCCTCCCAAACTCTGTTGTCTTGGATTTTGATCCAAACACTACTGAAACAAGACCTCTGAATCAGGAAGATAATCAGGCTCCACATCCAACAATATCCCAGTTGGAGACTGATTATATAAACTCCATAGTTGCTTCACTTGTTGGAAAATGCTTCCACTTTGGACCTAGTTGTTTCTCATATTCATCACCATTCTTGAAGACCAATTGAAACTGAGCATCAACTCAATTTCTCCTTAGTTACAACCTTTGTCAACATATCTTCCGGATTCTGGCTAATGTGTATCTTTTCCAGCTTCAACTATCCATCATCCAAAATTGACCATATGAAATGATACATGAGATATATATGTTTAATCTAAGAATTAAATGTTGAATTATTTGAAATATGAATGGAACTCTAGTTTTTTCTTTATAAACCTATCATCTCTTGCTTATTGCACAACTCATCCATAAACCTTTGTAACCAAATCATTTATTTTCTAGCCTTTGTAGTAGCAACATAATTTTCTTCCATTGTTGAAAGTTCAACAATGTTTTGTAATTTACCAAACTAACAGTTTTTCCACCTATATTAAACACATACCATGCGGTGCTCCTCTTGTTATCTCTATCACATCACTTATATGCATCAAAATTTCCCTGTAGAGCAATGTTTG
This sequence comes from Pinus albicaulis, assembly GCA_034641835.2. Lineage (NCBI taxonomy): Eukaryota > Viridiplantae > Streptophyta > Pinopsida > Pinales > Pinaceae > Pinus > Pinus albicaulis. The sequence goes on from CM076581.1 coordinate 118,473,166, forward strand.
AACCTCCAAAGCATAATTCTTGATTTTTGGTACCTATCAAATACCTGAGAATCCACTTCACTGCCATCCAATGTTCTTTTCCTGGATTTTTCATGTACCTACTTACGACTCCCATTGCATGTGCAATATCAGGTCTTGTGTAGACCATTGAATACATTAAGCTTCCAACAAATGATGCATATGGAACTTTACACATATAATCCATCTCTTCCTAGGTCTTCGGACACATCTCCTTACTTAGTTTGAAATGGCTATCCAAAGGTGTTCTAACTGGTTTTTCATTCTGCATATTAAATATTTCCAACACCTTTTGTATATACTCACTCTGAGATAATGTTAATTTGTGATTTTTCCTGTCTCTATTTATTCTCATTCTAAGGATTTGTTTTGCAGCACCCAAATCCTTCATTGCAAATGAATTTTCCAATTTTCCTTTGAAAAAAATTATTTCCTGCATGTTACACCATACAACAAGAAATTCATCTACATACAATAGAAATATAATATAGTTGCCATCATTTTTCCTTTTAAAATAAAAACAATGGTCAGAGTGACATCTAGCATAACCTTGTTCAAACATAAACCTATCAAAATTTAGATACCATTGCCTTGGAGCCCATTTTAAGCCATACAAGCTCTTCTTAAATTTTTACACTAATTTCTCCTTCCCTTTGACCTTATACCCTTGTGTTTTATGCATATATATTTCTTCTTCCATATCCCCGTGGAGAAAGGTTGTCTTTACATATAAGTACTCAAGATGAAAATATTATGCTAACACTAGACTTAAAATAGTTATGATTGAAGTCATTTTAACAAGAGGAGAAAAAATTCCATCAAAGTCGATACCTTTATTTTATGAAAATACCTTCACCACAAGTCTAGCCTTATACCTTTGTTAACCTCTATCGTCTTCCTTTAACCTATAAACCCATGTTTTCTGCATTATTATTTTACTAGTAGGAAACTTTACTAAGTCCCAAGTTTGGTTCTGCATCAAGGAGTCAATCTCTTCTTCCACGGCTTGCTCCCACTTCTTCTTGGTTTCTACCTGCATTGATTCTTCATATCTTTCTATTTCACCAAAATTAGTAAAAAATACATAATATAATGATGGAGATTATCGTTCAGGGGGTCTACTTATCTTGGTAGATATTCTAACACTAGTTTCAGGTGTTTGAGGTGCCTATTGTTGTTGTGGTTTTTATTGTTGTTGTTATGGTTGTTGATCATTCTGATTTTCAGGCACCTTTAATTTTCCTATGATTTAATCAAGAACTGTGTATTCATTGTTTTCCTTTTCATGTTTCTTTCCCTGCATATGATGCTTATACAATACCTTTTCATTAAATATGACATCTCTGCTCCTAAATATTTTGTGATTTTCATAATCATATAAGCAATAACCAAAATCATTAACACCATATCCAATAAAGGTAAATTTCTTCTATTTTTCCTCAAACTTTGTTCAATTTTTTAAACCCTTAGCTAAACTAAGAGGGGGGGGTTAATCATTTTAATACATTTATGGAATTTTAAAAACTTTCTTTTAAACTTATTTACACCTTCATTTCATGATCAACTTAATGTATACTGAAACAACAATCTTAATGTATGAGTAGCAAGTATTAAGCAGATTAGATATAGAACATCAACACAGAATCATTATGCATATAGACAATAGATATGAGTGGAAACCCATAAGGGAGAAAACCATATATTATTATTGTTGTGATGCAAAGGCAAGCTCCAACTCCCTCTCACCACTAATTTTCTGTAGGCTCCAACCTACAGGAGGCTACTACCTCAAATTCTGCAAGCTATAACTTACAAGCAAGCTTTAACTCCCATCTATTTTCTATAGGCTACAACCCACAAGAGGCTCCTACCTCAACCAGCTACAACTGGAAATATATCAAGCTACAACTTGATATGGAAGCACCAACTTCCTCACACTACAATAAAATCATATGATTATTTACCTGGATATTAGCTCTGTTTTACTCCTTCTTCACTGTTGTCCTTCCAGCCTTCAAATTTGCTTTATATTAGCTTTGGATATTCACAGCTTCTCTATCTGCTCTTTTTTATTCTTCCACTCTCTAACCTCTTTATGCACATTACATTAACATAATTTATAGAGATTACTTCATGGTTGTTTGTATTCTATATGGGAATACGAAGTGAATAGGCATGATTCTTGCCTTCCACCCATTCATTTCCTCACTCAACATATTCAGGATGTTACGACACTAAATACATTGGTTTCAATATTAAATTGGAGTTTTTCTTTGCCTACAAAGACTTGCCTTTGCATCACAAACATTATAAAATAATTAATACATTTACAGCTACAACAATATTCCAATTCAGCCCTTTCAGCTTCTTAGCTTTGTTGTGTGTTTGTCCTCTTCTGCTTGTCGTTCCTTTGTCTTTTCTGTTTGTGCAGTTATACTTCAACAATGATGCATAACTGCCCTTTTTTCTCGACTCAACCCATGTTGTTGCACTGGTTTGCATGAGGTTGGGTCCTTTTACTTGCCCAAGCCTTTACTTGTTGTATTCTGACTTTTCCCTTTATTAAACATCCGCAACTGCATAACACTATTACATGTGGGTTATGGCCCACATAAATCCCTTTTAACGTAGCGAAGTACAATATCGGTGTTTATTCCACATACATACGTTAGCGATCAAACATCACATATTAACATACACGGAACTGGGGTTATCAGTTCCCACACTACTTTACCAATCACAATATGTCACACATTGCTTGCCCGCACCTTTTAACGTTTTGCACAAATATCAGAATACGCAACAAAATCACAAATTGTTACTTTAAGCCTGATTAAGAATAAAACCCAAAGAAATTACATACCAACAGAACTTCTTTACTGGATGGTCCCACAACACTTTCCACTAATCACAGTACATTGCACTTCGCTTGACCGCAAGTTTAACTCTCATGGATTTCGCTAACCCATATAATCTGTGATGTGCACTAGTGCGTAGAGCTGACACGTTGCTCTTCCCTCATCACATCGCATACAATTTACCACACCGTGTGAACTCTTAACGGTATCCTCTAAGATTTGTGATGTGCACTCATGCGCAGTGCTGACATGTGGCTCTTCCATCATCGCATCGCATACAATTTACCATATCGTGCGAACTCTTAACGGTATCCTATAAGATTTGTAATGTGCGCTCGTGCATAGTGTTGACACGTGGCTCTTCACTCATTGCATCACATACCATTTACGATACTGTGCGAACTCTTAACGATATCTTCTAAGATTTGCGATGTACACTCATGCGCAATGCTGACGCGTGGCTCCTTCACTTCACATCGCAACCAATTTAACTTACCATGCAACTCCTTAACACTAAACTCTTAAAAATTTTGATTTGCGAAATCTCTCCTGGTGTGATTCGATCTTTGTCGTTCATCTCTCGCCTTCACTTCTACGATCTAATCCTAACCGTGCGCTCATTCTTCACGCGGCTCTTCTTCATCTCTTCCACCCACTTTAATCTCTGCCATTAATTCTTAATACTTGGATTCTGTGATTCAGTATTTTTCGTCCAATCGCCTCCCTTGGAATTCTTCTAAGAGTTCTCTTCCTTAGTCGATTTTCCTTCTTTCAACTGTCGTCGCTCCTCTGCATCTCCACTATCCTTCCTGGGCTTTATTCAATTTCTAAATGCGTTGATATATCCTAAGCTTGTTCTTCTATTCTTTATTCACTCTGACTTTAGATTCTTAAGCTTGTTGCACGCCTTTGCTGATTATCTGATGCCTTTGCTCCCTATGTTGCCTTTGCTGCTTCTTTGTTGCATTCGTTTCCTCGGCTGCCTCTACTTCTTTGTTGCTTCTGCAAATCTCTCCTAAGCTTGTTCTTCTAGTTATTCATATAACCATTACACCGTCTTTAGCCTTCATTTTCTACCTCTGCTTCTTTGTTGCCTCTGCTACCTCTGCTTCTTTGTTGCTTCTACGAATATCTCCTTTGTCTTATTGTTGCTTTTGGTGCTGCTCCTTTGTTATCCTTTTCCATCAATGACAATATTTCCAACAATATCCCCCTTTGGCATCAATGGCAACACATTCACCAATACTACAGTACTTCCTCCAGGACTTCCTGCCCCCTTCATTCTGAGACGTGTCTTTCTTCCTATGCTTGCTTTTCAGAAGAGCCTTTATTCTTCTGCTTTCTTTTACTCCCCCTTTGACATCAATGGAAAAGGGTTTCACATTTCCCAGTGTAATTTCTATGTTTTCATTTCCTGTCTCTGATTATTGTTTACGCCTTCTTCTTCTTACTCTATGCCTTGTTGCTCCAAACTGTTGTATAAGAGTTGTTTGGATAACACTTTGAACATTATTTAGATTGCATGGAAAGCTTGTCACCATAGAATGTTCTGTACTTATGTCGTAATATGATAATGTTGAGGACCTGTACCATACCATTGCTCCATAATTTTAGATCTTTTGTGACACCTTTTATGGGTTGCTCTCCCCCTGGAATGATGCTTCTTGTCTCATATTGACTTATCTACTGCACTATTTATGTTCCTTATATGGAAATCTTTGCTATTGTATCATCATTTTTTTTCTATTTCTGATCGTATCAGAGAGTATCATCTGCAAACACTACCCCTAGTTTGTCTCTTAGATATTCGAATGGTTCTCTAGCAAGAGGTTTTGTGAATATGTCTGTTGTTTGTTCCTTTTTTGGTACATACTCCATATTTATTATTTTCTCTACTACTTTTTCTTTGAGGAAGTGGTAGTTGATTGGGATGTGCTTGGTTTTTGAATGAAGTACTGGATTTTTTGATATACTTATTTCACTTGTATTGTCAAATTTGATAGAAATGGGTTCATTGATGATTACCTTCATGTCTTGGAGAGTTTGTTTCATCCACATTACTTGTGTGCAACAAGTTGTTGTTGTTATGTATTCCACTTCTGTTGTAGATAGAGAGACAGATGTTTTCTTCTTGCTTAACCATCCCACCAAACTTTCTCCCAAATAAAATGCACCTCCACTTGTGCTTTTCCTGTCATCCATAGAGCTTGCCCAATATGCACCTTTATATGATGTCAATGTGAAGTATTTGCCTTTCATATACCATAGGCCATAATGCGAAGTTCCTTGTAGATATCTAGATATAGTCTTGATTGATAGCAAGTGATTTTGTTTTGGTGCTTCTTGATATCTTGCCACAAGTCCTACTGCCAACATAATGTCTGGTCTAGAGGCAGTTAGGTATAGTAGACTTCCTATCCTAGATTTGTAAAGTCTTTGATCTACATCTGCAGATCCATCATCAGCACATAGCTTGCATCCAGTGATCATGGGAATTGACACAGGTTTGCAGTCTTCCATTTGGAACCTTTTCAACATATCTCTTAAGTATTTCTCTTGTGAAATGAATATTCCTCTGTTCTTTTGTATAATTTGAAGTCCTAAGTAGGAGGTAAGCTCTCCAATCATAGACATCTCAAATTCTGACTTCTTCTATTCCGCAAATCCTTTTGCTAACTCATCTTTGTTGCTACCAAACATGATGTAATCTACATATACTACTACAATTAAGAGTTCATTTTCATCAGCCTTTATGTACAGATTGTTGTCTACTCCTCCTTTCTTGAAACCTTGTTTTTGTAAGTATTCGTCCAACCTATAATACCATGCACGTGGAGCTTGTTTGAGACCATATAAGGCTTTCTTTAATCAGCACACATAGTCATGTTTATCTATTAAGGAAACTCCTCCAGGTTGTTCCATGTATACTTCTTCCTCTAGATCTCCATTCAAGAAGGCAAACTTCACATCCATTTGATATACCTTGAAATCATGATAGCATGCAAAATCCAAATACATTTTGATTTCTTCCATTCTTGCTACAGGGGAAAAAGTTTCATCATAATCAAGTCCTTTGATTTGAGAGTATCCCTTGAATACAAGTCTAGATTCATTTCTAATTACCTGACCTTGTTCATTCATCTTATTCTTGAATATCCACTTTGTGCCAATGACATTTTTCCTAGTGGGTCTTGGCATTAACTCCCAGGTCTTGTTCTTCTCAATTTGGTCTAGTTCTTCATTCATAGCATTTACCCAATTTTTGTCTTTCATGGCTTCATCATAATTATTTGGTTCTATCTATGACAGTGTGTCTAGGTACACTTCAGTAGTCTGTTCAGCTAGTTGTCTTCTAGTTTGGACTCTTGCACTCTTGTCTCCAATTATTTGATCTTCTGGATTGCTCTTTTGAGTTTGTCTCGAGGGTTCTTTTGAGTTTAACTCAGTATCTTCTATTGTATTACTCTATTCTTCATTTTATTGGTTCTCATATTCATAATCATCTGGAGGACTGGCGCAGTTTTTGCTTCTGGTTCTGTTTGGAAGATCTTCGTCGAATCTCACATCAATGCTTTCCACAATTTTTTGTAGTCTTTTTTTGTAGCACCTTTATCCCTTACTCTTGGATGCATATCCCAAAAATATTCCTTCATCAGCTCTTGCATCATACTTCCCCAATTTTTCATCATTATTCTTTATGAACCATTTGCTGCCAAAGACTCTAAACTGCTTGATCGATGTCGGTTTCCCATGCCACAATTCATATGGAGTCTTGTCACAATTTGGTCTAAGTTGAGATTTCTTAAGAGTATGAATAGCTGTGTGTACTGCTTTTGCCTAGTAGGTTTGGGGAATGTTACTATCTTGCATCATGGCTCTGGAAATCTGTTTTACTAATCTGTTTTTCCTCTCTACCACTCCATTCTGTTGAGGTGCTCCTGCAATTGTAAAATGTTGCTTTATTACACATTCATTGCACAGGTCTACAAAATCGTCGTAAGTGAATTCACCTCCTCTGTCTGATCTAATGCATTTTAGCTTACATCCAATTTTATTTTCTGCCAATTCCTTGAATATCTTGAATTTCTCAAACATTTTGGATTTATATTTGAGAAATTCCACCAACGTCAATCTGGAAAAATCATCTATTATCAGCATGAAATACGATTCTCCACATGGTGCATTAGTTCTTGAAGGTTCGCACAGGTCCATGTGTACAAGTTAAAGAGGCTTACTTGTAGATAGTTGGTCTTTATCTTTGAACGATGTGTGAGTTTGTTTGCCCAGTTGGCAGGACTTACATATGGTAATTGGAAGCTTCTTTATTGTAGGCAAATCTCTGATCTTTCTTCTTACTCAATTTGATGATGTGGTCAAAGTTTAGATGTCCCAATATTCTATGTCGTAGCCAATATTTTTCAAGTTTGTTGATGTGGCATGCTTCATTCTCTTCTTCTACTATATAGACATTACTCTCTATTCAAACACCTTTGATCATGGTCTTTCTTGTGGTGATAGACCTTACTTCACAATCTTGTGCTCTTAAAAGGACCTCACGGCCTTTATCACACATTTGACTGACACTTAGCAGATTGGGTTTCAGACCATCCATAAATAGTACATCATGAGCCTCTCCTCTTCCATTATTTAGGCTCATTGAGATTTTTCCCTTGATTTTCCCTGCTCTATCATTGCCGAATGTTACATTTCTAGATTTCTTTTCATCAAAAGTTATAAACTTGCTTCGGTCTCCAGCCATATGTTTTGAGCACCCACTGTCCACATACCATTGGCTTTTCTGATCTTGAGCTATTAGAACCAGATCACACTTATTTAGCTTCTTTTTCCATTGCATGAAGCTTTTTGTTTGGTAAATTATAAGGAGGTGGACCATAGTATTTAAGAGGACACTCGTGAGACTTGTGCCCAATTTTATGGTAGCAAAAACATTTGATTGTATTTCTGAATGGATTACGTATTTGAGTGAATCCACCATTGTTCTTAATTCCCCTTGAGTTTCCATACACTAATATTTGTATATATGTTCTGCACTCCATGGCTTTATGACCAAACCCTTTACAATAAAAACAATACCCATGGAAGTAGTATATGTCTCTGGCAAAGAGAGTTGTTTGAGGTAATCTTTTCGTTTGTTGCATCTTTTGCTAGTTGGACTGGATTTGCTTTATCTTACAAGTATGCCGCAATATGTCCATTTTTGTGGAAGGTGAAGCAAGTGATACTTCTCACAGGAGGAAGGAACCTCCTTTGACATCTTCTGAATTTCTTCAATTCATCCTTAGGAGCGCATGAGTATTTTGCAGTTGACTGTTTCTTCGTTTCTTTCTTTGTCACTTGAGGTTGATGCTTGTTTTTTATTGTTTCATTATATATCATGGTCTTGCTGGTTTCTAATTATGTGGATTCCATTTTTGTTGCTTCATTATCCTTTACAGATTTTACAAAAATGATATTATTGTTATCTTCTACCTTTGATTTGTTGGTTTCTCCTTCATATCCTATCCTAGCCTTTATATGAGGATATATTTGACCATTAATAATTTTTTCCAAATGACCAGAGCTTTTCACTTGAGAAATATTCATAGTTAATTAAATTTGGACCTTTTCTAATTTATTCCTTAGGCTTACCACTTCCTCTTCCAGCTTTTCTCACTCTTGATTTTTCTCCTTTATTTCCCTTTTCAGAATATCCTCTATTTTCCTTGATTCTTTTAGTTCAATATTCAATTTAATAAGATCTTCTGAATCTGGTTCTGTCTTTGCATATTATAGAGGAATCTATTTTTTTTTCTTACTCTTAAGTTTAAGTCTTCTTATTTCCTCTAGGGAACTAATTAGCTCCCCCTCAAGATCTACCTCACCTTCATCTTCAAATTCCAGGAGATCTTCCTCAAGCTCTTACTTGGCCATAAAAATGAATTATGATGTTCCTTATTCATTGGGGGATTCATCTGAGCTCTGAGATGCACTTCTGTCTTTTTGAACATAGAATGATCTTTGATTAAATCTGTTCCCTTTCGACCTATTGCTGAAATTGGTTTTCTCTTTCCCTCTTGACTGATTCTCCATTTTCTTACGAGGACATTTAGATGCATAGTGCCCCACTCTTCCACAATTAAAGCACTTAAATGAAAGCTTACCTTTATACTTACCTGTGCTTTTCTCCAACCTTCTGAAAAATTTGGCCTCTTCTTCATCAGAGCGGGAGCATGTACCTTCCTTCTCTTCTTTGCACTTCTCAGCCTTAAATGTTGTCTCCCTCACATTTTACTTCCCTTTTGGAAGTCTCATCTCATAGGTCGTCAAGTTTCCAAGCAATTGGTTCATGGTAAAAGTTTCCCAGTTTTTTGTTTCTTCTATGGCAGAAACCTTAGGGTTAAACTTGGATGGTAAAGATCTCAATATATTTTGTACAATTACACATTCCTTAATGGTTTCACCTAGAGCTTTCATGTTATTCACAACTTTTTCAACCTGTAAGAAGAAACTGTCTATATCTTCATCTTCATTCATTTTTAAATTTTAAAACTAAGCTCTATAAGTTTGCATTTTGGCCATCTTCACCTTTTTATCTCCCTCGTGGATATTTTCTAATGTATCCCATATTTCTTTGGCAATCTTACTGTGCATTACTTTGATAATTTCTGACTCACATAGACCACTCAAGAGTGCATTCATTTCTTTTGCATTAGCTATGAAATCTTGTTTGACTTCTTTCTTTGTGTCAATATCCTTTGGAGCATATCCTTCTTCCACAACAGCCCAAAATTCTATTCCTAGAGACATTATGTACATCCTCATTCTTATTTTCTAGAAGGCATAGTTTGTGCCAATAAACAAAGGTGCTTTATTTTTTGAGCATCCTTCTAGGCTATCCATCTTGGGGACCTAGGATCTCCTTCCAGTTTTTAAACTGATACATAAGGAACTGGCTCTGATACCAATTGTTGAACCCTTAGATAAACTGAGAGGGGGGGAGAATCAGTTTAATACATTTGTGGACTTTTAAAAACTTTATTTTAAACTTATTTACACCTTCATTTCATGATAAACTTAATATCTAATGAAACAGCAATCATAATATATGAGCATCAAGTATTAAGAAAATTAGATACAGAACATCAACACAGAATCATCATGCATATAGACAACATATATAAGTGGAAACCCATAAGGGAGAAAACCACATCTTATTATTGTTGTGATGCAAAGGCAAGCTCCAACTCTCTCTCACCACTGATTTTCTGTAGGCTCCAACCTACAAGAGGCTACTACCTCAAATTATACAAGCTACAACTTACAAGGAAGCTCCAACTCCCATCTATTTTTCTGCAGGCTACAACCCACAGGAGGCTCCTACCTCAACTAGCTACAACTGGACATATATCAAGCTACAAATTGATATGGAAGCACCAACTTCCTCACACTACAATAAAATCATATACTGATTTACCTTGATATCAGCTCCGTTTTACTCCTTCGTCGTTGTTGTCCTTCCAACCTTCAAATCTACTTTATATTAGCTCTGAATCTTCACAGCTTCTCTATCTGCTCTTTTTTATTCTTCCACTCTCTAACCTCTTTATGCACATTACATTAACATACTTTATAGAGATTACTTCATGGTTGCTTGTATTCTATATGGGAATATGAAGTGACCAAACATGATTCTTTCCTTCCACCCATTCATTTCCTCACTCAGCGTATTCAGGATGTTACAACACTAAATACACTCATTTTAGTATTAAATTGGAGTTTTGATTTGCCTACGGAGACTTGCCTTTACATCACAAACAATATAAAATAATTAATACATTTATAGTTACAATAATATTCTAATTCAGCCCTTTTAGCTTCTTAGCTTTGTTGCGTGTTTGTCCTCTTCTTCTTCTTGTTCCTTTTTCTTTTCCTGTTTCTAATGTTATATTTCAACTGTGCTGAATAACTACCCTTTTTTCTCGACTCGACCCATGTTGTTGCACTGTTCTGCACGAGGTCGGGTCCTTTTACTTTCCAGAGCCTTTACTTGATGTGTTCAGAATTTTCCCTTTATTAGACAGCCACAACTGCATAACATTGTTACCTGTGGGTTGTGGCCCACATAAATCCCTTTTAACGCAGTGGAGTACAATATTGGCATTTATTCCACATAAATACGTTAGCGATCAAATAGTGCATATTAACATACATGGAATAGGAGTTATCGGGTCCCACACTACTTGACCAATCACAATACATCGCACACTATTTGCCGGCACCTTTTAACATTTTGCAAAAATATCAGAATATGCAGCGGAATCACAAACTGTTACTTTAAGCCCAATTAAACATAAAACCCAATTAAATTACATACCGTCGGAACTTCTTTACTGGATGGTCCCACAACACTTTCCACTAATCACAGTACATCACACTTTTCTTTCCCGCAATTTTAACTTTCATGGATATTGCTAACCCATATAGTCTGTGATGTGTGCTAGTGCGCAGAGCTGACATGTTGCTCTTCCCTCATCGCATCACATACAAGTTACCATATTGTGCTAACTCTTAACGGTATCCTCTAATATTTGCGATGTGCGCTTGTGCGTAGTGCTGACACGTGGCTCTTCCCTCATCATATCGCATACAATTTACCATACCGTGCAAACTCTTAATGGTATCCTCTAATATTTGTGATGTTAGCTCGTGCACAATGCTAACATGTGGCTCTTCCCTCATCGCATCATATACAATTTACCATACCATGTGAACTCTTAACGGTATCCTTTAAGATTAGTGATGTGCGCTCATGCACACGTGGCTCCTTCACTTCACATCGCAGCCAACTTAACTTACCATGTGACTCCTTAACACTAAACTCTTAACGGTTGTGATTTGTGAAATCTCTCCTGTTGTGATTCGATCTTCATCGTTCATCTCTCGCCTTCACTTCTGCGATCTAATCCTGATCATCCGCTAATCCTTCATGTGGATCTTCTTCATCTCCTCCACCTGCTCTGATATCTGCCGTTAATTCTTAATACTTTGATTATGTGATTCAATCTTTGTCGTCTGATCGCATCCCTTGGAATTCTTCTAATATTTCCCTACCTTAGTCTATTTTCCTTCTTTCAGATGTCGTCGCTCCTCTACATCTCTGCTATTTTTCCTAAGCTTTATTCAATTTCTAAATGCGCTGATATCTCCTGAGCTTGTTCTTCTATTTTTTATTCACTTCGGCTTGGGATTCTTACACTTGTTGCACGCCTTTGCTTCTTCTCTACTGCCTTTGTTGCCTTTGTTTCTTCTTTGTTGCATTTGTTGCCTCTGTTTCCTCTACTTCTTTGTTGCCTCTCCTACCTCTACTTCTTTGTTGCTTCTATGAATCTCTCTTGAGCTTGTTCTTCTAGTTATTCATATAACCATTACATTGTCTCGAGCCTTCATTTTCTACCTCTGATGCCTCTGCTTATTTGTTGCCTCTATTGCCTATGCTTATTTTTTGCTTCTGTGAATCTCTCCTTTGTCTTATTTCTGGTTTTGGTGTTGCTCCTTTGTGCTCCATCAATGACAATATTTCCAACATTATTTTATTTATTAATGTGGATAAAAGCTTCACAACCGAAAGTATTTAAAAAGGAATATTTTACCCTTTTACTTGTCCATGCCTCCTCTGGAATACCTCCATCCAAGGAACTTAAAGGCCCTATGTTTATTAGATAAACAGCAGTATCTACATTGTCTACCCAAATTTTCAAGGGAAATCACGCATGCAACCTCATGCACCTTTCATGCTCCATGATTGTCTTGTTCAGACTTTTTGACACACCATTTTCTTGTGGTGTTCCTGGAACTGTCTTCTCTCTATGAATTCCATGCTATGAATAGTAGTTATCAAATGATTTGCTACAGTACTCACCTCCACTGTCTGATCTGAGAAATTTTAACTCCTTTCCCATATCATTCTCAATCAAAGCTTTCCATTTCTTAAAAGTATCAAATACGTCAAATTTATTTTGAATACAATAAACCTTTTTTTTCTTGGTTTCATCATTAATAAAAGTAACATAATAGTGTGATCCACTGAGAGATGATACCTAAGCAGGTCCCCATACATTTTTATGCACAATCTATAATTTTTCGCTCGTATTTTGCTTCTCAACTTAAGAAATCTGGAACCCTTCTATTTTTGATAAACACAATTTTCACATAAAACCAAATCAACATGCTTCAAACCTGGCAAAAAATTTCTTCAGTGAATAATCTGCATCCCTTTCTCACTCATGTGCCCGAGCTTATAATGCCACAATGTTGTATATGTTCCTATGTAGGTTAAATCATTAACATAATTAGAAATACCATTTCATAAATACAATGTACAGACTTTTTTTCCTCTTTCTATTGCCAGGTTTCCTTTAGTGACCTTCAAGGTTTTATCTATGAATATAGCTACACAACCTTCACCACCTAACTGCCTTGTTTAAATTTTATTTTTCTTCAGATCTAGAACATGCCTTGCCTCCTTCAATAGTAATTTGTTTCCATTATGTTTCTTTATAAAAACCTACCCATTCTAATGATTTTACAGGGTTTGCCATCAGCCAAATAAACCTATTTAAAATCTCCTTGTTGAGGAGGTAAATCCCCTCTGCGGACAGAGGTGATCCCTACTAGCCCAGCAGGGGTCTAGCAACAAACAAACAATGTCATGACGCAGGTTCCTAATTACGAATGAAAAGGCTGGAGATAGAAGCCTACCTGGATTCCAACGCTAGGATCTGAAGAAGAAGCGTCCCCGTTCCTCAGCCTCGGCAGATCACAATCCCTCCACGATCTCCGCGGATGAACACCTGCACATGGAAGGAACGAACAGATACAAGCATAGAAACCAGCATGCGTAACTAAACATCAGTCAGAAAGGACATTACTCGCATTAACATGATGGAAAATGGAGTGGAACCATAATCATAATCATCTATTAAATAACCAGCGAAGAAAGATTACAACCAAGTTCTGACGTCGCGGTCTCCTTCGGACGGGTTTCCAGTCGTCCACGTCTCGCAAAGCTTTCCAAGGAAAGGGAAAACCTCTCCAGAGTCTCGTGACAATGGTATCCTTACTTGAGTCAGCCTTAAGGGAAAGAGAGGGTGCTTTACAACACAAAGGCTCTTGGGAATATGGAGATTCAGAGCTTAGGCACTTCCAAACTAGCTTGCCATTGATCTGAGCAAGCTTTTATAGATGGGGAAGGAGGAGTTGGGATCCCTATTATTATGGGATTGGCCCTATCAACAAGGAAGGTTTCATGGGAGGTGGCAAAACCACTTCCCTTCCATAGAACTCCCGCAGCCAAACCTCCCAACTCAAGATAGGCAATGGTTGTGAGTTTGTTGGAACTCAACTTCCGCCATCCATATTTAAAAAACAACTCCCAAATTGGGTGGCGCGACTACGGCTCTATGACAGAGCGCCAGGTGGCGCGACCTCTTTGCATTAATTTCCCCATTGGCGCGAGTACTGAACTGCTTGCCCGCGCCAATGCTAAAAGGGCTGTTTTTCATGACTTTTGCAAGGAGATGTCTCAAGGGAAAATGAAGCTCATGTTCAGAGGGATGCATTGATGATGATTTCAAGGCATGACAATGTCCACAGGTCACGGAATGGGTCCTCCATTGTGCGGGATGGGGAATGGTAAGGACGGTGACAAATTACTGTGTAACAGATGCCCCCTAAAGTATGAGGCCCGAGAGGGAGAGGGGTGAAATGCTTTACGAGAACATGTCCAACTGAAGCCCCGCCGTCGGAAAACCTGCGCAGAAAGATACAACTGATATCTCAAGCACATGATGTATAAGTGGTATGGACGCACCATCCGAAACAGAGTATGTTATAATCCGGATCTAGGGTATGGGCGCAGCCATCCAACTAAGATCAAACCAATAGACTCAGGTATGGTCGCAGCCATCCAGTAAGTGAGTCATGTACATAATGATAATAATCCACAATCGCAGCCTGGATTACAACAGACACAATCCAGGGTCTTGCGCTCCATCTCGACCCAACAAAGTACAATTTCAAGCACGTGAATATGTGAGCTGAAGTCGAACATGCAAGAACATCGTCGGATTACCAGCCAATGATGAAAGCTGTTAACCGACGCGAGAGAAACCACCAATAATGACAATGGTCCTCAAGGTACTACAGGTACAATCTACGGCGTGTGAATAAATGAGTTGACGTCGAACACCCGCAGAATCACTCGATCGGAGGCCACTGATGTAAACCTCTCGTCGAACGCGACGAACCTGCCATTGAGGCATGCAGGCTCCAAGGTACCATAAGGAGTCTCTAGACCAACTTCCTGGATAATGAGTTGATGTCGACAGGAAGTGACCTTGATCGAAGGTGGGCCATAATGATTCCCACATCATCGACACGAGACAGAGGAACATGATGTTTGTTGTGAATCAGAAGCGTATGAGAAACAGAGGAAGGTTGATATTTGCAGAGGCCAACTTCTCCTGAACACATGAACGGCACGACAGTGGACTTGGCAGTATTTGACATCAACGGATCAGAGGTCATGGCGACGAGGCAGTGAACAGATGAGAGGTCAAAAGAGATTACCCAAACCCATGGAGGCATAGTGAAGCAACGAGATGAGATGTCCCCAACCCGACACGAATGCAGACAAGTGCCATGTTCAAGAGCGACATACTGCCGACGATAACGACGATGGTTCCATTTTTCCCCCACCATTTCTGGCGAGTACCCCAATTATTTTTTATAACAAGCTTGAAGGGGATAGCATATGCTTGTGATATAAGTCCGCCCTTCGGGCGAATCCATCCTAGTGCATTTAACGAGTCCTAGGAAGGAGAAACTAGGAGAACGTCATTTCGACGGAATCCAATGTCATCAGGGTTTAACGAGTCTGACAAAGGAAGAACTCGGCGTCTTTTCATGTTTAGAGAGTTTGAAAAGACGGCGGAAAAGAAAACTCCACTGGTCCCTTTTCGTAAATAGTTCCCCAGATCCGAAAAGGTAGAAAACAATATCCGGGAAAACCTCCTAGTCGCGATAGGCTAGGGTATTCCTTTTTCGTAATCAATCCATCCCAGCCCAAAAAAGGGTTAAACTTATACTGGGTGGATGTTGATTCGTGTCCATTTTAACGAGATCGAAACGACAAGGGCCTCGGCGATCTTTTCATATTTAGAGAGTCAGAAAAGAGCTGAAAGATGACTCCAGAGTGACTTTTTTGTGTATTTACCGAGTCCGAAAAAGTATAAAATACAACTCGTTTCCATCTTTTAAGTCGCAAAAACCTGTTGCTGCACATACCAAGCAAGCGTAAAATCCATTTTCGACATAACATATGCAAATATTTGATAAAAATAAATTTTAAAACTCATTTAATGTCGAAAAAGTTATAAATATGTCTAATTGGTAAAAATAAAATTACTTTTACTATTTACCTTGGTAGAAAACAACAGTGGTCCATTTGGAGCAGAAACTTCTGTCAACGATTGCGACCAATCCAGGCAACCATTCAGCTTCTCGTCTGTCACAGGTAAAAGGCGCTCCCTTGCTCTACATTTTCATTCATTTTTTTAATGATTTCCCCTTGAGAATCAGTCTTGCATGGGCACTTTTAAAATTTTAGGGCCGGGCCCATTGGCGCGGGTATCGGGCACGCACCCGCGCCAATGAGCTCCTTTTTGTAAAGGGCTCGCGCCACATGGCGCGACTGTTGGCAAAACAGCCGCGCCAGCGGCCGAACCTTAAATTTCGCCCAAAATTTTGATATTTAGACCAAATTTCTTGGAATTTGAAGCTCATCAAAGATCTAACCAGGGGTTTTTGACCATGTGAATGCAGATAATCACTCAAAATGGCAATCGAATGGAAGGAACGAGAGCACGGAGACGAGGATGAACAAGCCATGCAAAGCCAAGCTTGCATGAATGCACTTAGAGACTGTGGATTGAAAAATTTCTTCCTCACACCATGTTTACAAGCTCAGCCCGAGCTCCTCCAATATCTAATCAGCATCTGGGATGAAAATGAACAAGTGTTCAGGCTACGAGACCAGGTGTTAGAATTGGAGGTCACTGACGTTTATTTCATTACCGGATTGTCCCGCAGAGGTCCAATCCCTATACTGACTGGAAGCAGACCATCCGGGGAAAAGATGGAACAGGTAGTGGCACGGGTGTGCCGAGGGGCACAAACAGGATCAGGAAGCAAGAAGGTAGACATCCATACTATCCCTGATCTAGCACTGAGAGTAGTTCTCCATACCATTACGCGGGCTGCTGGGTCGCAGGCTCCGCACGAGGCCACGAAGACTCAACTCCTGCTGGCCTCAGAATGCATGGGTCCCTTACTATTCAACTGGGCAGAAGCAGTAACTATCAACATGAAAAGGCAGCTCACAAAGTGCAAACAGGGGAAACTGAAACAGTTCGGTTATGGTTCCATCTTGGTATCGTTCATTATGGAACGCATACCAATCTTCCAGGGCCAAGGGGCCGCAGTGGCGAGTCCGATACCACGAGAGCCACGAATGGTTCACTGGGCAGCACTGATGCCCAGATCTGGAGGTGGCCAACAGATGTCCTGGAGGCCAGAGTTCTTTAGGTGGTTACGGCGCCAGCTGATCGTCGTGGAGGATTGGCCCTATTCGGGAACTGACTTTACCGGGGACCCAGATCTCCCACTACCAGAAGGAGATGACTGGGACGAGGAGCTGGGTAAGACCTCATATTTTTGATTTTATGTTTATATGTTTTTTTTGTTAATACATACTCGTCTTAACACGATTATATATGCATGCAGATGTAGGACCTGAGAGACCAGCCGGGATGTCTCCAATCTCCTGGAGGACACAACTCGCCCTTGAGATCCAGGGGGAAGGCACCGGAGGAGAGGAACTGATCCAGAACCTCGAGGGGATTGCCCATGGGATCCCAGACTATGCCCGGCTATCAGACGTACCGATGGCATACCAGCGCCACACGGTGGGAGTTCCGAATCGGATCCACCGAATCCTGAGGCGCCTAGTGCGTGCAGTGACGTGCTACCATGAGCACCATGCGGATTAGTCCTTAGGATTTATACCACACCTATTTTTGAGAGACATAGTGTCTCCGGACGTACTAAGACGACTATGTATATTTTTTGAGTTTTGTGATGTACACTGTGCAAACATTTCGACACACATATATATACATACATATGACTATTTTGGATGGATCTTTCTTTACATGTGATGATGTTTTCTATATGTCATGCAAATGTCTAATACAAATGTAATCTAATGTATCAGTTACATAACAAACGACCCAATGCGAAATGTATTCACACAATGTATCTACTCACACATTTCATTTTTATGCAAGCTTAAAAGCACACATGAACACACACATGTATGCAAACTATGCTTGAAATGAGGAAGACAGGCATGCCTCCCAGCATGGTGTCTCAATTCGAGGTGCATGCCCCCCAAGCTTCAGTCCATTGAAAATAATCCACAGCCATTACACAGTAATTTGTCACCGTCCTTACCATTCCCCATCCCGCACAATGGAGGACCCATTCTGTGACCTGTGGAAATTTTCATGCCTTGAAATCATCATCAATGCATCACTCTGAACATGAGCTTCATTTTCCCTTGAGACATCTCCTTGCAAAAGTCATGAAAAACATCCCTTTTGGCATTGGTGAAGAGGTAGGTGAAAGAGCAGTGTGACTATTAGATGTGACTATAGTGTTGCATGATTTGCAACACACAGTGGTTGGAGATGCCAATGAGGATTGCATGAGAAAGGCTAGACAAATTTGAGTTCATTCAGAGCCATTCTTCAACAGTGATTGCGTAGTAGAGGCAGGCTATCAAGTGCAAAGATTAGAGCATGTGATTTTCCATATCGGGCTTGATTAGTGTGTAGTAATTGGAGATTGTATTGAGAGCTTTGTGAGGAGCTTTGTATAATGATTGTTACATGATCTCTATGAAATATAATATACAGATAGTTGTGGGTTTTCAGCTTTAAGCTTTCCCATAAAATATTGTGTCCATATGTGTGAATATTTATGGTTTTAATTTGCGCATGCGATTGTTTTTATTTCCGCAATTAATGATCAATGGTAGAAGAGATTCTGTATTGTGCATGAAGTTAAAATAGTGTGTGATCAGGAGAATATCGGTGTATAACATATCAGTTATCAAATTTCTACATGGTATCAAAGCAATGTTGATCATTGGAGAAATTGCAAAACATTGAAGCGGTTGAGTTTTGAGCTGGTGGAATTCGAATTTGCAGCAATGTTTTCTTGGTGTCAAATTTGAGATGTCTTTCAACGGATTGAAACTGGAGTATGCCCTTGAGGGAAGCTTGAATTATATTGCATGGAAGGACAAGATGGAGGCAGTGCTAGATGACAATGGGTTGAAGGAGTTCATAGATGCAAAAATTCCAAAACCTGCTTCTAGTGATGTTGCCGCACTTGACGCATGGAAAAAGAAGACAGCAAAGTGTCGAAGAATTCTGTTGGAAGGTGTAAAGGATCACATAGTGTCCATCCTTCATGGTAAGGCTTCTCCATTCTTGATGTGGAAAGCGTTGACAGACTTATTCCAAAGCAAGAGCGACCAGAGGAAGTTGGCGCTCAAGGATAAACTCGGGAACATAAAAATGGAGAAAGACGACAGTATGCCCAAGTAGCTCACAAAGTTCATCCAATGCAAGGATGAGTTGGGAAGTGTGGGGGTGACTGTAGATGACGAGGACTTGGTGAGCTTGGCTCTCCTTGGGCTTTCGAAGAGTTGGCATTCCTATCAGGACTCTGTCAATGGTCGGGAGAAATTTATAGGATGGGAGTGACTTTGGTCGGATCTTGTGCAAGAGGAGATAAGGCGAAGTACCAGGGACGGATCTTCATCAAAGAACTCAGATGAAGAAAATTTCACTTTGGCTGCCAAAGCAAGGAAGGGGAAGAGAAAGAAGAATTATTCTCAATCCGGTGCGAAAGGCAAGAAGCAGGACATGTCCAAGGTGAAGTGCTTTCATTGTCACCAACATGGACATTATGCCACTAATTGTCCACAGAAGAAGAAAAATAAGCAGGCTACTAGATCTGCAGCTGGAGAGGCCTTAGCCTCACATTTTGAGCTATATTTTTCACTGATCGCATGCTTGGTCTCAAGTATGATGGGTTCAGTGTGGTTTCTTGACAATGGTGCATCTTTTCACATGACAGGAGACAAAGATTTGTTTACTGATCTGGGTGAGAAAGATCTTGGAGTGCACATCGAGATGGGCAATGATGTTAGATACAATGCGACCGATATCGGTACCATTTCCTTTGAGAGGGATTTTTTTGAACCCTTCGTATTGAAGGAAGTGATACATGTTCTGGGATTGAAGAAGAATCTTATCTTTGTGGCGATGTTAGAAGACAAGGGATATGATGTTTTCTTTAGCGAGGGAAAGGCTTTCCTATGCAGTAAGGAAACTGGTGAAACCCAGAGGATAGGGGTTTGAGTTAAAAACCTTTATCAATTGCAGGTAGATGGCTGCGCAGAAATGGCAGGCAAGGTAGAAGGAGTGGTGAGCCGGGATGAGAGCGAGCTGTGGCACAGGAGATTGGGCCACCTTCACCATGGAGCTTTGAAAATTTTGCAGCAGATTTCTACTGGGCTTCCTAAGGGTACTCTTGCGCATTCAGATCAGTGCAAGGGATGTACCTTGGGAAAATTTGTGAAAGCCACCTTTCATGAGAAGGATAGTTGCGCCACAACGATCCTTGAGAGAATTCACACAGACGTGTGTGGACCTTTCTCAATAGCTTTGACTGTAAAGCACAGGTACTATGTGATCTTTGTTGATGATTTTTCTCAGAAGTGTTGGATCTTCTTCATGCAGAAGAAGAGCAATACATACTGAGTTCAAGGCACTGGTTGAGAAAGAATCGGGGAAGCATGTGAAGGCTCTTAGGAGCGACAATGGTAGTGAATTCATCTCTGGATAATTCAAGGAATTTTGCAGTGCAGAAGGAATTCGAAGAGAGCTCATAGCGCCTCATAACCCACAGCAGAATGGGGTCGCGGAGCGGAAGAACAGAACGATCGTGGGTGCTGCACGGGCGATGTTGCATGATCAGGGCCTTCCCATACACTTGTGGGCCAAGGCATGCAATACTGTGGTTTATGTGCAAAACCATTGTCCTCACAGGATACTTGGCATGAGTACACCCGAGGAGGTGTTTTTCTGGTAAGAAGCCTGATATTTCTCATTTGAGGATTTTTGGTTCACATGTTTACATTCATGTGACGAAGGATGCCAGGAAGAAGTTGGAGATGACTGCAAAGGTTGGGATATTTGTGGGGTACACTAATACACCCCACAACTATCGTGTGTATTTTCCAGACAGTCACAAGACTGTTGTGCGACAGGATATCAAATTTCATGAGGAGAAAGCCATGAAGTGTTCGCTTGAGAGGGAGCCACACTTGCATGTAGATGAGGAGCTATTAGTTCCCAAGGATGAGCCTCGGGATGTGGATTAGCCACAAGAGGAGGTTCATGGAGTGGAAGAGACCACTCATGCAGTGCCAACCATCAGAGGGCAGAAGCGCACTACAGAAGCTGAGTGACTGGCTCAAAATGCAGAGAAGATTGTAGGAGCACCTACATCACAGCACAGACAGAGACATTCACCTGACCAGTACACTGGATACATGGCTCTTATGAGCAATTGTATCGTGACAGAGCCATCCTCTTTCGAGGAAGCTGTGGAGGATCCCGCATGGGTAGATGCCATGGTGGAAGAGTATGATTCGATTGTCAGAAACAGTGCATGGGAGATTGTTCGAAGGCCGGAAGGAAAATCAGTGGTGGGTTCGAGATGGATCTACAAAGTGAAGCAAGCAGCTGACGGGAGTGTGGAGAAGTACAAAACAAGATTTGTTTCTCAAGGCTTCTCACAGATTGAGGGGATCGATTATGAGGAAACCTTTGCACCTATCGCAAGGAATTATTCCATACGGACGATTCTTGCTCTTTTAGTGCAGATGGGGTGGCACATTCATCAGATGGATGTGAAGACTGCATTCCTCAATGGAGTGATTGAGGAGGAGGTGTACATAGAGCAACCAGAAGGTTTCGATATCTTCAGCAGTGAGTCACATGTGTGCAGGCTCAAGAGAGCGTTGTATGGGTTGAAACAAGCACCTCGTGCTTGGTACACACGAATAGAGAGTTATTTCACCGAACTTGGATTCTCCAAGAGTGAGGCAGATCTGAACCTATACCAGATTTTGGTGGAGGGTAAGTTGTTGATCATTGTACTTTATGTAGATGATTTTATTTTGATGGGTGATGAACTGTTGATACACTCATGCAAGGCTAATCTTGCAAAGGAGTTTCAGATGAAGGACTTGGGCCTCCTTCATTATTTCCTGGGATTGGAAATTTGGCAGTGCAGTGATGGACTATTTGTGTCTCAAGGCAAGTATGCCCGGGAGATACTGGAGAAGTTCAACATGCATGGCTGCAAGCCTATCGACACTCCTCTTCTTCATGGATGGAGGAAAGAGAATGCTACATCGGCAGAGGTAATGGATGCCATTGTTTACCGACAGTTGGTGGGGTCGCTTATGTATCTGGTCAATACACGACCCAACATATGCTATGCTGTTAACCAGCTTTCACAAGCTATGGTTAAGATTACCAAGCTCTTTTGGAAGGCAGGAAAGCATGGATTGAGATATCTCATAGGCACATCGGGATATGGATTATGGTATAGAAAGTCGGATGAGGTGAAGTTGTGTGGCTTCATGGATGCAGATTGGGCAGGGAGCCCAACGGACAGAAAGAGCACATCTGGAGGGATTTTCAGTATCAGATCGACAGCAATTTCTTGGTACAGTAGGAAGCAGAGATCCGTGGCACTCAGTTCAGCAGAGGCCAAGTATATGGCAGCGATTTTGGCTACATGCGAGGCTATATGGATGAGAAGATCCTGGTCGGGTTGATTGGTTCACACTTAGATACTACTGTGATATATTATGATAATCAGAGTTGCATCAAACTCTCGTTTAATCCAGTATTTCATGATATATATAAACACATTGACATCTGGTATCATCATATCATAGATTGTTTGCAGCGGAAGATCATGTTACTTTCATACATTCCCACGGAGGATCAGGATGCTGATATCTTGATGAAGGCGCTCAGCAGGAGCAAATTCGAATAGCACAGGGGCAAGATAGGGGTGGCAGATAATCCTTATCTTGTTGAGATGGAGTGTTTATATTGCAACAATATGATGATCTTAGTGGAAAGAAGTCACCTTCACTAAGTGGGCCCGCAGGCTATTTTTGGCGCAAGTCTATTTTTAGACTATGTCTATTTTTAGACATGTTGATCATATTCTATGAGTTGCAGGATGCTATTTGTGGATGGTTTATCAAGTTGGAAAAATAGATGGACTTCTATTTTTAGACATATTGGGCGGAATCTATTTTTAGATTGCCAGTCTAAAAATAGATATGTCAAATATTATTAGCTCTTAATAATATTTGGACTCTAAACATTATCTTATTCTCTTCGAGCACTTCAGTTAAGTGCACAGATGTGGCACAGGAGCTGACAGAAGGAATTACGCTATTCCTGAGGGTTAAGTGGAGCTATTGCATGGATACTTCAGTTAGAACTCATGTGACAGAGTTTGGTGGAGTTATTGATGTAGTTGATGGAGTTGTGTTCAGTTTAACTGAGTTAAACATAGTTAAGCTAGTTGTATCTAGTCTAACTGATTGATACACTAGTGAGAGTGGTGTGAATTAATTATTAATTAATTCACTAATTATTAAATCATTAATCAACTAAAGAATACATCAGTTAACTACAATGCATGGACAGTTTCAGTGGAGACCAGTGAAGAGGTAGGTGAAAGAGCAGTGTGACTACCAGTTGTGACTATAGTGTTGCATGATTTGCAACACACAGTGGTTGGAGATGCCAATGAGGATTGCATCAGAAAGGCTGGACCAATTCGATTTCATTCAAAGCCATTCTTCAACAGTGATTGCGCAGAAGAGGCAGGCTATCAGGTGGCAAAGATTGGAGCGTGTGATTTTCTAGATCAGGCTTGATTAGTGTGTAGCAATTGGAGATTGTACTGAGAGCTTTGTGAGGAGATTTGTATAATGATTGTTACATGATCTCTATGACATATAATATACAGATAGTTAGGGGTTTTCAGCTTTAATCTTTCCCATAAAATATTGTGTTCATATGTGTGAATGTTTGTGGTTTTAATGTGCGCATGCGATTGTTTTTATTTCCACAATTAATGATCAATCGTAGAAGAGATTCTGTATTGTGCATGAAGTTAAAATAGTGTGTGATGAGGAAAATCTTGGTGTATAACATATCAGTTGTCAAATTTCTACAATAGGACCTTAGTGACCTAATTTTTTACAATTGGATTTCCCAACATTTAAGACTTGGAGGAGGATGGGAGGTAATATGAGAGGTAATAACATGTGCTACCACCTCAGGTGTTACCCATGAGCCCTTGTCATGTTGGTCACACAGTGTGGTTTGAGGAAATGTTACACTGAAAATTGTCATCCTGACATTCTGCTATGTGTATGAGCTCATTATTACTCATACCTCTCCCTTTGCAAATCTAACATATCAGTTCCTCATGTCAAGCCTTGAAAATCAGAGAAGTGTTCCTAAAAATCTCCTAAACTTTGGTGTCGCACTTTCTCTCTATCTTGCTTGCGGTCCCGCACCTAATTTTCAGCTCTCTTGCGTACCTGAACACACTTTATCTGTGTTAGAGATGCAGACCCCTGTAAGATCAAAAAATCGCAAGTAAATTTTAAAAATCTCAATAAAAATGAATTCTAGAAGCTTCCAGAAAATATCTTGCGGTGATAGAACCGCTCTTATGAGGTGCATGTATCCCTTACCTTATGGAGCTAACCCCTTGATGTGAGGAGCTTATCCCTTTGAAGGAGGATTCTCTCCCTTCATATTTGGAACAGAAAACCTCCTCTTTTCCACTATAAAAAGAGGCATTGGGTAGCCTCAAAAGGAGTTCAAGCTTTAGAATATTTGAAGTTAAGTGTTGTTGAGATTCAGACTCAGTTAACTAACACTTTTGTGAGGAGAGATTACATACCTCTATTTGTCTTGGTTGGACGAGTGCAGAGCTTAACCAAGTAGAGGAGACTCCTGCTTCAGACCCCGGGAAGGCCTGTGCAACATCAAGGCTCAAGTTGTAAGGTTTTCCTTCTTTTGAAATTAATACAAATATACTCATTTTTCTCAATAAGCTTTCAGTTAATGGTTTATTTCATAGATTCCTTGATCACTATGATGAGCATGGTTTATGATGATTTCTATACAGGTGCTATGTAATATTTTTCTTGTTTGTGACTGCAGGTTTACGAGGAAAACTCCCTCAAGTGCGCGAGGGACAACAATGACTTCAAACAAGCGCTGGACATACGGTAAGTCTTTTACACCTCTATAGAGCTTTTCATAGATCATATATGCTTAGAGAAAGATTAGTTTATTTGGATGTTTGTTGCTAGATAATTTTAGTACTAGGGAGATCGGTCTTGTCCGCAAGACGGATTAATCCACACAACAAATTGGCGACTCCACTGGGGAAAGAACTTGTTGTTTTTGGTTCTCTTTTATTTTGATTTGAGGAAACGTTTTTCCTAGTTTTTGATTGATAGACATCTGCCTGGGTAGCTTAGGTTTTCTCTGTTTTTGAGAATTTTGAGATCTTTTATGTTTTTCTCTAATTTTTCCAGGGACCACACTTTGCCTTCTTTGCACAGTTCGGGTAGTTTCGCATCTTTGCTTGGGTAAACAGTGCGGTACCGCACCTGTTACTTCTGCAAGCCTGCGGACCCTGTTAAAATTTTGAAAAACTTTAGATTTCTTTCTTTAGTTTATCTTTATTTTGATTTAGAGTTTTTGGTTTCTGCCCAGATTGATGATTGTTTCTGTCAAAAGCTTTATGTGAATGAATCTTAGCAGTATTGGTGTTTTGATGATTTTCTAGAAGTTTTGTGTTTTGGATTGTTTCTCACTTGGTCTTTGTAGCGATTCGAAGCATTGACTGTTTGAAGTACCTGAGATTACATTGGTCTTTTGTCTTTTTGCTGAATCTGACCTGATTGTGAAATCATCCTTTATTGAGAAATAGAGCTACCTGTTTCTTTGCAAATCTTTGAAAAGAAACTTTGTTATAGGTTTTTGAATTTCATTTTTTATAAAAACTTATTTGAGTGTTTTTTATCTATTTGTTATTCTGAATGAATAGATCCTTAGTTTGTTGAATAACTAAGTAAAACATTCTTCAAAAAAAATCTTAAAGCTTTTATTCAATTAGATTATTAAAGTTTGTAGATCTCAGAATTAGTTTTGTAGTTTTGAGTGCTTTTTAAAATTTTGTAGATCTCTTTTGAAGGAAACTTGTTTTGTAGGTTCAAGTTTTTGAAAGTGAAAGGATTTTCTTATGAGCTTTGATAATTTGTTCCATTTTGAGTTATTGTTGAAAAGACAAAAATATTTTCTTTCAATTGTTCTTTATGTTTAAAGAAGGAATTGTTTATTAAAAGAATTGCATTCTCCAACTCTTTCTTAATTAGAATTTCATTGAAAGGAAACGATCTGATTATCATTTTTAGGTGCATTTTTAGTGTTTTTGGAAGTCGAGTCTTCACACCATCAGAGTTTCATTTCCGCACCCATTGACTTAAGAAACAGCTCTTAAAAGTAACGCTTAATTAAAATTCATCTAGAAATCTTTTTATTTTCTAGGGCTCTTATCACCAACATAGCTTATGCTAGTATCTTGGAGTAGGGAGTAATTAACTCTCCAAGATAGTAAAAACAAACAAGTAGACAAATCTTGCGGTAGGAAATAAATCCAATTGTAATTTGTATAATCTGGGAAGCTTCTCTTAAAGAAGTCAATCACGAGATCATATCCGAACCTTCGAGACAATCAATTCTATTTCATTGGGGAAGATAGAATATTTTGCGCGCATTACAAACGGTAAACCTTGGATTAACCATTTTCGAGGAGCCTGGGGTCACTTTTCGGTAAACCTCGGATTAACCATGTTGAGGAACCTTGTAGGGGATTGAGCTTTTTTACTCTACCCTTGCGCGTGGGATCGGATCGTAGACTGTTCCACCAGTTATATTTGTTATTGTTGGTAACCTTAGTGTCCACAAACTTAAGATTATTTCCTAAGGTGACGGTGAAGGAAAGATCTCACTGTACCTGGAACAGACGTCGACTAGACTCACTTGGACTCTCTGGGGGGTTCTCTTCACACGAGATGGTTTTGTGAGAAAACTTGTGCCAATCTGTTTCATTAAGCAGGTTGTCGGGGTAACTGTTCCAACCACCCTTTCTATATTAAATTTCTACTAAGTTTGATTTCATCACCAACTAGTGTTTTTCGTACGGGAAGTTACTGTTTGTGTGTGGTTTGAACTCTTAGATTTTTAAGCGTGTGATTCAACTGGTCGTTTCTTTAGAGACTTTAGGTGTTTTCATTGAAATTTTCTTTGTTTCCGTGTGATTAGTTAAATATTTAATCGTGGCGAAATTGCCAAGACAATCCCGGAGACTACAAGGGAAACCCCTTGAATATACACCAAGTCAGCTTGAAAGGCTTCGTGCTCTGGTTTCATCTAGTAGCGGTAGGATTAAATCAACAGAAGTTGAAACTTCATCTATAGTAGTTCATCCTGATTATCAAACACCTATAAAAAACACATTCAAGAGCCGATTTCAGCTTTTGAAGTTACTGGTAGTATTTCTCCTACTAGTGAACTAGCGGACGAACCTGAAATCTCTGAACCTGAAACTAAACCTTTTGTTTTGGAAACATCCTCGGGATTTATTTCACCAACTTCTAGCGATCCTGGTTCACCTAGGGTAAGAAATATTGTCACTAAAGATCTTCCATCTGGACTAATTTCTATTGAAGAACTTACTAATCCAGACAAAGAGTTATCTCTTCCTGACTCCCCTTTGTCTTTAAATCTTAGGGAGCGTGAATCTATTTTCTACAGCCCTATTTGAACTACTGCTTGGTATTTATCCTTAACGAATTTTTTAGAGAATCCGGGTCTTGCTTTTTCTCCACCTCGAATTCCATTTCATCCAACACCCAGAGGTTACTATCCATCATCCATTATGGCAGGAGAGTCATCCATGTTTTCCCAGACACCGGAAGAATTTTTACATGGTGGTCCTTCTGTTCCTTCGAGATATCAGGCTCTGTCTGGTACTTTCTCGAGGGCAGCTCCTCAACCGATTGAAAGCGTGTTATCATCTGGTTTAAGTGGAATTAAAACTGAAACGTCAAACGCAAAGCAGATATTTATGATGTCTGGTAATATTCTGAATCAGCAACCTCAAGGCAGTCAATTACCTCCTAGAGGGAAATCTCAGGGAAATCAGTTACCGCCTGGGGGGCAACCTCAAGGTAGTCAGTTACCGCCTGGGGGGCAACCTTCAGGAAGTCAGTTACCACTTGGGGGGCAACCTCAAGGTAGATTTTTCCCAGGACAAACTGTGGAATCATATTATTTTAGGGGACAACCCCAAGGACAGTACATACCTCAAGGATATCAACCTTCAGGACAGTACATACCCCAGGGTCAACCCCAAGCTCAATATGCTCCTCAGGGCCCTTATCAACCCCAGCTTTAGTACGCGCCTCAGGGTTATCAACCTCAAGGTCAGTACCCAATTCAAGGTTACCAACAGCCTTTTGGTCAGTCATCTATTCAAGGAGCCGAAAATTTACCACTTACTTAACAACCCCAGTTTGGTCCGGTTAATCCTGGTTTTCCAGGAGGTTACACAATTCCTAATGCAAATCCAATTCCCAGTTATCATGGGTATCAACCTCCTGGAACTGCTTTGGCTACTCAAGGTTTTCGTGACCCTAATCGTTAGTTACCATTTATTACAACTTTGGATTTACCTAATTTGATGCGTCTTACGAATGATCCGATTTTCTATTATCCGTACTGGCCGCCAATATCGCATAAGTTTCCCAGTGATATACCAAAATTCGAAGGTAAGTCAAGAGAGGACCCATCAAATCACGTCATGACTTATCACCATTGGTGTGCGTCTAATTCAATTATTGATGATTCAATTCACTTACGTCTTTTCCAAAGAACTCTTATTGGTCTTGCTGCCAAATGGTACATTGAATTACCATGAGGCTCGTTTAATAATTTCAGTCAGTTAGCAACTGCCTTCTTGACTCATTTTCAGTTGCCTGTCAGATACAACAATGGCGCGGAACTATTAACTTCACTGAAACAATCCACGTCCACATATATTTCTGATCATATTCATGAATGGCGACGTAGAAGGCGTTTGGTGAAAGTTTACATTCCTGATCAAATTTTGGCGGAATGGTTTGTTAAATCATTGTTGCCCAAGATCATTGAAGATGTAGATAAGGCTGGTGTTGTTACTGAAGAGTAAGTAATTTCTCAAGCTCAGTACCTTGACCTCATTTATACGTAGTCAGGTACTTTACACGAAAAAATCCCCGACCTTCCAAAACAAGGTCAAATAGTTGCTGCTCCTTCAGGGTCTCATGTCGCTGATGGTATGATTGGTATAGTCAATACTAAAAGCAAGAATAAATCTTCAAAGAATTCTTCTCCTATTATAACTTTACCAGATTCCCTGAAAGAAGAATCTTCCCCCGAAATTTCTGCCGACATTCATGTCATAGAGACATCTACAGCCAAATCTAAATCCGGTGGTAAAAAGAAAGGGAAGACTAAAAACAAAAAGAATTCAAAAGAGAAAAATGATAAAAATGAATCCAATGATGAAAAACGCAAACCCCGTTATCCTTGTTACATTTGTGACGAGGATCATTTTACTAAGGAATGCCCACATTGAGCATGGGTTGCAAAATTCGTTAAAGGTTCACAACAACCTGCTGTCTTGAAGGATCCTTTTCTGACTCAAGATAGCAAGATGGTTGGTTCTACCTCGACTACTTTAGAAGAGCCAATTTTTATGATGTCTCATGTAAGGATTGTGACGCGATCGCAATATTATGGTACTAAGAATCCTGTTGATGGTAAAGAAGCAGAATCTTCTAATGCAAATACATCAACTACACCTCCTCCTGTTTCTGGTCCACTACAGATTGAGAAAAAAAATCCAGACTTGATAATCAAACCGCCTGCTAAAGGTGTTCTTCGTAAATCAGCTTTCAATCCACATGCGAGAGCTGCTCAGAATTACAAAATTGTTGAAGACTTAGCTATTTCCCCTTCAGCAATGTCGGCTTTGGAAGTGCTGCAATCATGTCCAGCACAACGTAAATTGCTTTTTTCTACCATAGGAGCTGTAGATATTCAAGATTCTAACCTTATAATCTTCGACTTAGAAAATAGTACACCTCACCTACCTCACCAAATGGCTTTCCAAATTCCGGTGTTAGTCAAAAACAGACTGATCTTTCGAACTGTGATTGATGAGGGAGCTTCAACGTGTATTATGTCGATTCAGTGTTGGAAATCGCTTGGTTCTCCTACACTCAACCAATCTCCAACGATTCTTAAGGCTTTTGATGGTCGAGGTTTCCACCCTTTTGGTATTTTGCAGGATTTACCCATAGGGGTCGAAGGTAAAATCGTAAATATAGATGTGGAAGTGGTTGATGCCCCTCTAGATTACAACCTTCTTCTGGGTCGCAGTTGGTCTTATGCTATGACTGATGTTGTTTATTCGGTCTTTCAACTCATAAAATTTCCATATCAAGGAAGGATCGTTACAATAGATCAGTTAACTTATTTTTCTTCCGACCCAGCCTCTACAGAAACAATCCAGCACGTTGGTAAAGCGGCTATCCCTTATAAGGATGTTGGAGTAGGTTTGATTAAAGATTCTGGTTTACTAGGAACTTTTTCCTTTCCTCCTCCTAATGTATCGCCTCCTACCGCAACTATTCACATGATTTCGTCAGACATTTTTATGTTTGATGATCCTTGGATCGTACCTTCCAACTCTGAGTTAGATTCAATTGATGGCATGATGCCTTTGAGTCCATTTGAAATTGTGTATTAGGTTGTACAGTCACTTTCCAACCCCTCTTCAACCGAAATCAATCCAATGAATGGGATCCATGAGGAATCACTTTCTATATCTAGTTCAGCCACAACGACATTTCCTGATCTTGTTCATACTGATGAGCAGATTCGTGATTTTTTGTCCGTTGATGATTTACCATGGGAAGATCTACATCACCGATCTTCATTTTTACCTGAACTAGATCATTTTTAAGATGATTTCGCTTCAATTTTTACTGCTGAATATGTCAAAGAACCCCAGAATCCATTGCGAAATCATGATTCTGAGTTAAATTTGGAAAATATTTCTTGAACGGTTCCAATTGACATTTCAGTAAAACCAAGAATAATTGAAAACATTCATATAGGTGCTTGTTGTACTGAAGATGAAATTCAAACTTATAAAGCCCTATTTAAAGAATTTCGTGATGTTTTTGCCTGGTCCTATGAAGAAATGCCAGGAATTGATCCGTCAATTGTCGTACATGAAATCAAGACTTACCCGGATGCCAAACCTGTTCGTCAACGTCTACATCAAATGCATCCTAGAAAAACTGCTGATATCAAAGCAGAAGTTGAAAAATTACTTCGAGCAGGTTTCATTTATCCAATTCCCTTAATGGATTGGGTACCAAATATTGTTCCTATGACTAAAAAACAAGGGATGATACGAGTATGTATCGATTATAGGGATATTAATCGAGCTTGTCCTAAAGATAATTATCCAACTCCCTATATCGATCAAATAATGGATGATTGTGCCGGCAGTGAAATGTTTTCCTTTATGGATGGCTTTTCTGGGTATAATCAAATAAACATACTCCCTGCTGATCATCCAAAAACAGCTTTCATTTGTCCATGGGGGACGTTTGCTTATTGCAAACTACCCTTTGGATTGAAGAACGTTGGAGCAACTTTTCAAAGGGTAATGTCTTACGCATTTCATGACATTAAGCACATTATGCAGCCGTATCTCGATGATTTACCTGCTCATTCCTCGCGCAGGGCCGACCACCTCACTCACTTACAAGCTATCTTTATGAGGTGTCAGCATTATTGAATTAGGCTGAATCCACACAAATGTGTTTTTTGTGTATATTCGGGTCATTTACTGGGATTTGTTGTTTCGAAATCAGGAATTTGCGTCGATCCGTCGAAGGTCGAAGCTATTGTTAAATTACCTCCTCCTTCGACTTTACGCCAACTCCAAAGTTTGCAGGGGAAAGAAAACTTTTTACGTCGGTTCATTCCTAACTATGCTGAGCTTACAAAAGGTTTTACCCGGTTGTTGCAACAGAACATTCCATTCTTTTGGGATGAGATCGTTGATCGATCTTTTGATGCACTTAAACACGTGTTGACCCATGCACTGTTATTGCATCCTCCCAAATACAACCAGGATTATGTTTTATACCTCGCTGCTTCTCATTCCACTATTGGGATGGTTTTAGTTCAGGAAGACGAATCTAACACTGAACATGTGATTTACTATCTTAGTCGGAATTTTCATCCGACCGAGATCAAATACACACATGTGGAGAAATTGGCATTGGCAGCTATTCAAGTTGTCCAAATATTTAGACACTACATCTTGTTATGTAAAACCACAGTAATTTCTGATTGCAACCCTATGATGTACATTTTAACCAAATAATTGCTAGGGGGGAAGTATTCCAAATGGATAGTCATCCTGCAGGAATTTGACTTGGAGTTTGAAAAATCCAAGGCAAAGAAATCTCTGGTATTTGCGGAACTGATGTGTGATTTCCCCTCTACTAATACTAAAACTGTGGCAGAAGAGCCCATTGTGAACGAATCTTTGTTTCTTATCAGTACTCTCGATCCATGGTATGGAGATATTATTTTTTATCTCCAAACCCAATCTTTTCGGCCTGAAATCTCACGATCTCAACTACGGAAAATACGCTTCCAATCCCAGCAGTATAATATTATTGGTGATACACTCTATCGTTGTGGAGCGGATTCTATTTTCTGACGCTGTCTTGTTCATGAAGAAGCTAAAAAGGTTTTAAATGACTGCAATTCTAGAGCATGTGGTTGTCATATGTCTAGGTATGCCACAGCCCAAAATATATTGCGCACTGGCTATTTCTAGCCGTCATTATTCAAATATTGTATTTATGCAGTCCGAAAATGCCACAATTGTCAACTTTTTGATCATAAGATGCGTGCGCCACCCACTCCTCTTCATCCCATAATTGTTGTTGGTCCTTTCGCGAAATGGGGTATCGACTTTATTACATGCAACCCTCACTCGGCTGAGGGGAATGCGTATATTATCTTAGCAGTAGATTATTTTACTAAGTGGGCCGAGGCGATGCCTACATTTTTAGCTGATGGCAAGACTGCTGCAACTTTCGTATTTAATCACATAATTGCTAGGTTTAGTGTTCCTCAAGCCATTATTACAGATCATGGAAGTCATTTTCGGAATGTCATGATGACTGAACTTACAGATCAACTTGGCCTGTGCCACAACAGTTCCACTCCATATTATCCGAAAGCCAATGGTCTGGTTGAAGCCGTAAATAAAGTTTTAGTCACCATGATCAAATGAATTATTGGTATTCACAAAACGAATTGTCATTCCATGTTATTTTCAGCAATTTGGGCATATCGAACCTCAGTTAAAACATCGACTGGTTTCACTCCCTTTCAACTCGTTTACGGTTTGGAAGCTATGTTGCTGATTGAATGTGAAATTCCATCACTGAAATTAGCCATAGAATTGCTCCCAGCTACATCTGAAGAGGAGAAGCGTTTCTTGTACTTGGCTCAGCTGGATGAGAATCGACGAAATGCTGTAATAGAAAACGAGGCTCATGCTAAACGAATAAAAGCTTAGTATGATAGAAGTGTTACCCCTCAAAATTTTTCAAAAGGAGACCTAATCTTAGTTTATGATCAAGCCAACGATAAGCTAGGAGCTGGGAAATTTATGCCCATGTGGCATGGTATTTTCATTGTTAAGCAAAAGCTGGCAAAAGGGGCCTATGAGCTGATAAATTTTGATGGTGTCCCTTTAGGTAAACCCAGAAATGGATTTTATCTGAAGCGATATTATGCTTAAACTTGGTGTGGAGATTTTTTTTTTATTAGATTAGATTTCTTTATTGCTGGTGTGTCTTAGATTAGAAAAGTGTGCCTAGTTTAGAAGTGTGTTTTTTATCACTATTCCTGCTTATCTGAGTTTTACTCCTGATATTGCAAATGTCGACGTCTCTTCAAACCTACATTGGTTTTTCTGATGGTGCTTGTCGTAGTACATGGAATATTTCTTCTACATCTTGGCTTATCTATTCACCCTCTGACGAGTTAGTATCCATGCATGGGGTAAGCCTTGGTCAAACAACGAATAACATTGCCGAGTATAGTGCAGTGATTGAGTTATTATCTGAATCCATATCATTTGGAATTTGGAGTTTGATTGTTAGGTTGGATTCTGAACTTGTTGTATTACAGCTTAACAGGGTTTATGCCATTAGAAATCCAGTGTTATTACGGTTATTTTTAAGAGTTCGTCTCTTTGAATGTGAATTTGATTACATTGAATATCAACATATTCCAAGACATTTAAATACATTAGCAGACGCAGTTGCTTCTAGTATGATAAATCGACATTTGCAATGATCAAAACAGTAAAACAAACAACATCCATAATATGTACACAGATAGCTGGTAAATAGTGATATATCATAGTATAGAAGTGTTTTCAAAAAATATACATCGTCCTCAATCATAGGTTGGAAACACCTTATGATCGGAAAAATGATAACACAAAAGTCAAAAATATGAGTCTACAACACGATCATCCCGTCACTGATGGTGATCACGATAAGAAACCACTGCCCGGGCCACCCTACACAGGAACCTTCTAAAAGGTCCTGGAACACCAATCACGTATCTCTGCAATCTGAGTGGGATCTCATCTATGTCCGTCTCTGGAATATCTAGAGTTAGACGCTCTAGATGATGCTCTAAATCAGACAAGATTTCTGTTGATTGGCCTACTGGGGCTGGCGCGGCTGCAACTGGTTGTCTTCTGTCATAAGGCTGGAGATGGGCTGGTCACCGTGGGCCCATATCTGCATTCAAAAAAAATTTGGTTATTATTTGTCAAGACGATCAAAAATTAAAAAAATATATAAAATTTAAAATTTGTTGAAAATGATGTTACCTGATTCATCCCATTGTTCCCCTGCTAGGAGAGTCATCTCTCGGTCGCCGCGGAAATCTATCCTGGCGTATGGAAAGTCCTCGATGAAAAAAATTTGGTGGTCCAGCCAACGAAAATATGAAGGAGAAAATCGAACAATCTCAGCACCCTCAATACCATGACGGGCCATCAATGCAACCCAACGAACCATCCTAGGTTCTCGGGGTCGACCAGCATCAACAGGAATACTCTGCGGAGCTAGCATGGGCAACCTCTCTAGAGAAAAAGTGACCACGATGGATCCATATCCAAATTTATTTAGTCTTCCATTTTTCGCTCTAGTTAGTTGGCCTTTTACATTGGCCAACACAGCTTCGCACCAGTTGAAAATGGTGCCTCGAAAACAATCCACAACAATGCGCATCTGGGAACCGGTAGCTACATGCAATGTTGCACTCCCACACAGTCTGGTAACAGTAAATGCAATAAATTTCAGCTCGGGATGGATGATAGTTTTTATATCAATCCGTTTTTCCTTGGGGTCTGCCTCATCATTACAGAATTCTTCACAAAGACTAGTGACAGTTTGGCCACCTGGCCTAGTCCCAAAGAAGGAAAGTTGTTTGCCCCTCTTGGACAAGCCAGTCAGAAAATAAATATCCTCTAGCTCAATTTCGAGCCGGTGGCCGCTGATAATGAAACACAGGTCCGACACATTCCACCTGTCTACCGGCCATGTCAGGAGGTCTACCTGTGCCCTCACGCTCTAAATGGCCCAGAATTTATACAAAATGCATGCTCTTAATGCCTGCATGGTGGGAAAATGGAGCATCACAGCATCATCCACATCCTCATGTTCACGTTCTCTCCAAATCAACATCTTGCTGATCCTACAATGCATAAAAAGATATTTTAGAACAATCTAATTTGAAAATTTTTGGGCGCCAAAAGAGAAATTGGATTTTGAAATTTAAAAATGTGGGGACTGCACTTTCCCTTTGTACACAGTGCGTAGGAACACACGCGCTCTGTAGGAAAAGTGCGGACCCACGACTTTTTTCTACATAGGAAAAAGTCGGGGTCTGGAGGTCCCATGTGTGACACCTGCGGACCTCCGCGGGCGATTTCTTAAACTACGTTTTTCCCTTAAAAATAAAATATAAAGCCTAAAAATGAATTTTAAACAAATGAAATGCAAGATTAAGAGGTTGTGGATTCCCTGGGACTGACAGTTCTCAATTTTGTTGGACGGATTTTCCAGAATCTTCATAGGAACTTTTTTACGCGAAAGCTTCTACTTTTCACTTTGAACTTGAACGGTAAAAATGAAGTTGAAACAATCCTTTTTATAAGTTTTTTCGAATAGATGAATTTTTAATTTGTTTATTTTTCACTTTAAAAAGGATATTTTGAAGACATTTTTACTTATCTTAAACATGTATGTGTAATGTTTCAATTTTTTGTGCAGAATTGGATTTTTTCAGGAGAATTGATCATTTTTCAACAAAGAGCATACTTTTATCACTTTTTCGGGCTCTTTCAAAAAATTTACGAAAAAGCGAAACATTGGAGTTCCCTTTTAAGCTCTTTTTAGACTCTCTAAAAATGAAAAGATTGCTGAGCACTTGATTATTCGAACTCGTTAAAGTAAATGAATAATCGTCCCTTCAGTATAAGTTTACCCCTTTTACGAACTGAAATGGACTACTTACGAAAAAGGTATACGTTCACTAATTATGGTCAATAGAGTTCTCTCCCACATTATTTTATCCTTTTTCGGGCCTGAGAGACTAAATTTACGAAAAAGTACACCCAAGGAGTTTTCTTAAGTTTTTTCTTCTGACTCCCTAAAATTGAAAAACACCGAGTTTATCCTATACTGGACTCGTTAAAATTTAACAGTAAAGGACATGTTCAATTTCAAACAAGAATGAACCACTCCTTCTTAGGGTTCAAATCTTAAACTAAGTTGGACTCATCCGAAGGATGAGCTTATAAACAAGAAAATGTTATCCTCCTCAAGCTTGTCAAAAATAAAGAGATACTTTCCAGAAATGGTGGGGGAAAAGAGAGAAAAATGACTTGTTTGTTGTATTTTGAATTTTCGAAAATCCAGTTAACCACTCTTGAACATGACACTTTCATTCACCTGGGTTGGGAAATCCTTTGCCTAAAAGTTAATCAAACCTCATTTGAAAGTCTTCATCCGGTTTCTGGGTATTAGCTTTGGGTCAATTGTCACCAAACCATCTACAGTGTCATTATGTGTTCAAGAGGACAGTTCAAATAAACCATTCATCTGCAAAATATCTGTCATCCATTTTGATCATCCTTGAGTCAGTCCTTGCCAATATATTTTCAAAACTTGATCTATGATTTCGTGTTGTGAGCTTGCCTACGATGGATCACTTTCTATCGACGATGTACCACATTCAGGAAGTTGGATCCGCAAATCGTCAAGACTAGAAAAACAAAGACGTTCAATGGCGTTTCTCATGTACTCGACGACAAGTTGCATCATTGACCTTCGATCGAATGATTCCGTGACATGTTTGACTTCGTCTCATTTATTCACATTTCATGGATTGTATTGAGTACTTTGAGAGCCATTGACATTACGGGTGGTTACTCTCACACTTGTTACCGCTTACGGGTTTGACCTGGTATCATGGTTTCTACCATTTTCACTTTGCTATTATCTATACACATGGATAGAATCGTACTAGTTCGAGATGCGGAAATCAAGACCCCCGGATGTAGTTTCTGTACTATCCGTGTGTTCACGGAATTTTAGCTATAATTTATACAGAAGGGATCATTTATAAAATGTGTATGGCTGCGTCCATACTATGTCTACACATGTCTATACTGTCTTGTAAGGATTCTGGACACCACATATCTCCACAATGGTATGATATTGTCCACTTTGGGCCTAAGCCCTCATGGCTTTGCTTATGGGCTTTACCCAAAAAGGCCTCATACCAATGGAGATATTTGTCCATCCTTATATACCCATGATCCTCCCCACTTCTAGTCAATGTGGGACTTTGGTCGTATACCCAACAATCCTCCCCTCGAACGAAGGATCATCGAGCCTCCCCTCAAACGATTATCCATCCGTCCACTCTCTACCAACCAGGATTCTCCGCTCCAATGCGTTGGAAGCACACGCCTTACATGGAGCACCACCTGCCTCGAGAGCTTGCTCTATCCCAAGTCAACTCCTCTTCACCGTGTTGGGACCAGGACACGTCCATGAAGAATCCGGAGCATACCGCCTGTCTAACCGAGCTCATCCATGGATCCCATCGTGATATTACCGGGGCCCACCACCTTCGTTCGACATTCGAGGATTCATCCACTTCGCTAACTTTGGGGCATGGCTCTGATATCACTTGTAAGGATTCTGGACACCACATATCTCCACAATGGTATGATATTGTCCACTTTGGGCCTAAGCCCTCATGGCTTTGCTTATGGGCTTTACCCCAAAAGGCCTCATACCAATGGAGATATTTGTCCATCCTTATATACCCATGATCCTCCCCACCTCTAGTCAATGTGGGACTTTGGTCGTATACCCAACAATACTCAAAATCATTCCTGTATCAGAACAGTTTGAATTAATTTCTAGTTAGTTTTGATCTGAGTATGGGAATGCATACCTCAAAGATGATATATATATATATATTGCATTGAATGTTTTTACAGGTTCTGACTGGGGTGTCCACAGGATGATCCTTGAAATGATAAAGTATTGCGCTCTTCATATATGACATACTTCAACATCATCTATTCCAGACTTTTCACTTTAGGGGGCAATCTGTTACACTGAAAATTGTCATCCTGACATTCTTCTATGTGTATGAGCTCATTATTACTCATACCTCTCCCTTTGAAAATCTAACATATCAGTTCCTCATGTCAAGCCTTGAAAATTAGAGAAGTGTTCCTAAAAATCTCCTAAACTTTGGTGTCGCACTTTCTCTCTATCTTGCCTGCGGTCCTGCACCTAATGTTCAGCTCTCTTGTGTACCTGAATGCACTTTATCTGTGTTAGAGGTGCGGACCCCTGTAAGATCAAAAAGGCGCAAGTAAATTCCAAAAATCTCAATAAAATTGAATTCTAGAAGCTTCCAGAAAATATCTTGCGGTGATAGAACCACTTTTATGAGGTGCATGTATCCCTTAACTTATGGATCTAACCCCTTGATGTGAGGAGCTTATCCCTTTGAAGGAGGATTCTATCCCTTCATAGTTGGAACAGAAAACCTCCTCTTTTCCACTATAAAAAGAGGCAATGGGTAGCCTCAAAGGGAGTTCAAGCTTTAGAATATTTGAAGTTAAGTGCTGTTGAGATTCAGACTCAGTTAACTAAGACTTTTGTGAGGAGAGATTACATACCTCTATTCATCTTGGTTGGAGGAGTGCAGAGCTTATCAAAGTAGAGGAGACTCTTGCTTCGGACCCCGAGAAGGCCTGTGCAACATCAAGGCTCAGGTTGTAAGGTTTTCCTTCTTTTGAAATTAATACAAATATACTCATTTTTCTCAATAAGCTTTCAGTTAATGGTTTATTTCATAGATTCCTTGATCACTATGATAAGCATCGTTTATGATGATTTCTATGCAGGTGCTATGTAATTTTTTGTTGTTTGTGACTGCAGGTTTATGAGGAAAACTCCTTCAACCGCGCGAGGGACAACAATGACTTCAAACAAGCGCTAGACATACGGTAAGTCTTTTACACCTCTATAGAGATTTTTTTAAATCATATATGCTTAGAGAAAGATTAGTTTATTTGGCTGTTTATTGCTAGATACTTTTAGTAATAGGGAGATCGGTCTTGTCTGCAAGACGGATTAATCCACACAACAGGAAATAAAATTTAATATTGTTGATATTCTATTGAGTCAGTATCATCAGAAGATATTGGGTTGGTTTTATTCCTTTACTTCTCCTACAAAGTGTGTTTCTTTTCAAGTCTAGTGTGATCATTAATAGCAAATGCAGTACGACTTAGACTACTTATTCAGTATAGTCAAAAGACAGTAGGATTATTTGTTTCTTTTATCTCACAAATTTTTTTATGAAAAGTGTGTTTGATTCATGGAAAGGACAAGCTACCTCTTATAAACAGTCTTGATAGCGTGAAAAGAGCCTCCAAGTACATGACAGATATTTCCATGAATTTTATCCTTTCTACATATTATGTCTATTTTTTTTAATGGTTCTCATTTTAGGGTGTTGTAAGAACCCCTCCATATTTTAATCCCTATGTTAATAATATATACCAGTTGGAATAAAAAGGATGTTAAAAATACATGAAATTAAATGTTACTCCAAGAAATCACTCGGATCCTGAGCCAACACATATATGCATCTTAAGAAGAGAAAAAATGAAAAGCTATTAAGAGCATAACTACACCTCAAGGAAAAAATAAATGGCAATAGATTCATGACCAGCATCCAAAGGCATATCCATGTAAATAATAATACCTAGGAGCCCTCCTTAATCATCCTTTCCAACCTCCTTAAGAAATTGTTTTCACTACGACAAACACCCTCCAAGATTTTTCCTACATCCAAATTTTGAAGCCTCCTTATGGTCATTCCATCCTTCATTTCAAACCATTAATTTCATGTTGCTCAAGTTTTAAAGACTTCCTTTAATAATTCTAAGTGTAGAAGATACATGCTAATATTTTGATTCCTACGCATAAAACATCTTCTAAGCAAGCCTAGCAATTAGTGTGTATCTTTGGAAGAAAATCACTACGAAATCCTTGATGACATTCATTGTGCAGTTCTAGATGGAAGTGATTGTGCAACCCCTAATTACATTGATTGCATGGTTGCTTGAGGATCATGACTGTACATTCCTTGAAAAAAGTTCTTGCACAATCTCTGGTGACAATGATTCCACAGCTCCTAGTGACTAAGACTACACAATTCTAATGGGAAGTGATAGTGTGAGGGCATCTTCTTCAGAAAGTGACTATGCATCTTTTTTTGACAATGAGATTATTTCTCAAGTCATTCAATCCGCTCTTGGATCCTGGTTTCCAGACATGCACTAAGCACCCTCATCAATTATAAGCTTCATGGCATGTCTTCTCTCCCTGTATGAAGAGTCTAACCCAAAGCTCTAGGATTTTATTTCACTTTTTAGCTTTGTACATTGTTTGGGTATAAGGAGATTTCTCCCACTTATGGTTGTAAATGCTCTATCTATTGGGTGAGTTTCTCAACTATCACTTTGATTTCACAAGTGTCACTTTGCTTTCTTTTGCTCTTATACGTGTCATTTTTCTTGTTCTATCTTTTACAAGTGTCGCTTTTTCCTACTTTCATTCCTACATGTGTCTCTTGTGTTTTACTTGTGTTTGTAAGTGTCATTTTCAATCTTGCATGTGTTGTTGTCACACGTTTTCACACATATTAAGAGAACTATGAGGCACCTTCTAAAGGTGGCTCCAACACATTATTTTACACTAGATGATGTTATTTATAATTTGAATATGTGTTGGACACATTCCCATGGCAAAGCACACCATTTGATTGCAATCGACACGTGTATACCCACTTGTATTTTAAGTGTCACAAACTTAATTTTTATCTGTCACACTCAGAAACAAGTGTCGTTTTTTTGTCATTTCACAATTCTAGTGGAAAGTAGGTCCATATCTAGGCCATTACAACCCTCAATTTCACAATCCTTGGAGTCTTATCCTCAATCACTACACATTGCACAGTTACAGTGCCTAGTCTTTCCACTCCTGGTGATTGAAACCCCTCACTACACAGTTTCCTTCCCCTCAGTAAATATCAACTATGCAACCCTTTCCTCCTCTTCCTTGAGAATTGTGCACTACATATCGTCAATTAGCAAGCCCATCACCCTTGTCTGTTGTACTTTCCCATTATCCAAAACCTTGAAGGATCCCTCCCTTATTACACATTGTGAAGTTCTACTAAATAACTTGGCCATCCCTAGGTCTTTTCAATGCTCAACTGTGCAATTCTTAACATCTTTCTCTCAAATCCCTTGCACATTTCCCCATCACAGTCAACATGTTACATGAACAAACACAAATTGAATAGATGATTTTGGGGTTGATGTTGTCTTGTCACAAGTAAACTCAATTTGCAAGTGTCGTAACCCTATCATGGAAATATGATGCTCAATAAGGTTAGCAAGAACAAGTTACAAGAAGAACACTCATGGAGATGAGACACAAATATGATATCATGCAGGAGTAAAGGAATCTTAGACCACTACAAAGAGATGGCAACTCATGTTCGTTTAGAAGGTTTCAACACTCATTTAGAACCTTTGGAGGGTTAATATGAAGCACATCATAGATCATTAATCAATATTTGAAGACATAGAATCAGAGAAATGGAATCTTACATCAATACATTTTCATCAAGTCTCATGTCACAGTTACCAAATTGTGGTCATTCAAAGTGTCAACACAAGAGTGTTATTTGGTCCCATGTATTTTTTCCACATTATTTGTGGAATGTAATTATGTAATTTCAAAACTGAGAAAGTGTAAAATGTGTGGAAGCCCAAGTGTTACACATGGAACATGAAGAGTCGCTAGAAAGTCCTAGAGTCATGTAGAAGCTCAAAGGTCACAAAGGAATTCCAAAATTCACATGGGAGATGAAGATTCAAGAGGGAAGGTCAAGAGTCACAAGAGAGGTGGAGAGTCACCTAATTTTTAATATATGCA
This sequence comes from Pinus albicaulis, assembly GCA_034641835.2. Taxonomy (NCBI): domain Eukaryota; kingdom Viridiplantae; phylum Streptophyta; class Pinopsida; order Pinales; family Pinaceae; genus Pinus; species Pinus albicaulis. The sequence goes on from CM076581.1 coordinate 118,516,135, forward strand.
CCCTCATAGCTCAAAAAAATTTATTTTCACCTTGGTATCTCTAGCTTGGAATAAGAGAGAATATCTTTCTTTGGAGGATCAAGTGGTGACTTAATGTTCCACTATTGGGGCTAGTGCTTCATTGATGTAATCGTGTATCTTGGCACTTTCACTTAATATGAAGCTCTTGGATCCAGTGCACTTTTATGCATATTTATTGAATGATTGTAAGACTTTTCTTTTATTTTTTCCAGTGTATTTTTATGTTAACACATACTACTGAAAATGAATTATTCCATTGGCTTTGGTATGCACCTTGTTAAATGTGCATTTTTATTTTCTTATATGATTATTATTATATTTTGAACTACTTTTCAGGTTAATCAATGATTCCTTCTATTCTCTTGTGTGTCTCTTTTAGGATAGTACTGTTACTTTTCTTCTAGAGGCTCACTCTCTCTTTTCCCTTCCGTAAAATTACCTTATATACATTTCAATTGTATGCCTCATAGTGTCAACTTACTTGCTTGTTTAAAATATTGTTTGCAGAATATCAATGTTAACAATTGCAGCCAAGGCAAATCCCTAAGAATAATATTGGACATGCTTATTATCTGAATGGGGCTCCTACTCCAAACAGTGTGAGATCTAGTTGGGACTTCATACCAGGGAGACCCCCTTTGTCGACGAATTTCCAACACTGTCAAAATAAAAATAAAAAAAATAAAAAAATTAATTAATTAAAAAAATAAAAATAAAAACAATGGAGAGCATATGTTGGAACTCAAAAAGAAGGAGTTTCTCTTTTATCTCTCATTAGATCATGTGTGCCTTCAAGAGAGAAATAATCAAGTCATGGAATATCTACACAACATAACAAAGGAGTACATGTCAGCAATTTTTAATGAATTGGAGAACCAAGAATATGCAGATCATATTGAATTTGGGTTCCAAACAATCGTTGGCATACAACATTCTTTCATCATTCAACATCTCTTGACACTGCATCGGTTAAAATTGTTGGTCTCTCATGCTCCAGTATATCTTAAAGTCTATTTAAATATAAGTATGAGCATAGGTAGTATTTTTTTACACACATGGTTTCATTGGAAGTATGCCTACACTAAAATAGATGGTCTCTTTTCAAGTAGAGTAGGATGATACATAAATAAATAAATAGTAAAGATAAAATTAAAAAAAGTATAACTGGGAAAACCAAGAAACTAGTGCAATTAAAAAAGAAATTTCTTGAAAGCTAGGTTATTAGCAAGAAAAATCCATAATAATTTATGCATTATGTTGGTTCTCTACAAATTCTACAATATTTTGTATATTCTCGTGTTAGTTAATGGGGGATGCATTAAGGTCCTCCTGCTAACGAGGCCTGATTGACATCAGCACATTACTTGGGTTCGAGGCTAGAGACCTCTATTAGTACCTTGAGGCATGCATTCATCAATGGCAGGTTCTCTCACTAGTGATGATGGGAATATATCAATGTCCCTTGATTGTAAAATCTTACAGGTGACTCTAAATCAACACATTTATTCATCCCTGGAAAGATGTACTAGGGTTTCTTGATGCTCATTTACACGACTAGTGAGTTATCTCAAATTTTTTAACGACATGTATTAATGGTTAGTAATCCAATGATCTATTTCCATTCTTGACTCCAGCACATTCATTCACTTGGAAAAGAGTTGCACCATGGGATCAGGATTTAGTGAATATTTTTTGAATCTTTCAGCAGTAGTTGCAGTCCTTTGGTTTACAAATAAGGGGGGGCATATTTTTAGCCTTCTAGGTTCAGCATTTTCCATAGTCATCATCAACACTTTCATCACTCTTGAGGATGGTCAGTGTTCTGTTATTTCTAGTCTGATCATCTCTGTCATTCTTTCATCTTCATTCCTACCATCTTCTTCATCATCATTTCCATTTCCACCATCCCTTTCACCATCATTTTCACTTTCATCATTGCATCACTTTCCATTGTCACCATTATCCCTTTGTCCATGATTCTCAGTACCTTTCCATTTTTCCCATTACGAATTATCATAATAAGCATCATCATCATTTCTTTCAACAGTCTCAGCCCTAAAACTTCCATCAGTGAAAGCCCTACCATTAGTAAAAAAATTATGATAGTAAGAAATAGAACAAGTATTGCACATGGATGCCAAAAATTATTTTGTTTCTTAGTATTTCTTATTATTGGCCCCTGTGCCTTGCATGACCCAGTGTATAGATCATCCAACATGTATTTTTCAGACTTATTTTAAGATAAGTGGAGCATTCTTGACAGTTCCTTTGATTTTTAAATCTTATTTTTAAAGGTTGCAAGAATTGTATATGAGTTATAGGACTGCCTGTAGCTTACAATTTTCAAATCTACAAGCTAAAAATGAACATATACTCTAAAAAAGGTGTGCTTTTAGAGAGATATTGACACACTAACATGTTTTATTAAGTTTCTTCATGATCCAATCCAAGGAGTTCTTCTTGTTCCAGTTTATTATGTCTCTTCAAATTGTCCAGGTATTGGTAAGTGACACCAGAAGTTGGTATAGGAGCTTCATTGAGACCTTTGGTGGTATGGAAAACTGATTTCACACCTAATTTGTATAATATTTACAATGTGTTGGATATTACATATTCTTGGTGACATTTAGCCTAATTACCTTATGTGTGTCGGTGTGTATGATATTTTTCCATTCATTATAGTTATTGAAACGAGTGCTCAAATTTGTGAAGTGGCAGTCCTCTCACCACTATCCCTAGAATTATAGTTGAATTATCATATGATCGTATGCTATCATTGAATGATACATGTCGATCTCAGTTATTATGTGAGCACTTCGTTCTAGGAGTTTCTCGATCCTCCATTTTAACCATGTCCCGATTTCCATTTTCTACCTGCATCTCTCATATCATTTCACTTCATAAGCAATTACCTCCTTAAATTCCTTTCCTTGTTTAGTAGTAAAATATCTAAGAGATGCAACCCTGGCATTATTTATATGGAAAAATTCGGCCCTGTGAGACAAGATCCATGGAGTCTGAGAGAGTTGGAGGGGTTCCTCAAATATAACACTAGTGAGCCAATATTGGAAGTTGCAGGTTGTCTCCCTTTCCTCGGGCAATTTTAGGGATTCGACATTGAAGTGGCACAGAATTTTGTTGAAGGTTTTTAGAGCAAGATGGAAATGGTTTGTATCCTATTTATGGTAGTTACAGAATGGTTTTTTTCTCAAGCCACTGGTCTCCTACAGCAAGGATAAAAATGGTTCAAATATAAACAATTTATGCAAGGGGTGTGGAGGAGATATATTTTTGAGTCTGGGGTATGTTTAATTTTTCTATTTATGGTCGATATTCATAAATAAAATTTTATCTCTTGATGTATATGCAATAATATATTTTGGACAATTTCTTCATGTTGGCTTCAAAAGAAAGAATTTGGATTTTTAATTTTAATGTTTTTTACATTAAAAGAAGCCAATTCAGCCTCCACTTGGTCAGCCCAACCCCATTTTCACACCCATTCAGCCTCCCAAGACACTATATATACACCATCAGTTTTCCTCCACAAGGACATATTCAAATCTCACACAAGAATTATATCTATGTTCATCCAAGCGAAGGAAACAAGGAAGAAGATGGTCGAAGTTATCCAGCTATTGAACGAGCTCTCTCCTTCTTATATGACCTCACACATGTGGCATTTTTTTCCAGCTGACTTCGCACATGTGAAAAAATTTCTAGGAATATTTGGGTCAGAAATTCTGAGTTTCTTTGTTGTAGGAGTAGGCCAAAATTTGGCCCTAGAGTATCAGATCAAGCCATGTGTATTGGGTATTTTGTTGACTTTATATAAGGGTTGGTTGAATAGGTTTGACCAAGACTATATCGATGGTTTGTTTGACTTCATTTTGACTAGGAAATATCAGATGTATCTCTATTGATCTTAATAATTTCTATAAGTAAAAGTTGTTGGGTTTTTCCCCATGTGGTTTTCCCAGGGTAAATTATTGTGTCTCTTTGTTTGGTTATTTCCTTATGATCATACTAGCATTGTGTTTCTGTTGGGAAAAATACTGAGAGGGGGGGGGGGGGTGAATCAATATTTTCTGCATAATCAAATCTTTTTACTTTTTCATTCCTTAAAACCCATACGCTACTTTCCTTCAGTAAACTAGCGTATATACGCGGATCCCCTTTATGAAACTAGCGTATACACAGAGATCTAGATCTGTCATTAAATCTTCACTTATATTATTCTATCATTCATTCATCAGATGTTCAATAACCAGTAAACATGTGCAGTAAGAACAGAATAAACCATCACACAAAGCATCACACATGAACACCAGGATTTTTAGGTGGAAACCCAAATCGGGAGAAAACCACCGCTGCAGTTGCTCAGCCTTCAATATTTTATTATAGAGAAAACATCTTACAACATATGTGCTGGCGCAGACTTGACCAGCACGCAGGCACCCACCTGCGCTCGTTTACCAGCCTCTCCTGGAAGGGAGCTATGACCCCCCGATCTCGTTTACCAGCCTCACCTGGAAGGGAGCTACGACCCCCTGACTGAAGGCTACAACCCTCAGCACCACCTTGGACCACGTTTCATCAATTTTCACACTGGATCCAACAACTTCAATAGAACAATACTTGTAGGCCCCGTTTCATCATATTTCCAGACTGAACCCTTTCCATACTTTTAAGCACAAACATACATCACCAACAGATACTTATCAACACAGATCAGATAGCAGAAACACAGCAGAACAGATCAGATATTTCATACCCTTTGCTTCAGCAAACTCTAGTTTGCACACGCGCTTTTACTTCACTGATGTCGCGTATATACGCGCTTCCGTCCACACTAACCAGCGTATACCTCTGTATGTATTTTATTGCACATACGCACTTCCACTTCATCGAAGCCGCGTATATACGCGCTTCCTCTGCGGCGAATTAGCGTATAGATCTTCAATCATTATAGAGCAGCATACTTCTTCAGATCAGATGTTCAGTTCAGATTTACCCTTTCACTTCAGACAGATGTTCGCCTCAATTCAGATCTAAGTCTTCCATCAGCAGATCTAGTAGATACAAGTGCAATTCAGATCTAGATCCCCTTCTTCATCATTGGTGCATCATACATTCAGATTTATCATTCAAGTGTAACCCTTTCCATTCAGATATACTTCAGAGAGAAGTATTCATTCAAGCTCGGACATCTTGCCCCCACACTTCTGATTTGCACAATGAATTTCTTCTCCTTATATAGGTTTATCCTTTTTCAATACCACGGGCCCCCTTTTTCAATACCACGAGCCAAACCAATACCACTAGCCCAAAACTACCTGGACGGGGTCAATTAGGCGGATCATTACCCAATACAATGGGTCAATACCATGGTGGTTACCCCTGGTTTTGCACTTTTAGAGCGCTTTTTCCCATACGCGACTTGGAACGTTCTTTTCCGCGTGCATACGCGACTTCCCTTAGACAGATCCGCGTATACCTAGAGACATACTCTTTTCATCAAGATTGAGCACATGCTGACTTCTTTTATTCACTGCCTTTTGTACACACTTTCAAGGACAATTCTTAGCATCATATCACATCAGATTTACATCATTCACAAAGTCCATCAAGTCAAGAATAACTTCATCAGGTGGATTTCCATCAAGGACAACACATGTCAACAGTCGCATGTCTTCATCTTTACTCAGTGGGTTGCCATCAAGGACAACACTCTGCATCATATTGCCAACAGTTTCCATTATTGATATCTTTGGTGTAATTTATTTATGATGAAATTGAATGCAAGAAAATATTAACATAATAAATCATAAGAAGTAACTATCAGTTAGAAGATCCTATGAAATCAACATGGTTTCTGTTAGCACTCTGCCAAATTTCTAAGGCTGAAGAAGAAATCCCAACTGAGGTAACCACAAACCAATATTATGGTTTGGTATCTAGCCCTACCAAACTAGAGAGGGCTCTCTCCACAAATCACAGCCAAGAGGGCTGAATGAATTAGGGTTTTAGGCTAGCTATAAGTACAGGGGTTTCATTTGGTTGAATTGGGTTTTTGAATCATACTATTAGGTCATAGAGGATAGGCCAGGGAAAATAAGATTAGGGTTATATTCCATTCAATGGGGCAAGGTAGGTAGGAAGGCTAGCACATTCGGGTTCTTAGGATGGGATGATTCAGACAGGTGAGGTGCTAGAAAGAGCAAGGAAAAACATGTATTCTTTGTAAACTGAATAAAAATGAACAGTCCATGAAAACTTCCCCAAAACAAAGCATGTGAGAAGAATTATTTTTATCAACTTGAAAGTGATCATACAATAGAAATGCAATGGATTATGAAGACAACAGATTAAAACATTTGAAACAGAAGAAAAAACAATGCCAAAATTTTCATACCACATGTATCCCAAAGAAATAGTTGTAACACTTTCATTAAACCCCTGCCAAATGATTACAATAGAGACTCTGATCAATATTCCAAGATCCAACAATTTCCAACCTGTGAAATGACTGAAAAATTACATGATATAGGCCTCAAACTAACTCCTCCCAGCCTCAGGGGTCGAATCCATGAGAGAAGGAGTAGTTCCACCCAAAACTAGGTTGAATACCTAGAGTGTAGGGTGGTCAAACTGACTCATCCCTCACTTTTTGCAAACTAATTCATTACACCTCATCATCATTTTTAATCTAATGTATTTACCCTGGGTAACAGTAAAAACATGATAATTACGTTTACTTCCATCAATTACATAAGTAAAAACTTGATTTCCCAAGATGAAAATCAAATTTGCAAAAAAAACAGAGAAAAATCAGAAAAAGTCAGGTGTGCCCTCAAAATGCTAGGTGTTATCACTCAGAAAAAATGAAGCATCATTTGATAAATTCCTATAGTTCATATGTCAAAGGTAGGGTTATAGGATTCATTTTTCATTACTTGTTCAAGGAATGATTTTTAATTTTTCTTGTTTAGCCTATCCTAAGGTCTAAACCCACCTTCATTTAAATCCTCTCATGTCACATCAATCATAATTTTTTAGAATTTTTCATTTCCCAAGGTTATAACAACAAAAGTGTCATTTTAGCCAAGAAACCACACTTTTGTAGCGAAATACATAGAGAAATTGCACTTTTCGCTACGAAACTGCTAATACTTTTGTAGCAAAAATGCCTAGAAATACACTAGGAACGCTACGAAAGTAAGGTTTCATGTATGTCATGTGAAATTAGCTGTTAGGTGTCAGAAAATTATTCGAAAAGGATAAGTTAGATGCCATTCGAGTCAGTTAGGGTAATGATCAAGGTACATAGTCAGGGCCGAAGTCATCATCACTATTTTAAGCATGTATGAGTCATCATTATGTTATGAGTGGTCATCGAACTTCAAAATATTTCCAAATTGAGTCATTTGTCATTCTCTATTCCTTATTTTCATGTTATTGAGCTCTAGAGAGATATTTCATTGAGCCCAAACTGTGGTTGGTTTCTTTCAAAGGATTGCAGATATCATTATCAAGTGAGGCAGAGAAGACATTATCAAGCGAGGTAGAGAAGACTTCAAAGAAACATGGCTACAAAAATGAAGACAAATAAAGGTGGCCAGTGTCTCAGATATGAGCCATCAGATACAAACCCGATAAATGAAGACCCAACAACTGTAGAAGTATTCGGAAGGACAGGATGTTTACAGTTTTGTGAAAGACTACAAGGCTTCCATGTACAAGTTTCCAAAGAATTTGCCCTAAAATTCAATGGAACAGCAACTAAAGTGGAGAATATCCTTCCCAACGCCCCGTGCCTGCAATCTTATCAAAAATTTCCAGGCGCGTATAACTCTGTAGACGGACTTATTGGGTCAATGACCCAAGGGTACCTAGGCAACAGCAGTCAGAATCCCGGTTACACACATGGGTCTACCCAGAACATGTCTCAACCAAGATTTCAAAGTCATCATATGCAGCAGCAAGATTTGACAAATAACTTCAATTGTAGCAGCAACAGTTATTCCAAGAGGAAAAGAAAAATGGTTCAAAGGGTTCAAGTTCAACATGGAGGAGTGAAAACAGTTTATCAAACCAGAAAATAGTGAAGTTGACCTTACAAATGCTATTCCAAGGAGCTGCATGAAGGACAATTTCTCAAAGTTACCGCTTATTATCCAAAAATATTTCACATGCGAAGGAAGATATCATAAAGTCTATTCTTACCATTTCAAGCTTCTCCTACACTTTGTTGGTAATATATCTCTTGACCTTCCTTTCTATTTACACAGAAGCCTAGAAAAAATGGCAGATAAAGTTCAACAAAGTCTGAGGGAAGTGAAACCTCAATTTTTCATCATGGCTTAATAAAATTGTTGGTTTTAGATGAGTTACAAAGACTAGGCAGAGATTGGTCTTCATTTCTATTTTTTAGTGGTTTTTAAATGGATAACATTACCCCTAAGAAAAATCCTAAACCTAGAGGGATACCATCACCTTTAGTGGCAGAACAGAGTGAACCAGTAGGGGCAGAGAAAAGTGAACCATTCATATGGAACAGAGCAGCTGCAGAGATTTGACACAGCCATTGTTCCACCTATAAAACAAAAGTCAATAATGATCAAACCTACAAAACAAGAGCAAGTTGTGAGTAAACAAGGAAGAAAAAGGATTACAAGGAGCCAAACAATGGCTAAAGGAAATTTAAAATACTTACTACATGCCATTGATATTGAAGAGACTCTTATAGTTCAAGCTGAGGATATAGATGAAGGTGGACAGAAACTCAAGAAAGATAAATCTGCAAAGAAGCTAGAATTTGAAGGTGAGGATGAAGGTTTTATGTTCCAGAAAAGGAGCCCATGACAAGAAATGCAAGAAAACTATTGGAGAGTAGTAAAGAGGTTCATCCAGCCACTGACACAGTCCAGCCACCACAAGACATTATTAGTATTTCATCACCTACAGAAAAAGATCCAGTCGGCAAGCCAAAGAAAGGAAAGGAGAAATTCATTGAAAAAGCAGAGTTTGAACTCCTTGAAGAACAGTTGAGGCTAGATAATCATGAAATTGCAGTTATGAAGAAGGAGGCAAGGAAACATAATTTCCAAAAGGTTCAGTTTGAAAATATGAAAGAGGTTTGGGAAGAGCTGGTTGACATTGTATCAAAGACTCTAGACAACACACAACAATTGATCAAATGGACTATGCCATTGAGGAAAGAGGTGAAACATGTTAGAAAAATGAATATGCACTTGAAATATACCAACATAAAGCTAAAGTATCAATTTAAATACCTCCAAGAATAGCTAGAGTTGATCCATGAGGAGCTAAAGAAGAAAGGTCTAAAAATGACAGTAGTTGAGGAGCCAATAGCTCAACTCATCATCAATGAGAAAGAAACACCTCAAGACTCCTAGTTTGAGCTGGTTTATGTTTTGAAAGGTAAATGGAATATTGGAAACAAATTTTATACAACTATAAAGTTCATTTTTTAAACTGAGCAAAAATATGGAATTAACACAGTTTTCCACAATTTCGTAGCGTTTCCTAGGCTTGAAGCAAGGAAAACGCTACAAAACCACCTGTAGCTTTATTTTTGCATTTATAACCACTTTGGGGAGCTTCCAAGGGGAGGAAATGATATGGAGGATGTGTCAGGGCATGATGAACACAATGCAAAAGGAAAGAGGAAGAAATTTTGATGGCAAAGTTCATTTTTTGTATGCTACGAAAGTACGCTACGAAACTATCATGCTTTCGTAGCGTGTTGTTTTGAAGGTTTATGAGAATTTTTTTGGGGATTTTTGGACAATTGGACACTTTCAAAGGGTCAAGGTACTTTTCCAGCATTCATCCAAGACTTGAAGACCGTGAGATGAAGACAACTCATCAGCCAAACCATTCATTGAAGAGAAGGATTTGTTTTCCTAAAAATAGGGTTTGTTTCCAGATTTGGAGGAGGGTAATCAAGATGTAAAGTAGTGATGAGTTCTGTAATAGCTAATTCGAACATGTGAGTCATTATTTGTCACATGTATAATTGTTTCAAGAGATAAGGTTAGTTGATGTAATAACTAGATGTTTGAGTCCTATTAGGAAAAGGATTGTTTAATAGAATAGTTGTCATTTTCTCATTAAAGTAGATGTTTTCTTGTTATGAAAGGTGTTATTAGGAAAATTTCGATGAATCTATCCAAGAGGCAGATCATCTCTCATGCAAAAAGGTCTATTAAAGGGCAGATATTCGAATTTGTAATGGGTTGGAGATTTTTTGGCAATACTACAGCTTTATGTAATTTGATTGTTTTCAGTAATACAGAGGACTTTTTCTTGACCAACCTGAGATTCTCATGGAGTTTTTAGTGCTTATTTGATTTATATTTTCTATGTGCACCATTTGCAGTGGTTTTCATCTTTAATACTCAGAATTCGTAGGTGTATGTTATGACTTCCTTTATTCATGAAAAGGCTATGTTATTTCATGTTTCATGTGTGATTTACCTCTGCTAAAAACTCTTACCTGCCTCATCTTCCATGTCAAGAGAACTTAACATTTCACTACTGAATTTTTTGGCTCCATAAGCCTGATGATTCCAAACTTATACTCTTTTTAACCTACACACATCAAAAGAAATTTATTTTCCAAGTAGAGTTAGCCATCTAGTTTCATCATAATCAAATATCATTAACCCCTTTTGAGAGAGCCCTCTCAAACTAAAGAGGCTAAGCTTCGGTTACTAGTTGGTTTGAAACAGTTACATGAAGTTGTCTAATTAGCAGCCAATCAAGTGAAATTTGTGATAACATTTTGGTGCGTCTGCCGGGAGCCTGAAGATTATACTTTCCCGAAATTTTGAAGTTGAACTTCTGAAGGTAGCTAGAGCTCAAAAATTTGTTCGAGGCTGCATCTACCTTGGTGACTCCATTCAAAATTCATATGATTAAAGGTGGCTTTGATAAGGAGATACACGAGGAGTAATCCTGACCCAGATCCACCTACCATTATGGACAATCCAAACACCATCTCCAGAGGTAGTCAAGGAATTTCTGCAATATCAGGTACTCCATTACATACAAAATCCTTGTCCTCTAAAATTTTAAGAAGTCCTGAAGTAAAATATTTGATGATAAAATTCAGGAAGTCTTGTTTAGGTCTGAAAGTGAAAAAGAATTGACAGAAACTGTTTTAGACCTACATAGAAGAGGTATTGATACCTTAGCCTTAGTAACTCAAAAATATAAAGAAGATTTTTGGGAAGTAGTCACTTCAGAATTACTGTTAGAGAAAGATTCATTGGATAAGTTGAAGAAACTAGACCCATTTGAAAAAAATTTAAGAAGTAAAATTGGTGTTCCTCTTCCTGATTGAAGTTCAATTGTGACTGGACAACAAAGACAAAACAACCCTCCTCCTAACAGTTCCTCTTCCTCTACTGTTGTTGTCCATAAAACCACCACAGTCCCAGTCATCATGGCTGGAAATGTGCCACCTCCACCTGCTACACTTGCTAGGTATGCCGCTCTTGCCCTTCCAGTTGTCTTAAATTCCCTTCCTAGCAAATATTTTGCTAGAATCAAAAATTGGGGAAGTGATGAAGAGATTATAGTTGAAGAGCATGTAGATCAGTTCAATGACTTTATAGAAAGGGAGGAGACTGACCATGAGGATGTCAAGATGAGATTGTTTGCTCAGAGCTTCACTGGTGAAGTTATGAAGTGGTTCAAATCCCTTACTCCTGGAAGCCTACATAACTGGAATGAATTTGAAGATAGCTTTTTGAGGAAGTGGGGAAATAGAACCAACCTTGTTCAAGCCCTCACTGAGTATAATAGTTTGAAGAGAGTTGTTCATGAAACTGTTCAAAACTTTTCAAAGAGATTTAACAAAGTGTATGACTCCATCCCTGCCCATCTAAATCCTCCACCTAGAGCAGTGCAGCTGAGGTATGTTAAGGCTTTTGATTATGACTTTTATATCCTGCTAAGAGAACGAGAATCCCCTTCACTTGCTGAAATGAAAAATGATGTAGTGAAGGTGGAGGTCAATATGATAGCAGCAAAAAATTCCAAGATGGGAAAGACTAAGTTGAAAGAAGAAGATAATCCTTCCACCTCAGATGAAAAATTTGATTCCATGCTGAAGACAATGGAAAAATTGATGGATAGGCTTACCCTTGGGAATCTCTTTGTTCCTCCTGCACAACATGAACCTCAGTTTAGAAATCCTCAGTTCAGACGACCTCAAAACTAGCAAAGGCCAAGGGAAAACAGAAATCAGCCACGTGACCCTCAAGTAAGGCCTCCTTTTCAGCAAAACTTTGTTGATGCAGAAGATAGACCTGAAATACAAGAAGACTCAATTCATTGCTTAGATGAAAACATGTCAGGGATGTTTTCAACTAAGGAGGAACATGATGAGTCAGATCATGAAGTAAACAAGGGTGAAGAACCATCTGATTATCTTAAAGGGTATCAACATGCAATCTTTGAGATGCAGAAACAGTACAACCTCAGAAACATAAATGTGCCAATTACTGCAAACAAAACACAGCCCAAGAAAGATGCCGCCAAGGTTGCTAAAGTTAGGAAAGATACACCATGTCCTCCTTCTGTTAAAGAGACTGAAAAATATGCTTATGTTTTAAGTTTGGAGAATGAGATCTCTAAGATCAAAATCCTAGTACCTTTTGGAGATATTCTTAAGGTGAATGAATATAGAAGCAAGATTGTGAAAATGTTGAATTCCAAACCAGGAGCTGCTGATATCCTAAATGTTCAAGAAGATCATCCAACCATATACTTGGGTCCAAGATTAGAGGATGAGAAAAATGAAGAGGTGCCTCCTTTTTATGTCAGCCTTAGTATTCATGACATGAATTTTCATAATGCCATGTTGGATTAAGGAGTCTCTCATAATCTTATACCCAAAGTAATCATGGAAAGGATGGGATTGGAAATTACTAGACCATATAAGGATTTTTTTTCCTTTGATTCAAAAATATTTCAGTGCATTGGTTTAATAAAAGATGTTGTTGGTGGTCTTACACAAGTCCCTGCCAAAATAGTGGTCATGGACATTGTGGTAGCAAACATTCCACCTAATTTTGGCATGCTATTATCACGGTCATGGGTAGCAAAAATCAAAGGCACAGGGCAGATGGACCTAAATTATGCCACCATTCATGTTTTTGGTGATCAAAGGAAACTTTATAGAGAAACAATGATGGCTTACATGGTAAGTAGTAAATATAAACCTCAGAAATTTCCAATACATGTTGTTGATACTGAACTTGGATCTACTATTATTTTCAATGAGTTGACTGATGAAGCAGAGGATGAAAAGAAGGCAAAAAATCAGCAAATTGTAATTCAGTAGACAACAAATCAGTGAAGAGAAGGCATAACGTTGGTGGTTGCTACATTTTGATGGATCGGCAGGAAGAGAGGGGGCAGGAACTGGAATTTGGATCACAACTCCAAAAGATGAAAGTAAGTTCTTTTCTTACAAACTAAATTTTGATTACACAAATAACATGGCTGAGTATGAATATTTATTTTTGGGTTTAGAAATTTTTAAAAGAATGGGTGCCAAAAATATTTCTGTTGTGGAGATTTTGAATTAGTTATTAAGCAAGTTGAGGGTTTGTATCAAACTAAGGATGTGAGAAAGAGGGCATACAGAAATTTGGTCATGGACATGTTGGAGAATTTCTAAGAATATTCAATTATTGTGAAGACTAAAGACCAAAACTCAGTAGTTGACTCCCTAGCTGTCTCTGCAATTATATTTATCATTCCTATTCATTCCACTGAAATATATGAGGTTGAAGTTTGCCATAGACCTGCTATCCCTGATAACATTATCTATTGGTAATTTTTTGAGGATGACCAGCAAGTAAAAAACTTTATAGAGATGAAAGAAGAGTTTGAAAGTACACAAGTAGATCAGCAAAACATGCTTGTTGAATCAAAGGAAAATTCCGAAGTGTTATAGCTGAAGAATAACTCTATACCCAAAGGTCCCATACCCCTTGAGAAGCTTTTTTATCAGAATGATATGTTCAAGTCTCCTAGGATACAAGTTGATGATGAGGAGGTAGATATTTGTAACCTTGGTACAGTGGCAATGCCAAAAATGATTAAGCTTTCAAAGTTTCTTTCAGTTGACATGAGAGAAATATATTGAGATGATGAAAAGGTTCATATATGTATTTTCTTGGAGTTATTTTGATTTGAAGAAGTATGATCCTACCATCATTCAGCATTCCATTCCCATTAAAGAAAATGAAAAACCTTTCAAGCAGAAGCTGAGGAGGATTAATCCACTTCTCATGCCTCTGATTGAGAAGGAAATCAAGAAACTTTTTGATGCAAAAATTATTGTTCCAATCAGATTCTCAAAGTGGCTTGAAAATTTCGTTCCAATCAAAAAAAAGAGTCGAGAAATTAGAATATGCATTGACTTCATAAACTTGAATAACGCCTCTCTAAAGGACAACTACCCTCTCCCAAAGATGGACCAAATTTTTCAGAACATTGTTGGTTCCCAAAGGATGTATATGCTTGATGGTTTTTCATAATACAATCAGATACTTGTGCATCTAGAAGATTAGGAGAAAACAACATTTACCACATTTTGTGTTATACAACAAACCCCATTTATTTTTCATAAATAGGGACCCTTTACAAATAAATAGGAAAAACTATTTTAAAAATACTTAGAAAATAAATTTTATGCCTAAAGCGCACCGCTTATCACATGTTTTATGCTTCAAAAATAATCCTAAATCATAAAATCTGCGAATTTCGAAATGCGCTCTTTAAAAATCCTTTCCAAAGAAATAAAAATATTTACTTTCCTTTTTCGCATCACACTTGATTTAGTTAAAACTTAAAGAAACAAAGTAATATAAGTTGCGATAGCCGCGGACCCAATGAAGCAAATAAACTCAAAAATATAAATCATTTTTCGCTATCGCATCCACTTTAAGCTTTCACAAATCGCATCGCGCGCGAATTATAATATATCTTTTAAATCTTGCGATCTGCAATCTGCGCAAATCTCATTTCGTAACATTTATGAGAAAATCACAAAATATTATAAGCAATCATCGCAATTTGTGCATTTAATGATATCAGTGTGTGAAAAGAAACTTATGTCATATCAAATTGAATTTTAGATCTTAACGGATTTAAACGATTGATAAGTATTGTGTGCGAAGCCATGTCAAGCATTAAATTTTGAAATCATAAGGAATTATGAAGAGATAATTGATAAGATTGACAGTTTTTCGCGTGAGTTTGAAATAAATCCATGATATATCTTTGTAATGCTCATTAAATGATATATTTCACTTTTCTCTCAGGAAATCAATTATCGAGTTAAGAAAGTCAGAGATGAGTAAAAAGGGTAAAGAGGTGTCTCAAGCATCATCTTTAGAGGATACAGATATGCCTTTGTTATTTTCAGACACTGTCTGTAACAAGGATTGTGGCATTTCTTCATGGGAAGCTATGTACAAACTTTTTGAGGATGAAGGACCAAAGGTGATAGCAAAAACATCTGTGACAGGTACTGATTCCACCTCTGATGCAACCCTTTTTGACGTTGCATGCTCGTTTATTCACAGAATAGCTGTGAGACCAAATATTATGCCTTACACGGATATGATTAAGTGGGCAGTTGAGAACTTAAATATTGAAGATAGAGTTTTCAAGAATTCTAGAGGAGAGATTATGGGCTCTTTCAAAGCTGAAGATTTGATAGCCATGTATCATCTACCAACTCCACAATAGAATTATGATAATAGATATGTGCAAATGTTCAGAGCTAAACATCTAGAACTTATCAAGGTCATCCATGAACGGAAAGACAATGAAGGGAAATTGAAGCAGGACAAATCTGGTACGTACCCCATTACACAAATCCCTTACCCTTATTGCTATGATGTTGATATGTCGTGTAGGCTATTTTCCAAACCTGATAGTACTAGGTTCACTAAATATTGGGTTCCCTTAATTGACGCAATCGTCAATTCATCCATTTTGAATTGGGCAGACCTTTTGTCCAATTATTTAGCCAAACATATTGCCGAATATAGGAATAAAAAGAGTGCTTCGTCCCAATAAAATTCACCCTTTTACATGTCTTCTTATGTTATGGATTCCATCTATTTCACTTCTAAATTTATAATCATGGGTTGGAAATGGACCATTAAAAACCCTACCCCAATTCACATATACCATGAAGAACTCTGGGACTCTAAATTCCACCTACATTTCTACAAAGTCTGTTATGGAGTCATGTTGCCTATGTATCAAATGATTTTTAATGAAAACATCCCTAGGGTTTCCAAATAAGTCAGTAAAGATATTCTTCCTACAGCTAGATGGTTTGCTGAAGAGAAATTCACATATGTTCGAGTATTTGAAGTTCTTCTCTTCCACATGTTTTTCCATACTATGTTCCAGATAGATTGTTTGGGAGAGAGATAGCTTATCAGCTCATCAATGGTGTCACAAAACAGTTAAAAGATGATAAAAAGGCTATTTGGCCTTCTTTCCCTCTACATTTCGACACCTTCGCTTTGGCTAATATCGGCCATACATACAAAGAGGTTCCTAATATTCAGATGTTGAAACTAGAATTCATGCCAGGAAGATTATATGACCCCGACGATGTAATTAAAAATTACATGGAAAAACTCAAAACAAAGCCTTTCATAAAAGAAGAAGACAAATTTGATGACTTCTTCCAAGGAGTCAAAGATTTTTTTGATATTGTTAAAATAATTTCTAGTCAATTAAGTCAATAAGAGGTTGAAGCCTTTCATGTATATAGAAATGAGAGACTGAAAAATGTCCCTTTGAATTTGTTAGTTATTGAAGAAGAAAAACATACTCCAAGTGTCACTCTCGATGAAGAAATGAAAGATGGGTCTAAAAATGAATCTTTTCAGTCTCAACAACACTCTGATAAGTCAGATCAATCTGAGGATGAATCTGAATCTACAAAAGAAAATTTTGAAATCGACTAATTTCTTCAAGAAATAGAGTTGCAAGAGAAAACAAAGAACAATGGCACTAAATCAAATTTAGAGGCAGTTCAAAATGATCAGAGCACGATAGATTAGTCTAAATCATCCCAAGGTAAAGACCTGGTGAATGAATGGGAACAATTTTCCCAAGCAATAAAGACTCCTAAAGAAAAGGTCAATACTAACCAAGCAACAAGTTTTCAAACACCAGAGTCTTCTCAGAAAATAGTTGAAACTATCAACCCTCTACAGAGAATCCCAGCAACACAAAGCAAAGAAATCATTTCGACTTACTCTACAGATCAAATCATCCTACAGATTGAATACATTCCATCATTGGATATTTTTACAGTCCCAGCCACAGAGTTGTGGTTAAAAGGAATAAGAGAAAAAGAATTGATGAGACTACTCCTAAAACAACAAATGAATCAGTTGATGTCCTTTGGAAGGATTCATTAGAGGATCCCACTGATCATCTGACTAAATTGTCACAATATGCAAGAGCTTATGCCACAACCACTATAGATAAGCCAACTGAAGTTAGAACCTTGTTGAAACAGAAAGAATCCAGAATAAAGGAGTTAGAACAGATGTTAGATGCAGATAAAGTCAAGGCTACTGAAAAAATTAGAGAAATTTCAGCACAGTTCCATAAAGATATTGAAAATCTTAAGTCAGAACATCACGCAGAGCTTAAAGAGAAACAGACACAGCTGGAAAAATCCATGGCAGAGTGACAGAATCAATCATAATCAGAAAAGTTCATTAAAGAAGCACTTGAGATAAATACTTTGATAAAGAAACAACAAAAAACATTTTTTCATAAATATGCTACGATTGATTCCTATTGTGATTCCAATAAAATGATGATTCAACAAATTGCAATCCAAAAACTATAATGTGAGAAACTTAAAAAGAAAATTGAAGAACACATTCAATGGAAAAACTCAGACATAGGAAAGCAAGCAAATCTACCACAAATAGACAAGCTTCACAAGGAATTATTATTTACAGAATGGGAAGCATAGATTATCCGAACAAAAAGAGCAGTGACCAAGACATCCAGCAAATCAAATGAGGTTATACGTCTCTTATGTGACCAATTGTTTAAAACGGGACTTCTTGAAGAAAGCACGTCTGATGTGTTTTCAATAACAAAAGAAGTAGAATTAAAATGGACATAGAGAGTAGAACAATAGGAAGAAATAATCAAGAAATTCAATAAGTTTGATCACAAAAATTATTGGAATTTTCTCATCAAACCTTATCATCAGCAGCAAACTCTTCTATTTCTCACAGAATTAGCGCAAAAGTCTCAGTCGACAATCTCAAATGCTATCTTCAAGGAAAAAATTTGATCACGAATATCTCAGCCAGCTCAGCTCAAGACAATGCTAGATATCTGCCAACTTCGTGATCACACAGAAATGCATGATCCATAAAGTCAGGAGTATCAGTTCTAAATTCATAGATTATTGTTCAAGTTAAGTTTTAGAGAAAGGTTGTTTGAAACCTCCTCTACATTTTTGTAAGTCATTTAATTAGTTTTTAGTTAGTTTTTAGTATTTAAACCCTTCTCATGCATTTAGAGAAGGGTCCAAGATTTTGTTAAGAACATTTGCAAAAAATGTTTTTTTTTAAGTAATTTTGTGGGTGCCTTGATGAAGTAATGGAACACAGCCTTTTTCAGTTATAAATATCAATTTGTTGAATCACTGTTGGTGCACTTATGTATTCTTTGAACGACTCTTTGATTGAAAAATTAGATACGGCCTATTGTCACTAATCTGATAAGCAGAAGTAATACACATCTAGTACTATTATCATGTATGTTATTTCTATTTCTGAATGTTAGTGATAAACTCAGCTTTCATGAATTATATGTGGAATTAATTATTTATGTCTGAAATATCTGTTGCATTATTGTACGATATAAAGATACAAATTAGTTATTTCATATATGGTCATCATATAAATGCGATATAATCTTCATTTTCTTTTCATCAACTATTTTTTCAAGAGAATCATCTTACACAGTAATAATTCTATTAAATCTGTGATGATTTCATTGTCACAGATTGACTAGATATCTCTTTAGATCGCCTTTAAATATTATCCCTGGGTTAGAATAAATTTAATTCAAAGTTTTGCACTTAGAAATAAATTTGTCTTAGTTTTTATTAATTCATCATTCTAAAATGTTTTGAAAAGAAATCCCACAAATTATCTTAAAAAACCCAAATCTGGGAAATTGGTCCCATCACATCCAGTCGGAGCCCCTATCCCAAACGGAAAAGGAACTGCTTTAAGGTTCGGACCGGGTGGTTATCCCCCTTTGTTGTTGCCACGGATTTCTGAGGCCTCAACATTTTTGGCGCTAGAAGGAGGGCCTAATTATGAATGGCAGATAATTCTAAAATTCAAAACCCTCATAAGAGTTGATCTCCTCAAAAGCATTCTACGATTTCCCAATCACAATCTAGATCGCCAAATCAGAAATCGGAAGTAGTAGAAACCTTTCCATCATCTCTTGAAGTGTCACATTATCCACCTACTTCAGAATTCATTCCTGAATCTCTCGAATTTCAATCTTTAATTCAACAATTAGAAGGAATATCTATTTCTGCTGAAAATCCTGTTAACCGAGAAACTTCTAAGGAAAGTGTTACTTTTTTATTTAGAGAAACTGGTATTTTAACTCGATCTAAAAGTGAGAAGCTTGGAATTCCCCCTTTTGAGTTTCCATTAGAATCTCATCGCAAAAAAGTTTCTATATCCAGGTCTAAGTCAGAAACAAGTGAAGTCACATCAAATTTTCCTTCGGTTATTCCTCCACATTCTTCTAATCAATCCACATCTTATATATCTTCCATTTATTCTACGCAAACAATCAGTGTTGTCACAAGAAGTATTGTTATAGTTGTAATTTCTTCATTCATTACCCCTACTTCTAGTTCTACTTCTACATCTTCACAAACGCCAAATCCAGTTCTGGCTAATCAACCTTGGATGAATCCTGGTGCTGTATTAATAGCAAATCCTAATCCTCTTCCAGATTATCCAGAAAAATGGTTAACTAAATATAATCCAGATGATGGTCTTCCTGCTGAAAAACACATTAGTAATTTTATGTTAGCCATGAATTTGAAATAAATTGCTCATGAAGATGTTATAGTTAGATTTTTTCCATACACTTTACAAGGATCTACAGGATCCTGGTACTTTTCTCTTCCAACAGGATCAATTTCTGATTGGGCAACCTTTGAACAAGTTTTCCTTGCAAAATTTAGAGACGATAGGACTATTGCATCCTTAATCAATGCCCTTTCCAATCTTAAAACGAATTCAGGTGAAAAGGTCAAAGATTTCAACTCCAGATTTAACAAGTTATTAAATAAAATCCCAACTACTTCTAAACCGGTTGTTGAAGTAGAAATAGAATGGTATATTTCTTCTTTTCCTTCTAATATAACTATTTTTGTAGATAGAGCTAATAAAGATACTCTTTTAGAAAAATTGAAATAAGTTCTCACAGTAGAGAAAAGAATCTTAGCATTAGAAAAATGATCAGAGACAGAAGAAAGGAAAACAAAGAAAGTGACATTTAGTCAAGATTCTAAAAAGAAATTTTCAAAAGATCCATTTGATCTCTAAGGTCTTCAAAAAGTGCTAAAGAATATGTCAAATGATATGATTGATATAAAGAAACAAGTTTCTGAAACTTCAGCCGCTAAAAAATCATTTCATCCATTTAAGAAAAGTCCTCCTTCAACATCTCAACCTCCAAATGAGATTTCAAATGCTGAATCTGATCAAGATACTGAACATCCCTCACCTTCTGAAAATGAATTATAATATGAATAAGAAGTCGAATTAAATGGTTTATGGGATTTTATTCTTCCCACAGAAGAAGAAAATGAAGCTATGCATGTAGCTACAAGAAGTAAATATTCTTCAGATCCAATTGTGTCAAATCCCAAACAAAATTATGTTCCTACAAAAGAAAAAATTAAAAAATCTAAAACTGTACAGACATATACGATTTTATCATATCCTTATACAACTTCTAAAACTTTAATAGTTTCAGATACAGTTTAATATAACATATTTGAAGACATGAAAAAGATTAAAGCAAATATTTCATTACATGAAATGACCAAACTCAAACAACAACAGAATTTTTTTCTTAGAGAACTCAAAGCAATTCCTGTAGAACCTATACAACTGCTGGTTATAGCACAAGCTTCAAAAGTTATGGGAAAACCTCCATCATCTACCAATAAAGTAAATTCCAATGATATTGTTTTAATTGGTGATAGATCTATCTCTTAAACTCCTCCTTTTATTTTGACTTATGAAATTTTTAACAAAAATGTTCATAATTGTCTTATTGATTTCGGGGCTTCTTCAAACATTATGCCAAGAACAGTATGTACAAAATTAAATATCATCCCTCAAAAAACATCTGTACATATATTTCAATTGTATAGAACAAAAGTTGAAGTTATCGGAGAAATGTTGTCAGTATCTATCAGGTTGTCATCTAATCCAAAGGTATTACAAGTGATTGATATTTTGGTCGCAGACATTCTTGAATTTTATGGTCTTATGTTAAGCATGGATTGGTCTGAAAAGTTACAAGGATATTTTGCTACTGATTGGTCACATATGTGGTTACCATACTATGGTAAACCAAATCAAATCAGAATTGAATGTGAGAAATTTATGAAACATACAGTTACTGAATTAGAAGGACCAAATGAACCTGTAGATTTTACTAATAATATCATAGGAAACTATTCATCTGAATCATTCCTTGGATCATTCAATGCTCAGGTCTCACCTTTTCCAACAAATACTGTTATTTCTCAAATTGAAAATTTTTCTCAAACAGATTCTTCTAAATGTATTAATTTTAGCAATCAGATTCCAAAACAATCTTTATTTTGGACTCTATTTTTTGATGGTTTGAAATCAGAAGATGGTGCAGGGGTAGGTTATGTTTTAATCAATCCACAAGGAGAGAAAACGATGTTATCTTACAGACTCGAGTTTCAGTGCACAAATAATACTGCCGAATATGAAGCATTGATACAAGGTCTGTATAAATCTATAGGATTGAATGTTAAATATTTGCAAGTATATGGATATTCTGAAATAATAGTTAAACAAGTTAGAAATATGATTCATTGTATTTCTGGACACTTGAAACATTATCAAACTTTAGCTTAGAATCTTACTTCTCATTTTATTGCATTCAATATCTCTACAATTTCTAGATTACAAAATGTGAGCGTTGATTTACTTGCTAATGTAGCATCTAGACTTATACCACCTGAAGAGTTTAGTCCAGAAAGATTTTCAATTGAATTAATTTTTAGACCATCCATTCCTGACAATATAACAAATTGGAGAGTATTTAACGATGATGCAGATATAGTAGACTTTCTTACATCAGACAGAGCTTATGAAAGTCAAATCTTAGATGAACATGAACATGATTTACAGATTGAGGATAAAACAAACAAAAATCCAATTCAAAAATCTGTAGTCAAAATGGAGGACCTTTATGATTTGAAAGATAGATTTTAAAAAGTGATCAATTCAAATACTCAAATTTCTACTTTAAAATTTGAATTGATTAATCTCGGTACTCTAGAAAAACCTCAGAACATCAACTTAGGTCTTGGTCTAAAAATTGAAGAAAGGATGTCATTTATCAAATTACTGTAAAAATACAAAGAGGTCTTTGCATGGGATTATTAAGATCTTAAAACATATGATACTTCCATAATTCAGCATACCATTCCTATGATCTCAAATGATAAACCTGTCCAACAAAAGCTCAGAAAAATTCATCCAAATTTAGAAAGTCAAATAAATATGAACTGAATAAAATGCTCAAAGCTAAAGTCATCTTTCCTGTTAGACATTCAAAATGGGTGTCAAACATGGTTCCAGTTAGGAAAAAGAATGGAGACTTTAGAATTTGTATAGACTTTAGAAACTTGAATAAAGCATGTCAGAAAGATAATTTTCCCTTACCCACCTGGAACAGATATTACAATATTTTGCAGGGTCTGAATTGATGTCTTTTCTAGACGAATTTTCGGGGTATAATCAGATCATGGTACATCCTGACGATAGATTAAAAACAACGTTTAGAACAAAATGGGGAACATACGCATATCAAAAAATGCCTTTTGGACTGATTAATGTTGGTGCCACATTTCAGAATGCTATGGATATAGCTTTCAGAGGACTAATCAATAGCTTAGTTGTTATATACTTGGATGACATTACTGTTTATTATAAGCATAGGAACAATCATATTAGTCGCTTAAGAAATATTTTCGAAAGATGCAGAAAATATGGCATTTCCCTTAATCCTAAAAATTTTTATTTTTCCTTATCAGAAGGTAAATTATTGGGATTCATTATTTCTAAAAAGGGAATTCATATAGACCCTGATAGGATTCAAGAGATTGAAAATATTCCTCTACCACATAACAAAAAGACAATGCAATCATTTTTTGGACAAATTAATTTTGTGAAAATATTTGTTCCAGATTTATCCCAAATTGTCCTACCCCTACAGTCAATGATTAAGAAAAAATAAATCTTTAGATGGGGAAAAGAAGAAAGAAATTATTTTTAGTTAATTAAAAAAACTATTATTGAAGCTCCCTCTTTAACAACTCCTGATTTTTTCAAATCTTTTATGTTGTACACATTTTCTTCTGATACATCATATGCAGCTATTTTAACACAATTGAATGATCAAAACATTGAAGTACCAATTGCGTCTTTTAAATCTAATCTTCAGGGTGATGAGTTAAATTATTTAGCTGTAGAAAAAAAAGCCTATGGCGTATTTAAATCTTTGAAACATTTCAGACCTTTTCTCTTAAAATCACATACCGACATAATAGTACTTGACTCAGTAGTAAGGCAATTACTAATACAACAAGAAGTAGGAGAAAAAAGAGCAAATTGGGTTACTGCACTTCAAGAATACGATGTACAAATTGTTAAAGGAAAAGGTCTTTGCAAAATTTTTACTGGAGCTTCTCATTTTTCAAAAGAGGAAGATTAATCAAATGAAATACAGCTATCTTAGGTAAGCCTAAACGATTCTCAATCACAATATGCTGATCTGTAATTTTTTCTAAAAAATGGACATGCTCCATCATATCTCAATTGTTGAGAATGCAGAAAGATGATGGAGCTTGGTGAAATGAAGTCGCCATCACCAAGTGGGCCCGCAGGCGAATTCTGGCGCAAAGTCTATTTTTAGACTATGTCTATTTTTAGACATATGGAGCATGGTTCAGGGATTCCAGTTTGAGATTCTTGGAGCATTGGTCATGTTGGAAAAATAGATGAGACTCTATTTTTTAGGTCGAAGAGGTCGAAGGCTATTTTTAGACTGCCTCTCCTAAAAATAGGGAAGTCAAATATTATTTACCCTTAATAATATTTGGACTCTAAACAGCAGTTTACTCTCTTGGAGCACTTCAGTTCGAGCTACAGAAGTGGCTCATGCAACTGACAAAGGAATCACGTGGTTCCCAAGGGTTTGATGGCATCATGCATGGTTTACTTCAGTTGGACTTCAGTGGCAGAAGTTTGGAGGAGTTAATGAGACAACTAGTGGAGTTGTGTTCTGTTTATTTTAGTTGAACTAGTTGAGATTAGTTTAACTAGCTAATCAATTAGTTATGAGTGGAGTGAATTAAATATTATTTAATTCATTAATTAGTAACTCATTATTCAACTCAAGAACACATCAGTTCACTACAGTGCATGATCAGTTCAGTGGAGACCAGTGAAAGAGGTAGATGAAAGGTGGAGTTAGCTATCAGTTGTGACTATACTGTTGCTATTTGCAACACACAGATAGGTGGAGTAAGCCCATGAGGATTGCGCAGTTCAGGCTGGTGTTTTATCTATATAAAGAGGCCATCCCATAGCATTGAAACACGCAATAGAGGCAAGGCAATTAGTGGTGAGTTTTGAACCAGTAACATGTTCAAAACCAAGCTAGTTTGTGTGTAACTTCATGAGAAAGTACTGAGTACTTGTGAGGAGTATTGTACTGGGTTTGTTACATGATTTCTCCATTATAATATACACAATAGCTGCGGGGTTTTCAGCTATAAGCTTTCCCCATACATACTGTGTTAATGTGTATGATGATTTGATGTGTTATCGCTTGATTTTATTTATGCATGTTTGATGATCTGAGTGGAAGAGATTATGTGTTGCATATAAATTCGAATTGTATGTGATCAGGATAGTCTCGGTGGATAATTAATCATTATTCAGCAAATTTCTACATGGTATCGGAGCTATTGAAGCTGAGATTGATCATCACAATGATTACAAACTTATTTCGGTAGACAGAGTCTGCATGCGGGCCAGGTAGCCTCCGGATTCATCTTTCTTCAGAAAGTGAAAGGTCTGGTAAACGCCCCTTGCAGTCGATCTCTGTGCTAGAAATAATTTTTTCTCACGATCTAGAGCGGTTGAGCTTGAGGTGGAATTCAAAATTTTGCAGCAGTTTTGTTTTCTTGGTGCCAGTGTTGAAAATGTCTTTCAACGGTTTGCGACTCGAATATGCTCTTGAAGGCAGTTCGAATTATGTTGCATGGAAGGATCGCATGGAGGCATTATTAGAAGATAATGGTCTGAAGGAGTTCGTAGATACGGATGTCCAAAAGCCCACTGATCCTGCTGAAGTCGAAGCATGGCAAAAGAAGATGGCGAAGTGTCGAAGGATCCTGTTGGAGGGCGTCAAGGATCATATTGTATCCGGCCTGCATGGAAAGGCTACTCCATATTTAATGTGGAAAGCTTTGACGGATCTATTCCAGAGTAAGAGTGACCAAAGGAAGCTGGCGCTCAAAGATAAGCTCGGGAACATCAAGATGGAGAAGGGCGACAGTATCGCCAAATACCTCACGAAGTTCACTCAGTGCAGAGATGAGCTGGGAAGTGTGGGGGTGGCTGTCAAAGTTTCACTGATCGCATGCTTGGTTTCAAGTGTGTTGGGATCGGTATGGTTCTTGGACAGCGGTGCGTCATTTCATATGACGGGAGATCGGGATTTGTTCTCAGATCTGGAGGACAAAGATTTGGGTGTGCACATCGAGATGGGCGATGATGGTAGATACGGTGCGACTGGTATCGGTACCATATCCTTTCAGAGGGAGTCTGGTAAACCCTTTGTATTGAGGGATGTCATGCATGTACCTGGATTGAAGAAGAACTTGATCTCTGTGGCGATGTTGGAGGATAAGGGGTATGATGTGGTCTTCGGCGAAGGAAAAGCCTTCCTGCGCAGTAAGACTACTGGAGAGACCCGGAAGATAGGGGTTCGAACTCAGAACCTTTATCAGTTGCAGGTAGATGACTGCGCAGCTATGGCATGCAAGGCGGGAGAAGTGGTGAGCCGGGATGATGAGGGCGAACTGTGGCACAAGAGATTGGGCCACCTTCACCATGGAGCTTTGAAGATTCTGCAGCAGATTTCTACTGGGCTTCCTAAGGGCACTCTTGCGCAGTCAGATCAGTGCAAGGGGTGTACTTTACGGAAGTATGTGAAAGCTGTGGAGTACTAAAAAGGTATGCTTTTGATGATTATTTCAGTGGCTTTTTAGTAGAATTTGTAAACCTTTTTGTATCATGAATATGGAAAGTAATAAGGAACTATAACAAAACATGTGAGAATTGATATGCAAGACTCAATCACTGATAATGGTTATTTTCTGTACAGGAAACGGAGAAAACGAGGAATTGCCGCTCCAAAGGAAGAGACAAAGTCGAGATAACTGCTGTCCCTCTGAAGGTGAACCGAATGCAAACAAGGCTAAACAGATTAAAGCAAGTCGGCCCGAAAAAGAAGGAGAAGACACCAGCTCGGCGCAAAAGAAAGGAAAGGATGAAGAATTAACAGTTTGGCGAATCCCTCAGGATCTTCGATCCTGAGGGATCGCTGCTTTATTTATCTTGTTACTTGGACATCTCCGCCGTCGCCTTTATATAAAGGGACAGCACTGTTAGCTTGATATATAGGGATACGCTTTTATGTAATTTTTTGTAAAACATCAGCTTTGATTATTAAGTCTCGTTGAGAACTGGTTCAATGTATTTTTGACCGATGCATTAATAAAATCTTGGTGATTATTTCATCTCTGCGTCTGGATTAACTTAAAGCGGTGTATCCTTGGAGGCTAAGGGCCCGGCCCCGGAGGACACTTGCTTCTGTACCATTACGACTTGATTTCTGCGTGGTTTGTTTATTATTGTTATTTGGTAATTTGATATGCTTTATAAGTTGATATTACATGCTCTGTTAAGATTAAATCATTGAAGTTTTTACAGATAGAATTGTGGATTGACTCTGCATTATGTTATTGATTCTTTCAGAGTTCATTGCATGTTATCAGCCTTAATCGAATATTCTTACTGTTCTGTTACAGAGATTGTATATTGAACATTCATGTCATACATTCGTTTGAGGTAGTGTTCTTCATAATCGTTGGATTCATAAATAATAGTGTTCTGTTTGGAAGCACAGTCGTATTCCTGTTGATTCAGGTTGATCAGATTATTATTCCAGTGTGATGTGTTCGTTTCTGATTTATTAGTGCTGTTCTATAATTTATCAATAGTTAACGCTGTTCCATTAGTGTGTTTTGCGTGATTTGCCTTAAGAGTGAGAGAATGTTATTTGATTGCGAAGAGTGTATTTGAGTTAATAGATAAGCTTGGTTACAACTCGCGGGACTTAGTTATTCAATTGCTGTTCCATTCTAGATTTGTTGTTCTATTCCAGAATTGTTGTTCAATTCTTTATTTGTTGTTCCATTTAATCGCATTTGTTGTTTTGGTGTGAGAGATGATCTAAGGCTGTAGTGAGCATTGGCAGTCACTGTCTAGCTCCCAGGCTCGTGGTCTATGCTCTAGTTTCCTTTCCATCAGTTTCCGAAGGGATGGGTTATCACTGCCGAACCCTTGACTGATAAGCTGTTGAGTTTTCTGAATGTGTGATTTATTCTTTGAAGTGATTTAGTTACAGACAAGCATCCGTTTACTCTTGTATTTCTTAAACACTGTACTACTAGCATTACTCTGACAAGTGATAGCCTCAGATTGAGTCACTCTTTGTAATAACAAAACGCTCCCGGATTGACATATTAATGTGAGGTAACTAGAGGTGAAAGAGACCCTTTTTATAGCTCTACATTTTGGCGTCGTTGCCGGGGAAAGAGTGTAGCCAGTTGTTTTTTTCAGAGTAGTGTACGAGCCTGCTAGGAAGGAGTTGGATCCTAAAAACGGAAGGTAAGAACCTACGTGCGGAGCATGTAAAAACCCTGCTCCACTGTCCGCTTTCCTAACAGAGTTGTTTTTTTGCTTTGTTTGAATAGAAGTTGGTAGTTCATTTGAGTGCATGACTAAGCAGAAAAGACCAGAAAAGAACATCAAACCCCCATCCAAACCTGAAAAAGCTAAGGGGCCGGTGACCCTTGGCCGAACGACCTTCATAGACAAAATCTATAAGAACGCAAAATCTCAGCCATCAGTAGGCCCCAGGAAAAACATTTCTAAACTGCCTACTAATTCCCTTCAGGCCATAGGATCACCATCTGTAGCCTGTGCTGAGGTGCATAGTCAAACTGAAGAGCAGTACTTTCAAGAAATTGAAAATTCTACTCCAGAACTATTGCAGGAAGGGAATTGCAGTAACTTTTGTGAAGGAGAAGGAGAAACAGGGGAAACCAAGGAACCAAAATCCCCTATTGAAACAAATCAGCCATTAGATAGCCCAGATAAGGGGAGTGCTGCGAAAATCATTGTCGAAGGAACCCAATCTTCAGGAATCCTCATTATTCTAGATAAGGGAAGCGTTGTTAAAAATATCCCTGTCAAAACCATTCCCTCTCAACCTAGGAATACCCTCCTAGATATCCCAGAAGGTTATTGGCATATATTCGATACCATGGCTCAAAACCAGCCAAATGCTCAAACCTCTACATTACAATATCCTATAGTGGATTCTGCAGCAAATGCACCCATGAAAGCTATCCCTCTTCAGCATATCCCTACCTTTCACGGTCTCACATCAGAAGATCCGGATGCATTTTTATTCGAATTCGATGTGTTATGTAGGGGGTATGATTACACCACCGATCCCCAAAAATTGAAATTATTTCCCTCTACATTAAAAGGGGTTGCTTTAAGATGGTTTATGGGGCTAGGTGGCGGGGTTATCAACAATTGGGACCAAATGAAAGAATCCTTCTTAAAAAAATATCAGGATTATTGTAGGTCTAGAGAATTAAAAGACGAAATATTTCAAATGTCAGCCAGACCAAATGAAACATTGGAGGAGTATGTGGAACGTTTTGAGTACAATCTACAAAGATCTCCTTATGCATCGCTACCTTTACCTGATAATGTGTTAAAAACTGCATTAATAAGGGGTATGAAGGAACAATGGATTGAAACATTAAACATTATGGGAAAAGGGGACATTTATCAAGAGAATTTTGCTGACATCATTGATTTATGTATCAGGAGTTCGAGAGGCAGCACAAGAATAAAACCAACAGAATATGATCGGTTTGCACGAGATAACAAAGTATCAGCAGAAGGAGTAACACGTGCAGAAATTGGAAATTTATTAGAAAATTTTAAAACTGATATTATGGGGACATTAACTACACAACTTGATATTGTGCAGGCTAAACAGAAGCAGTTGGAGGCAGAACAGAATTTGGCAATCTTCTGCCCCCGATGCAGAAAAAAACATAGCCACAAGGAATGTCCATTGGATAAAGTCCAAACATGCGCCATCTGTACAAAAGATCACCTTACGGAGAGCTGCCCCTCACTTCCTGGATTGAAAGCGGTATATAAGGAAGCAGAAGAAGAACCAGAATCGGTGAACTCGATCAACCAAAGT
This sequence comes from Pinus albicaulis, assembly GCA_034641835.2. Taxonomy (NCBI): domain Eukaryota; kingdom Viridiplantae; phylum Streptophyta; class Pinopsida; order Pinales; family Pinaceae; genus Pinus; species Pinus albicaulis. The sequence goes on from CM076581.1 coordinate 118,546,165, forward strand.
CGCCAGTGGCAGCCGAGACAACCTGGTATGTTTCCGGACTCAACCTCTTTCTTTCAACCCCCACAGTATAATGCTCAACAATATGGTATGTGGCAAAATCAATCTCAACCCCCATTTACAAACTGGTCACCACAATCGTTTCCTTCTTCAAATCCATGGCTGAATCAAACAAGCCAATCAGGTTGGCCGAATTTCCCTTACACGCCACCATATTGGCAAAATGGCCCATATCCGTCACAATGGACTCCCTCTACTTCACAAAGTTCACCCTGGCAGTCAAGCTGGCAAAGACCGATGTACCACCCAGCTGGAACTATTCCGCTCCCTCAACCTACTCTGCCAGCCTTACAACAAAATCCCCAGTCTAACCTGAGACCGCAACTCCCAGCCCAACCCGACCCCAATCCAAATAACAGACAGGTCCAATCTATTCAAATCATAGAATCACCAGAAATAGGACCCGACCTGAGGGAGTGCAATGACCTTCAGTTAAGATCTGGACGTATAATTGAAACTGAGGGAGATAAAACAGTTCATATTGAAGATCAGTTACCAAGAGAACATCGGTTACAACAAGAGGATGTAAATAAGCAACAAACTCATAATCAAGCAACCACATCCTCTCCTCCGTTCCCAGAACGATTAGCCATACCTCGACCCATACAATATCCTGACTTTGACATTCTGGGAGAATTACAAAATTTGTACATAAAAATTCCATTCCTCCAAGCCATTCAGGACATTCCCATATACGCAAAAACTATCAAAGAATTGTGCATAAAGAAACCAAGGAGGAATATAACAAATAATCCAAGAGTCCAAGTAGTCGGTACTTTATCTGACCTATTGTCTGGGAGAGAAACACCCCTTAAATATGAAGACCCGGGGAATCCAATTATAACTGTTCAAATTTATGGTCAGACCCTGTTTAATGCCTTAGTTGATCTAGGGGCTGCAATTAATATTTTAACAACCACTACTTGCCAAAAGCTCGGCATTACATCGGTAGAACCCACCTCTACTCTGTTGGAATTAGCTGACCGATCTGTGGTTAGACCAGAGGGTACTCTACACGATGTCATGGTCTCTGTAGAATCCTGGGAGTATCCAACCGATTTCCTGATAATTAATCCAAAAACCCGACTTGATGGACATCCACTAATTTTAGGTAGACCTTGGCTTGCCACTGCCGATGCCTACATTGGCTGCCGGCAGGGAAATATGACCATAACTAGAGGACCGAATAGTAAAAATTTAGTTCTATATCCTCCAGCGCAGCCAAGTGTCACAATGATTAAAACTAATAAGCACCCTGTATCATACCTTACTGATAACATCAGATCTCCATTGACTATACAAGAGGCGCTTGATTTTAAAGACCAAACAGAAGATGATGCCATTAATAATTTCATTAGTCAAACTGAACCTCGCACACAATGTCACATGATAGAAGCAGAATTTGATAATGAATTGGACGAAGATCCTCTGAAAGATACGCATGACCAAACGATACCCGTTACTTCTGTTGCAAATAGTAAAACTGTGGAAATTGCACCGGGGAAAACTTTAAACATCAATGCTAATCTCACACCTGAACAGGAAGCTAAGCTCATCCAATTGTTAACAAAATATCAAGAAGCATTTGCATGGGATTACCCTGACATGAAAGGAATTGATCCCCAGTTATGTACACACCACATTTATACGGAAAAAGACGCCAGACCTGTTCGTCAGCCGCAAAGGAGACTTAATCCTCATCTAAAGGATGTGGTAAAAGCTGAACTTCAGAAACTTTTAGATGTAAACTTTATCTATCCTATTTCTGATAGTAAATGGGTCTCTCCGCTGGTGGTGGTACCAAAAAAGAATGGAAAATGGAGAATCTGTGTGGATTATAGGGAACTAAACAAGGCAACACAGAAAGATCATTTTCCTCTCCCATTCATAGATCAAGTATTAGACACTTTAGCAGGGAAGAAATTCTTTTCTTTCCTGGATGGCTTCAGTGGATACAATCAGATTCAGATTGCCCCTGAAGACCAGGATAAAACTACTTTTACTTGTCCCTGGGGAACATTTTCCTATCGAGTTCTACCTTTCGGCCTATGTAATGCTCCTGCCACATTTCAAAGGGCTATCCTTAGCATTTTTGCAGATTTAATAAATGATGGACTTGAAGTTTACATGGATGACTTTACACCATATGGAGATGATTTTGATCCGGCTCTAGACACCCTAGAAAAAGTCCTACAACGTTGCATTGTTACCAGGCTTTGCTTAAGCCACGAAAAATGTTTCTTGATGATGACTGAAGGACTTATCCTAGGACATTATGTCTCAGCAGCCGGCATTCAGGTAGACCCGGCTAAAATCCAAATACTTTTGCTCATTCCCACTCCTACTACTCAAACAGAGGTACGCAGCTTTCTTGGATTTTCGGGTTATTATAGACGATTTATAGAGCATTATTCACACATTGCTACTCCTTTATATGCATTAACCGGTAACGTTGATTTTCTTTGGACAGAAAAATGTGACCGTGCTTTCGAGGATTTAAAGAAGCTTGTATCCACAGCGCCAGTCCTTCGAGGACCAAACTGGGACCTACCATTCCAGATATCATCTGATGCCTCAGATACAGCTATTGGCGCAGTCCTTGGGCAGGAAGAGGATAAAAAACCATATGCTATCTATTACATCAACAAGAATTTATCCCCTGCTGAATAAAATTACACTGTTACTGAAAAAGAATTCCTAGTTGTAATACATGCTGTCAATAAATTTAGACATTATATTACAGGCTATCCTGTTATCTTATATATAGACCATTCTGCTATAAAATATTTAGCAAATAAGCCTGTCACAAATGCCAGAGTAACTCGATGGTTAATTTTATTGCAGGAATTCGACATCACAATCAAGGACCAGCCTGGCAAAGAAAACCCTGTAGCCGATTTTCTTTCGAGAATACCAAAATCAAGCGATGCAGCAGCAGTTGAAGATCGATTTCCGGATGAGCACCTGTTTGCTGTTGCCGTTCAAACACCCTGGTATGCTGATGTTGCCAACTACCTCGCAGTAGGTAGACTACCAAAACATTTAACTCCTAATGAGCGCAAGCAGATTATTCAGAAAAGTTCTCGATTCTCGTGGATTGGGGGCTATTTGTTTCACACAGGAGCAGACATGCATATCAGGCGATGTGTTAGAGAGGATGAAATATTTGACATCCTAAAAGCCTGTCACGATGGACCGTGTGGGGGGCACTTCGCTGAGCGTAGAACTGGACATAAAGTATTGCAGACAGGATATTACTGGCCTACGATCTTCAAAGATGCGAAGAAGTTTGTCCAAGCATGTGACAGCTGCCAGCGAGCAGGACGACCTGGTCAAGCTGATGAGATGCCTCTCAAACCACAGTTAGTCATCGAACCATTCGAGCGATGGGCTCTTGATTTCGTTGGACCCATCAACCCCTCATCAAATCAGAAAACATATATCTTGGTGGCAACCGAATATGTTACCAAATGGGTTGAGGCAGAAGCATTGCCAAGAGCCACAGAGGACTCTGTCATACAGTTCCTGTTCCATCTATTTGTTCGTTATGGCCTTCCCAGGGAAATAATTACAGATGGAGGACCTCAATTTGTTGGGCATAAATTAGCTGCAACACTCAACAATTATCACGTCCAGCATAAAATCACCACTCCATATCACCCACAGGCGAATGGGCAGGTAGAAAATAGCAATAAGATAATAGAATCAATCCTAACAAAAACCATTGCGTCACATAGGCGTGATTGGGCTACCCGACTACCTGAAGCACTCTGGGCCTATAGAACCACATGGAGGAGCACCACCGATTACTCACCTTATCAATTAGTGTTTGGAAAACAACCCATTTTTCCCATAGAATTCGAAATCCAAACATTACGGACAGCACAGGAAGTTGGCCTAGATCTAAGCGAGGCACAAATTAATCGACTACAGAAGATCAATGAATTAGACGAAATTAGGCTCTCTGCATTACAAAATACAGCATTGATTCAACAGCAGCGAGCTAAATGGCATGATGCACTCATCAAAAACAAAGTCTTCCACGAAGGAGACTGGGCTCTGTTATACGACTCTCGGTTTCAGGACTTCCCTGGAAAACTTCAGACTCGATGGTTGGGACCATACGAAATCCAGAAGGTGCATGAAAACGGAACCCTTACTCTAATTACCATTGACGGTTCTGGATATGCATTCAAAGTAAATGGTCACCGAGTCTGTCTCTATCGCAAACCACTCACTCGGGAATCCTTCTGCCAACAGCTACGCCGAGACACTGATATGGAGATTTTAGGAGAGGAAGAGAAATCTTCCTCACCTGTAATTCATTAAGGGTTCATTTCTTTTTTACAATTTGTACATAAGTTCTTGTTTTCGAGTGGTTCTTGTACATAAAGTTTGAACTAAATGTTTTCTTATCATTTTTTTGCTGTTCCTTTTCTTTCACAAAGTTCGATTTTTTCCGTTCTAAAAATAGCATCTGCGTGTTTTTTATGTCGTTGGCTTTGCTTGTTTTGCTGTTCCTTTTGCTGTTCCTTTTCTAAAGGAACAGCATTCGGGATCTTTGCTATTCCTTTTCCAAAGGAACGGCATTGTTACGTTTTCTGCTGTTCCTTTTGGTTACCACTGTTCCTTGTTCTTCAAAGAAACAGCGTTCTTTTATTGCTGCTGTTCCTTTTTCAAAGGAATGGCATTTTGAGTGTTTTTATAGTATTTTTATTTTTGCCGTTCCTTTTCCCAAAGGAACGGCATTTGCATTTTTGCTGTTCCTTTTTCTATCATCCGTCGTTGTTTCTTTTCCAAAGGAACACCACTAGCATACTTTTGCTCTCCTTGTGAAATAGCTTATTCCTTTTGCTGATCTAAATTGAGGATGCTTCTTGCCCGTATTCTTTCTAGTCTTTAAGATACAGCTATGTACTTGTGCAATGAATATAAAATCACAACATACCGAAATCCGCAAATCCTAAATCGCTATATTTATAAGGCTCTGCATTAGTAAGAGGACGAAAGGAAGGACATATTTATTTCTTATCTTCTGTTGTCATTGTTTTACTAATTTTGCCCTGGTTGGTTATCTTTATCATGCTGATTCCTTTAACCCTCTTTGATTATTATTTAGAAATAAGAGAAAAGGGCTTATATCTTCCTATTGAGATAATAAGACTTCTTCCACCATTCCTACTCTTAAGGAGTGTTGAACCACCCTTTGTGTATAAATAAGGAAAAGTACACTATGAAAAAATATATCTGAACATGATATGTGAGATGTCAAATGTAGGATAGGGGGTCTCATCGAGAGCCAGCCTACCATGATCATGAGGATGCAAGTGAAGTGACATTCCCATTATGGCCACCACACCAGGGATATGGTCCAGAAGGTATATCAAATAAACGAACCTTGGAACAGGAGGTCTCATCACGAGCCGGCCTGCCCACGTTTCGCTCCTTCCCCGTGAATGGCCATTATGAGCACCGTCACCAAGCCAAGATAGTCAGACCACATTTTGACATAACAACATTCCTACTGCAAGACCTGGTTCCGAGGGTGAAAAACAACTCGCCAAGGTTATGGACACCGACGACAAGAGAGCACCGTTAATGGTATTGAAGTCACCTTGGTTACACCAATGGGTAAGATACTAATACTCTTTTGTTTATATCCTAAAGAACTAATCATATATATTATTTCCGATTTATACATTGCATGAACAACATCATCACCAATCATGGCAAAGGAAGTGACCATGACCACTTGATAGTTTCGATAAGTACGATAGATGTCCTACCCGCCAAATTTCATATCATAACATGTAGCCTCTTACATAATAAGCGATTAACTCTCCGCTCGATTTCGGTAATTCATTGTCTGCCTAATCATGGCATAATTCATGCTGTTCCTTCGACTCGCCAAGATTCGGTGTCAAGCCCTTATTTCCATTGGGACAGCCCATCACATTATGGAGGTTAACCTCATTATTCGAATTACGTGTCAAATTTCACCATTCTAGAAAAATAGTGTACGACTGTCAGTATGGTTTAACGGCATGGCATTTCTATTTTTACACAAGTTGATGTTCATAATCCATTTCCTGCGGCATTGTCGTGATACCTCCGTGTGTTTTGTGATTATCACTCCCGCTTCCTCGAGGTTTCAAATAAAGACAAGTAGTTGCCGTTCCATTGGAAATCCACAAAGAAATCCATGGAGGAAGGGCACTGTAGCAAAACCTCGGTTGGACAATCTCCGCCTGCCCGAGAGATCCTAGAAAGAGCGGAAGCTGCTGAATTATCTCGGCCGCCTCGCAGAGTCCAATGAAATGTTAGGGCGATGGAATTTTAACCCAGGATGATCACTCCACAAGAAGGGGAAGCGATACAGCTCACTGATTTATATAATTGGGTGTGGTTTCGCTGGACCACACCGACCACAAGAGGAGATTAAAGAAGGAAAGATTACGTATGATCATGGAAATTTTCCAGGACGAAGGCCGAGCTAACAATTATGTGAAGGTATTCCTCACAAAGAACGCTAGAGAACCCCGGATTTAATTAGTAAGAACAAAGGGCAGTAGCTACATCACCCGCGAAGGAAGGAAAGATTGGGAGTTAGACCCACGACATCTTAAACTCTTAGTCGTTTAAAGCAGAATGCTCTAAAACCTACCCGCACTTCGAATTCATTGTCGCATGATGCCGCACGAAGCATGTGCGTACGCATGTAGAGTCATTAATACCATGGGTTAATACGATTAATAGTTAGCCATAGTCCTGCCTCCAAGCAGCGAGAGTACCGGGAAGAGCGATTGTAATGATCGAGGGGGATCGACAAAGACCATCCCCAAAACGCAAGAATTTACAAGCACACCGTAACGTCCAAGAAAATCACAGAATTAGTAATAATTCTAACATGTCATAGTGCATCGTAACGACTGTAGATACATTCAGAATCGCAAGAAGCACAAGCATGCTGGCATCCACCTCAGCACCCAAAGGAGCCCAGAATCAAACAAGTAGCTCTGACAGAGAAGTAAAAGCCTAAAGAAATCAGCCCAGCCTACCTAGATGCGAGAAGGATAGAGAAGCCTGTAACCAGCCCCATAATGGAGGCGAGGAAGGTCAGAAAAGCTCCAGAAAGCACCGTGCCTAACCAAGGTAATGATGAGTAATCAACATTTAAGCAACAAGTATTGGGAAATGTGAATAAGTAGAAATCAACAGAGGAGGAAATGGGACAATAGTGAGGTAGCCCATTACAAGACCCAATGGAGAAGACGATCAATAGATACCCGCTGCAATATGGTAAGTATGGCCAACCTTCTAATTCAAGAGATCCTCCAACACAAACCCCAAGAAGGAAACGATCCAAAAAAATCATATGCAATAGAGTGCATAGCTGAAATCACTGCTCATGATGAAGAAGGAATAAGAGAGAGATTAACTGGGAACACTGCTCCCAAGACACCGTGAGGAAATTCCATGAGTTGCTCAAGAAGAGACGTAATCCCAATTTTAAGCAACAACAAGAGAATGAGGAAGTACCCCAAGAGAAAGAGCTAGAAACCACCATGGTCCAAACCGCAGAAACAGACCGTTGTTCCTTCTAATGAAACGATGGAAATTAAGAATTATAATGGAACGGCAGTAAATTATTAACACACAATCACCTCATACAGCAAATTAGGTTCAAAGAAACCAGAGGGTAAGAAAGATCTGAGGGAAGAAAGAAGGCCAACAATCGCCTCATCACCAAAACCCACTGCACCCAGCTGTCAGCCCAAAACGTCACGAGGAACAAGAACACTGATATTCGTTAAAATAGAAAGGATGATATAAGGACCTTAAATGACAAGAAAATCCAGATGAGGCACCAATTTCTCAGGGGCACAAGGGCTCTTAACCCAAACAAAGATAATAAGAAAGTCGTAAAACTCTGCCAATCGACTCATGGAAGAAAGATCCGAAGACAAAAACCATGCATAAGATGATGAAGCAAGCTCAGCAGGTAGCCTAACAACTTAGAGAGCAAAACTGTCCCTGAGAAAAATATGAAGAGTTACAAGCAGTGAACGATGGACGTCAATCAATCCAAAAACCAAATTATGGTGGGAAAAAGGAACAAGAGGAAGTTGCACAGTAACCCGTAGACTAGATATTGCTGTCGCGATGAATACCTTGCTCTTTATACAATGATAAAGAGAAGCGAGGCCCCGCTAAAAACTATGCTCGTTTTTTATTAGAACGTATTTACAATTAAAAAATAAAAGTTGTTAAAGCAAAGGCCTCCTATACAAATCCTCTTCAACACTATCAATGACTTCATAGATCGTGTGAATATTATGGAGCAGTCTGTAGATCGCGTTGTGTGAACTTTTATTTGCATGACTCTGTGCTAAATCAGGAGACCGAGTTAAACCTGCCCTTTTCATTGGAGACATCCAATTACAAGTATTCATTTCATTCCTAAGTTAATCATATTAAGTGGCTCAAAGCTCTAATATACTTTCCAGTAGGTCAGAAAATGGTCTAGATTTACCAAAAGGGTCGAGCCTAGAACCCGCTGCGCTGTGGAAAGTCTATAGAAACCTCATAAAAGACTCCTAAACAAATGAACATTAGGGACCCATGCATGAGGCACTTATTCAAAGAGTTTAGAGTATTTTCTTCCATCAAAGAATCTGGCCATTAATGTGCCTAAGTTTTTGTGATCGAATCTCTCCGATCCAAACATCCAAATTTCTGTGAACCATTTAAGTATGAGAATTTTGAATTAGCTTCGCCAACCCGTTGAACTCTATGGCGAGATCATTCTGAAAGCAGGTCATCCCGGATAGATATAGATTTCAGACTCAAGTATTCTGCACCCTCGCATTCCCGATACTGTGCCCCGTATGAGATGCCCGAGGGGAAACAGTGCTCATTTTTTCGACTATCTAATCACTCATCATGGTCGTGAGGGCTTCCATGAGACTCCTTCTCCAAGATATTCTCATCGCTCGTATGTCAACTACAATGTTTTCATGAGGACATGAAACAAGGTAAGGTGGGGGTGTGTGGAGTACTAAAAAGGTATGGTTGAGATTATTTGGTTATTTTTAGTAGAATTTGTAAACCTTTTTGTATCATGAATATGGAAAGTAATAAGGAACTATAACAAAAACATGTGAGAATTGATATGCAAGACTCAATCACCGATAATGGTTATTTTCTCAGACAGAAATCTGAGAAAACGAGAATTTGCCGCCCAAAGGAAGAGACAAAGTCGAGATAACTCGCTTGCCCTTCCAAGGTGAACCGAATGCAAACAAGGCTGAACAAGATTAAAGCAAGTCGTCTTAAAAGAAGGAGAAGACACTCACTACAAGAAAAGAAAGGAAAGATGAAGAATTAATAGTTTGGCTTAACTCTCAGATCTTCGCAACTGAGATCGTTGCTTTATTTATCTTGTTACTTGACATCCTCCGCCGCTTTTATATAAAGGGGACAAAGACGATGTTAGGGAAGAGGAGGATATATATGCTTTTATGTAATTTTCGTTAGGACATCACCATTATTAAGTCTCGTTGAGAACCGGCTCATTGTATTTTTGACCGATGCATTAATAAAGCTGGTGATTATTTCATCTCTCGTCTCTGGATTAACTTAAAGGTGGTATCCTTGGAGGTCGAGGCCCGCCTCCGTGAGACACTTGTTTCCTTACCATTACAACTTTGATTTCTCGTGGTTTGTTTATTATTGTTATTTAAGTAATTTGATATGCTTTATGAGTTGATATTGCATGCTCGTTAAGATTAAATCATTGAAGTTTTACAGTAGAATCGTGGATCACTCGCATTATGTTATTGATTCTTTCGCAGTTCATCGTATGTTATCGTACCTTAATTAAATACTTATCAGCCTATGCAGAGCTTGTATATTAAACATTCGTGTCATACATTCGCTGAGGGTAGTGTTCTCTATACTGTTGGATTCAAATAATATGTTCTAATTGAAGCACAAATATTCTCGTTGATTCAAAGCGATCTGCTATTATTCTAGTGTATGTGTGCGTTTCCGATTCATTAGTGATGTTCTATAATTTATCAATAGTTATTGGCTGCTCCATTAGTGTGTTTTGCGTGATTTGCCTTAAGAGTGGGAGAATGTTATTTGATTGCGAAGAGTGTATTGCTAATAGATAAGCTGCTTACAACTCCGCTGGATCTAGTTATTCAATTGCCGTTCCATTTCGTATTTGTCGTTCTATTTCTGACCGTTGTTCAATTCTTTATTTGCTGCTCCATTTAACGATTTGTTGCTTTTGTGTAGAGATGATCTAAGGTCAGAAAGTGAGCATTGGCGGGCCACCGTTTCTTCCAGCCCTTACCGTGGTCTATGTCAGAAGCCTCTTCACCGTCTAAGGATGTACATTGTCGCCAACCCTTGACCGATAAGTCACGAGCTTTCTCGAAAGTATGATTTATTTTGAAGTGATTTAGTTATGTATACATCCGTTTACTTCTGTATTTCTTAAGCACCGTACTACTAGCATTACTCGACAAATGTTAGCTCTTCATATATTGAGTCACTCTTTGTAATAAATAAACGCTTCCTGTGATTGACATATTAATGATAATTCAGAGGTGAAAGAGACCCTTTTTATAGCTCTACAAAAGCCACCTTTCACGAAAAGGATAGTCGCGCCACGACGATCCTTGAGAGAGTTCACACAGACGTGTGTGGTCCTTTCTCAGTTTCTTCGACAGAAAAGCACAGGTATTATGTGATCTTTGTTGATGATTTCTCTCGAAAGTGTTGGATCTTCTTCATGCAGAAGAAGAGCGATACATTCGTGAAGTTCTGTGAGTTTAAATCACTAGTCGAGAAGGAGTCAGGGAAGAAGGTGATTGCTCTAAGGAGTGATAACGGTGGTGAATTCATCTCGGCTGAATTCAAGGAGTTCTACAGCGCAGAAGGGATTCGGAGAGAGCTCATCGCACCCCATAACCCACAACAGAACGGGGTGGCTGAGCGGAAGAACAGAAGGATCGTGGGTGCTGCACGGGCGATGTTGCATGATCAGGGCCTACCCCTTCACTTGTGGGCTGAGGCATGCAATATAGCAGTGTATGTGCAAAACCGTTGTCCTCACAAGGTTCTTGGCATGAGTACACCAGAGGAGGCTTATTCTGGCAAGAGGCCTGATATTTTCCATTTGCGGATTTTTGGTTCTCCTGTCTACATGCATGTGACGAAGGATGCGAGAAGGAAGCTGGATCCAACTGCTGAGGTTGGAATATTTGTGGGGTACAATGATACACCTCACAACTACCGGGTGTATTTGTCAGACAGTCGAAAGACTGTTGTGTGACGGGATATAAAATTTCAGGAGGAGAAAGCCATGCAGTGTTCGCTTGAGAGGGAGCTACACTTGCATGCAGATGAGGAGCTGTTAGTTCCTAAGGAGGAGCTTCCGGATGTGGATCAGCCACAAGAGGAGGTTCAGGATGTGGAAGAAACCACCCAGGCAGCGCCAACCATCAGAGGGCGCATGCGCACTACAGAAGCTGAGCGACTGGCTCGGGATGCAGAGAAGGTTGTAGGACCACCTACAGCACAGCGCAGATAGAGACAATCACCGGATCGGTACACTAGATACATGGCTCTTGTGAGTCAATGTGTTGTGACAGAGCCATCCTCTTTTGAGGAAGCTGTGGAGGAACCCGCATGGGTTGATGCCATGATCGAAGAATATGATTCGATCGTCAGGAACAGTGCATGGGAGATTGTCCCAAGACCGGAGGGGAAATCAGTGGTGGGTTCGCGATGGATCTACAAAGTGAAGCAGGCGGCGGACGGGAGTGTGGAGAAGTACAAGGCGAGATTTGTCGCCCGTGGCTTCTCACAGATCGAGGGGATTGACTATGAGGAGACTTTTGCACCTGTCGCAAGGTACTCTTCCATACTGACGATCCTTGCTCTCTCAGCGCAGATGGGGTGGCACATTCATCAGATGGATGTGAAGACTGCGTTCCTCAATGGAGTTATTGAGGAAGAGGTGTACATAGAGCAGCCTGAAGGTTTTGAGATCTTCAGCAGTGAGTCGCATGTGTGCCGACTCAAGAGAGAATTGTACGGGCTGAAGCAAGCACCTCGTGCTTGGTACACTCGGATAGACAGCTACTTCACCGGGCTTGGATTCTCCAAGAGTGAGGCGGATCCAAACCTGTACCAGATTGTGGTGGAGGGGAAGCTGTTGATCATCGTACTGTATGTAGATGATCTGATTTTGACTGGCGATGAGTAGTTGATACTTTCATGCAAGGAGGATCTTGCACTAGAGTTTGAGATGAAGGACTTGGGCATCCTTCATTATTTCCTGGGATTGGAGATTTGGCAGCGCAGCGGAGGACTGTTTGTTTCTCAGGGCAAGTATGCCTGGGAGATTCTTGAGAGGTTCAACATGCAAGGCTGCAAGCCTGTTGACACTCCTCTTCCTGGTGGTTGGAGGAAGGAGGATGCTACTTCAGCGGAGGTAGTGGATGTCACTGTCTATCGACAGTTGGTGGGGTCGCTTATGTATCTGGTCAATACACGACCCGATATATGTTATGCAGTTAACCAGCTTTCGCAAGCTATGGTTAAGCCTACCAAGCTCTTTTGGAAGGCGGGCAAGCATGTATTGCGCTATATCAGAGGCACGTCGGGATATGGTTCATGGTACAGACAGGAGGATCATTTGAGGCAGCATGGCTTCACATATTGGTACCATCATATCAAAGATTGTGTTCAACAGAGAATCATGATGCTTTCATATGTTCCCACAGAGGATCAGGATGCCGACATCCTGACAAAGGCGCTCACCAGGAGCAAGTTCGAATTCCACAGAGGCAGGATAGGGGTTGCTGATAATCCATATCTTGTTGAGAGGGAGTGTTGAGAATGTAGCAAGATGATGGAGCTTGGTGAAATGAAGTCGCCATCACCAAGTGGGCCCGCAGGCGAATTCTGGCGCAAAGTCTATTTTTAGACTATGTCTATTTTTAGACATATGGAGCATGGTTCGGGGATTCCAGTTTGAGATTCTTGGAGCATTGGTCATGTTGGTAAAAATAGATGAGACTCTATTTTTTAGGTTGAAGAGGTCGAAGGCTATTTTTAAACTGCCTCTCCTAAAAATATGGAAGTCAAATATTATTTACCCTTAATAATATTTGGACTCTAAACAACAGTTTACTCTCTTGGAGCACTTCAGTTCGAGCTACAGAAGTGGCTCATGCAACTGACATAGGAATCACGTGGTTCCCAAGGGTTTGATGGTATCATGCATGGTTGACTTCAGTTGGACTTCAGTGGCAGAAGTTTGGAGGAGTTAATGAGAAAGCTAGTGGAGTTGTGTTCTGTTTATTTTAGTTGAACTAGTTGAGATTAGTTTAACTAGCTAATCAATTAGTTATGAGTGGAGTGAATTAAATATTATTTAATTCATTAATTAGTAACTCATAATTCAACTCAAGAACACATCAGTTCACTACAGTGCATGATCAGTTCAGTGGAGACCAATGAAAGAGGTAGATGAAAGGGTGGAGCTAGCTATCAGTTGTGACTATACTGTTGCTATTTGCAACACACAGATAGGTGGAGTAAGCCCATGAGGATTGCGCAGTTCAGGCTGGTGGTTTATCTATATAAAGAGGCCATCCTATAGCATTGAAACACGCAATAGAGGCAAGGCAATTGGCGGTGAGTTTTGAACCAGTAACCTGTTCAAAACTGAGCTAGATTGTGAGTAACTGTATGAGAAAGTACTGAGCACTTGTGAGGAGTATTGTACTGAGTTTGTTACTTGATTTCTCCATTATAATATACACAATAGCTGCGGGGTTTTCAGCTATAAGCTTTCCCCATACATACTGTGTTAATGTGTATGATGATTTGATGTGTTATCACTTGATTTTATTTCCGCATGTTTGATGATCTGAGTTGATCTGAGTGGAAGAGATTATGTGTTGTGTATGAAGTTCAAATAGTATGTGACCAGGATAGTCTCGGTGGATAATTAATCATTATTCAGCAAATTTCTACATCAATTATACAACAAAACGTGCTTTGAGACTTAAATA
>CM076581.1:118560420-118874800 GCA_034641835.2 Pinus albicaulis
ATGATGGACCAGCTGGAGGTCATTTTGGAGGAAATACCACAGCTCATAAAATATTGCATGATGGTTATTATTGGCCAACTCTATTTAAATATGCACATGAATATACAAGGAAATGTAAAACATGTCAGGCTACAACAGGAAGAGAAAGGAAAGCAACATTCCCATTACAGCCACTAAATATCCAACAACCATTTGAACAATGGGGGTTAGATATTATAGGTGAAATAACTCCTAACTCTTCAAAACAGCACAGGTATATTCTAACTGCAACTGATTATTTCACAAAATGGGTAGAAGCTATCCCATTAAAGGTGTTCAATACACAGAATATTACAGATTTTATTGATCAATTTATAGTTACCAGATTTGGCCTTCCATCACCTTTGATATTTGATAATGCATCTTACTTTTCAGGAAATTCCATGATTGAATTTTCTTTGAAAAGAGGTTTTAAGTTAAAATAATCATCTAATTATTAGCCACAAGGAAATGGATTAACTAAATCTACAAATAAAAACCTTATCATAATCATCAGAATAACTATAGAGCAAAATCATAAGAATTGGCACAAAGCCTTATTTTTTGCTCTCTGGGCAGATAGAATCACCCAAAAAGCTTCAGTAGGTACTTCACCATTTGTTTTTAGTTTATGGAAAAGAAGAAATTCTACCCTCAAACGTAACGATACCATCGTTTGCTTTAGTACAATTTATTGATGAAAATCCTTCTTCCTCTCTTCAACTTAGACAAGATCAAATCCTTAAGCTAGAAGAAGAAAGGGAAAAAGTTAAACAAACTCATACCCATCATCAACAAATAACAAAGGCTTCATTTGGTTTAACATTTGTTAGTTCAAAGGATTTTAAAATTGGAGATTTGGTATTAAAGTGGGACAAATCTCAGGAGGAAAAGGGTAAACATACAAAGTTTCAAAAACTTTGGCTAGGACCATTTCAGATAATTGAGAAAATTGGCTCATCAACATTTCTATTACACGATTTATTAGGTAAGAAAGATTCTTTACCTGTTAATGGACAAATTTTAAAAAAATATATATTTCTCTTAGAAGGTAACCCTTTTGTCTTTGTATATTAAAATTTTTTTACTTTTTATTTTTATTTTTTTTTTAATATAGAAATAAAAACTTGTCTAGTACTGACAGTTGACCTTTCAAAAAGAAAGCCTTAGATAATTTCTTTTTTTGATCTTTCTTTTTCCACTTGTTAAAAAATAGAATTGTTATAGAAAGAAAATTGAAATATTTAGAAAAACAAATTGATTTTGTCTTTCTAGAAAAATGTAATTCCAATAAAACACCTATTTTGTTTGAAGAACTCTCATTTTTATTTAGTATGAATATTGTTTTTTCAGTCATGAAAAGAAAATTGTATTATAGTAAGAAATATTTTTCAGAAAAAGAAATCTAACAACTCGAAATTATCATCTAGCATCTTAAAAAGAAATATTATTCATCCCATCTAGTAAATCTTATAATTTTCAAAATAAATTTAAAAATAAAAGAAAAAGAAAAAGTTTGGAGAAAACTTAAAAGATAATAAGTCTCATCACGAGCTTGTTTACCATGCTCATAAAGAAATAGTTGAACTGACATTACTAATATTGTCTACCAAAACAGTGTAATGACTTGAGATTATATCATAAAGACAAGGGGTCTCACCAAGAGTCAGCTTGATCAGTTTAATTACTATTTGTGAATGGCATTGTCACTATTTGGTTACCTAGCCAAGATAATGGCTTTTAAGTAGATAAAAGATATAAAAAGTAAAATTATATAATTTACTTATGAAAATGATGATAAATACTGGATGGAAAAATGGATCATAGCTGGTTAAAAGGTAACCCTGCCAAAAGCTTAAAACTGCCCATTAGAACAGAGGCTTTATTTTTGATAAAAAATAAATTTATAAAAAGCTTATCTATAAATATTATTTGCTATTTATTTTTAACTAAGTAAAAATTGACATTGATTTTTATACTTATATCTTTATAGAGGAATTCTCCTAAATAAGTGAATAAATGAAATTTTCGATATTTGAAAAATATATTATTTATTTGAAATTTCATTTCTTTAACTATTTATTTTTAGATAAAAGGATTTAAGATTTTCAAAAAAAAATTATTAGAGACATCTGGTTCGTCCAAGTGAATCGCCAATTGTTGTGCTATACAACAACCCCCGTTTATTTTTCATAAATAGGGATCCTTTAGAAATAAATAGGAAAATCCGTTTTAAAATTTCTTTTAAAAACACTTAGAAAATAAGTTTTCTGCCTAAAGCGCAACGTTTATCACATGTTTTATCCTTCAAAAAGAATCCTAAATCATAAAATCTGCAAATTGCGAAATGCAGTCTTTAAAAATCCTTTCCAAATAAATAAAAATACTGACTTTCCTTTTTCGCGTCGCACTTGATTTAGTTAAAACTTAAAGAAACAAAGTAATATAAGTTGCAACAGTCGTGGACCCGACGAAGCAAATAAACTCAAAAATATAAATCATTTTTCGCTATCGCATCCACTTTAAGCTTTCACAAATTGCATCGCCCATGAATTATAATATAGACTTAAATGTATCTTTTAAATCTTGTGATCTTTGATTTTCACAGATCGCATTTCGCAACATTTATGAGACAATCACGAAATATTATAAGGAATCATCGCGATTTGCGCATTTAATGATATTAGCGTGTGAAAAGAAACTTGTGTCATATCAAATTGAATTTTAGATCTTAACGGCTTTAAACGATTGATAAGTATTGTCTGCGAAGCCATGTCAAGCATTAAATTTTGAAATCATAAGGAATTATGAAGAGATAATTGATAAGATTGACAGCTTTTCACGTGAGTTTGAAATAAATCCTTGATATATCTTTGTAATGCTCATTATATGATATATTTCACTTTGCTCTCAGGAAATCAATTATCGAGTTAAGAAAGTCAGAGATGAATAAAAAGATTAAAGAGGTGTCTCAAGCATTATCTTCAGCGGATACAGATATGCCTTCGTTATTTTCATACACTATCTGTAACAAGGATTGTGGCATTTCTTCATGGGGAGCTATGTACAAAATTTTTGAGGATGAAGGACCAAAGGTGATAACAAAAACATCTGCAACAGTACTGATTCCACCTCTGATGTAACCCTTTTCGACGTTGCATGCTCGTTTATTCACAGAATAGCTGCAAGACTGAAGATTATGCCTTACACAGATATGATTAAGTGGGCGGTTGAGAACTTAAATATTGAAGATAGAGTTTTCAAGAATTCCAGAGGAGATATTATGGGCTTTTTCAAAGTCGAAGATTTGACAACCATGTATCATCTACCAGCTCCGCAATAGAAGTATGATAATAGATATGTGCAAATGTTCAGAGCTAAACATCCAGATCTTATCAAGGTCATCCATGAATGGAAAGATAATGAAGGAAAATTGAAGCAGGACAAATCTGGTACGTACCCCATTACACAAATCCATTACCCTTATTGCTATGCTACTGGTATGTTGTGTAGGCTATTTTCCAAACCTTATAGTACTAGGTTTGGGTTCCCTTAATTAACGCAATCGTCAATTCATCCATTTTGAATTGGGCAAACCTTTTGTCCAATTATTTAGCCAAACATATTGCCGAATATAGCAATAAAAAGAGTGCTTCATCCCAAGAAAATTCACCCTTTTACATGTCTGCTTATGTTATGGATTCCATCCGTTTCACTTCTACATTTCCAATCATGGGTTGGAAATGAACCATTAAAAACCCTACCCCAATTCACATATACCATGAATAACTCTGGGACTCTAAATTCCACCTACATTTCTACAAAGTCTGTTATGGAGTCATGTTGCCTATGTATCAAATGATTTTTAACGAAAACATCCCTAGGGTTTCCAAATAAGTCAGTAAAGATATTCCTCCTACAGCTAGATGGTTGCAAGAGAAAGCAAAGAACAATAACACTAAATCAAATTTAGAGGTAGTTCAAAAGGATCAGAGCACAGTAGATTAGTCTAAATCGTCCCAACGTCTCTCCTGGGGAACGAATGGGAAAAATTTTCCCAAGCAATAAAGACTCCTAAAGAAAAGGTCAATACTGAACAAGTAGCAAGTTTTCAAACACCAGAGTCTTCTTAGAAAATAGTTGAAACTGTCAACCCTCTACAGAGAATCCCAGCAACACAGAGCAAAGAAATCATTCTCGCTTACTCTACAGATCAAATCATCCCACAGATTGAAGACATTCCATCATTGGATATTTTCTACAGTCCCAACCACAGAGCTGTGGTTAAAAGGAATAAGAGAAAAATAACTTATGGGACTACTCCTAAAACGACAGATGAATCAGTTGATTTCCTTTGGAAGGATTCATTAGAGGATCCCATTGATCATCTGACTAAATTGTCATAATATGAAGGAGCTTATGCCACAACCACTGAAGATAAGAAAACTGAAGTTAGAACCTTGTTGAAACAGAAAGAATCCATAATAAAGGAGTTAGAACAGATGTTAGAAGTAGAGAAAGTCAAGACTACCGAACAAATTAGAGAAATTTCAGCACAGTTCCATAAAGATATTGAAAATCTTAAGGTAGAACATCACGCAGAGCTTAAAGAGAAACAGACACAGTTAGAAAAAGCCATGGCAGAGTTACAGAAGCAATCACAATTAGAAAAGTTCATTAAAGAAGCACTTGAGATAAATGCTTTAATAAATAAACAACAAAAAAAATATTTTTTCATAAAGCTGCTACGATTGATTCCTATTGTGATTCCAATAAAATAATGATTCATCAAATTGCAAATCAAAAACTAGAATGTGAGAAACTTAAAAAGAAAATTGAAGAACACATTCAATGGCAACACTCAGATATAGGAAAGCAAGCTAATCTACCAAAAATAGACAAGCTTCACAAGGAATTATTATTTACAGAATGGGAAGCACATATCATCCGAACAGAAAGAGCAGCGACCAAGACATCCAGCAAATCAGATGAGGTTATACATCTCTTATGTGACCAATTGTTTAAAACAGGACTTCTTGAAGAAAGCACGTCTAATGTGTTTTCAATAACAGAATATGTAGAATTAAAATGGACACAGAGAGAAGAACAATAGGAAGAAATAATCAAGAAAGTCAATAAGTATGATCAGGAAATTATTGGAATTTTCTGATCAAACCTTATCATCAGGAGAAAACTCTTCTATTTCTCACAGAATTAGCCCAAAAGTCTCAGTCGACAATCTCAAATGCTATCTTCAAAGGCCAAATTCGATCATGAATATCTCAGCTAGCTCAGCTCAAGACAATGCTAGATATCTGCCAACTTTGTGATCACACAGAAATGCATGATCCATAAAGTCAGGATTATCCATTCTAAATTCCTAGATTATTGTTCAAGTTAAGTTTTAGAGAAAGGTTGTTTAAAACCTCCTCTACATTTTTGTAAATCATTTTATTAGTTTATAGTTATTTTTTAGTATTTAAACCCTTCTCATGCATTTAGAGAAGGGTCCAAGATTTTGTTAAGAACATTTGCAAAAAATGCTTATTTTTAAGTAAGTTTGTGGATGCCTTGATGAAGTAATGGAACACAGCCTTTTTCAGTTATAAATGTCATTTTTTTTAATCATTGTTGGTGCACTTATGTATTCTTTGAACGACTCTTTGATTGAAGAATTGGATACGGCCTATTATCACTAATTCAATAAGCAAAACTAATACACATCTGGTACTATTATCATGTATGTTATTTCTATTTCTGAATGTTAGTGATAAACTCAGCTTTCATGAATCATATTTGGAACTAATTATTTATGTCTGAAATATCTGTTGCACTATTGTATGATATAAAGATACAAATTAGCTATTTCATATACGGTCATCAGATAAATGCGATATATCTTTCATTTTCTTTTGATTAACTATTTTTTCAAGAGAATCATCTTACACAGTAATAATTCTATTAAATCTAAGATGATTTCATCATCACAAATTGACTACATATCTCTTTAGATCGCATTTAAATATTATCCCCAGGTTATATTAAATTTAATTCAAATTTTTGCACTTAGAAATAAATTTGTCTTAGTTTGTAGTAATTCATCATTCTAAAATGTTTTGAAAATAAATCCCACAAATTATCTAAAAAAACCAAATGTGGGAAATTGTTCCCATCACACCTAGTCGAAGCCACTATCCCAAATGGAAAAGGAACTGCTTTAAGGTCTGGACCAGGTGGTTATCCCCCTTTGTTGTTGCCATGGATTTCTGAAGCCTCAACACCACACCATGGATCACATTCATGTATGCCAAAATTCCCTTTGGTCTGATGAATGCAGGAGCTACCTTTCAAATAGAAATGGACATTGCCTTTGTTGAGGAGAAGTACAAGATGGTGGTTTTCTATCTGGATGACATAACAGTCTTCCCAAGGAGAGAAGAAGATCACTTGAAGCACCTAGAAAATATTTTGCTGAAGTGTAGAAGGTTTGGCATTTCTCTCAATCCCACTAAAATTATTTTTTCTCTGACTTCAGGGAATTTACTTGGGCATGTTATTTCTAAAGATGGGATTAAGATTGATCCAAACAGGGTCAATGCAATTCAAAAAGTGGATCTGCCTAGAAGCAGAAAGGGAATTCAGTCTTTCCTTGGAAAGGTAAATTTTGTGAGGAGGTTTATTCCTAATTTTGTTGAGATTGTAAGACACAACAAAGGTGCTGAAAGGAGCTGACATCAAGTGGACAGCAGAAGCAAAGCACTCATTTGAGGATATCAAGAAGGCACTCACTCAAGCACTAGTGTTTATCAGCCTGGATTTTTCAAAAGAATTTCTGGTTTTTACATTTGCATCAGAAAATACAATTGATGGATTTTTGTTGCAGAAAGGACAGCATGGTACTAAGCAGCCCATTTCATTTTTTAGTAGGACATTGGCTAACTCAGAGCTGAAGTATAGCATATTAGAGAAGCAAGCTTATGTCTTGGTCAAGGCCATCAAAGATTTCAGAATTTACATTCTACATTCTCATGTTATAGCTTTTATTCCTAATTTTGTTGTGAAAGACATTCTAACAAAAGCTAATCATGATGGTAAGAGAGGGAAATGGATTGCTAACTTGCTGGAATATGATATAGAGATCAAGCCCACAAAATTGGTCAAAGTTCAAGGCCTAGAAAAGTTGATGGCACAGTCAAAATTTGATTGTCTTGACATGAATTTAATTACAGAAATTTCAAAAATTTCAGATGAAGATGAAGAGTTGATTCCCATTGAAGAAAAGTACATCATTTCATATTGGTACAAAGACATTGTTTTTGTCTTACATCATCATAGAGCACTTGCTGAGTTGACAAAGTTCAAGGGGAGATTTTTTAAGCTAAATTCTTTGAGGTACTACATCATTAATAAAAATATGTACTAGAAAGTTACCGGTGGTATTCTCTTGAATTGTTTGCTCGAAGAGGAGGCTGAAAAAGTGATTGAGGAGTTTCACAAGGGAGATTGTGGAGGTAATTAATATTGGAAGGCTATAACAAATAAGATTCTCAGAGCAGGGTATTATTGGCCTTAAATGTTTAAATATGTCTACAAAAATATTGATGCCTTCCATGAATGCCAGAATTTTTATGGTAATAAGAAGCTTGTACCTTTACCCTTGATGCCTATCTATGTTGAGGCACCATTTCAGCAGTGGGGGCTAAATTTTATTGGTGAGATTCATCCATCATATTCAGGTTAGAATCGTTGAATTCTTACAGCAACTTATTATTTCACCAAGTGGATTGAAGCAATCCCAACTAGGCAAGCAAATGATTTAGTTATCATTTCATTTTTGGAAAATAATATATTGTCTAGGTTTGGCTGCCCTATGAAGATCATCATAATGCACAAGCATTCAAATCTAAGAATTTGATTAGTTTTTTTCATCAATATCACATTTTACTTGGGCATTCTACTACATATTATCCACAACGTAATGGTCTTGTTGAACCTTCTAACAAGAGCATTGTGACGATTATTAAGAAGGTGTTGCAAGAAAATAAGAAGTCATGGAATTTGAAGCTGAAGTATGTTCTATGGGCTGATAGAGTGTGCACAAAGAGATCAATTGGAATTTCACCTTATGAGTTGGTATATGGAGCTGAAGCCATTTTTCCTACATCCTTGAGAGTGCCTATCATGAAGCTGTTGCAAGGATTGGAGGAGGAGCCGACTTCAATTCGGAGGAGGATTAATCAGTTGATAGCTTTATAAGAGAAAGGGAGGAATTCTATAACAGTAATCAGCAATCTCAAAACAGAATCAAGAAGACATTTGACAGGAAGTTCAAGGAAGAAAACTTTCAAATCCAAGATGTGGTTTTGAAATGGGAGGTCAGGATTGAAGAGAAGGGGAAACATGGTAAGTTTGAGAATATTTGGAAAGGTCCATTCATAGTAGCTGCATTTCATGGGAACAATACTTACAGTGTGCAGGAGATGGATGGTCAACCTTGTGCTGGAGGGCCTGTCAATGGCAGGTTTTGGAAGCACTATTCCTCTTAAATTCTGTTGATCATTCATTCCATTGTATATATTCCATTTTATATGTTTTTCTACTAATAAATACAAGCTGACCATCAAGCTTGAGCCCGAGGTGAAGGCCATTAGAGTTTGAAGGAGATCTTGGCAAATTTCAAAGTTTTTTGTTTTCAAGAAGATGGATAATAGCATTGGAACTATAGGTTATTTGGTGTACCATAGGGGCACACCATCCCAAGTGGAGCGAATGTTATCACTCAGAAAAAATGAAGCATCATTTGACAAAGTCGTATAGGTTCATATGTCAAAGGTAGGGTTATAGGATTCTTTTTTCATTACTTAGTTAAGGAATGATTTTTATTTTTTATTTTTTAGCCTATCCTAAGGTATAAACCCACCCTCATTTAAATCCTCTCATGTCACATCAATCATAATTTTTTGATATTTTTCATTTCCCAAGGTTATAACGCCGAAAGTGTCATTTTAGCCAAGAAACCACACTTTTGTAGCGAAATACACAGAGAAATTCCACTTTTTGCTACGAAATTGCTAATACTTTCATAGCAAAAATGCCCAGAAATACACTAGGAATGCTACAAAAGTAAGGTTTCCTATCTTTCATGTCAAATTAGTTGTTAAGTGTCAGAAAATGATTTTAAAAGGATAAGTTAGATACCATTCCAATCAGTTAGGGTAATGATCAAGGTACATAGTCAAGGCTGAAGTCATCATCACTATTTTAAGCATGTATGAGTCATCATTATGTTATGAGTGGTCATCGAACTTCAAAATCTTTTCAAATTGAGTCATTTGTAATTCTCTATTCCTTCTTTGCGTGTTATTGAGCTATGGAGAGATGTTTCATTGAGCCCAAATTGTGGCTTGTTTCTTTCAAAGGATTGCAGATATCATTATCAAGCAAGGCAGAGAAGACATTATCAAGCGAGGCAGAGAAGACTTCAAAGAAACATCGCTGCAAAAAGGAAGACAAATAAAGGTGACCATTGTCTCAGATATGAACCTGGTAAATGAAGACCCAATATCTGTAGAAGTCTTAAGAAGGACAGGATGTTTATAGTTTTGTGAAAGACTACAAGGCTTCCATGTACAATTTTCCAAATAATTTTCCCTAAAATTCAATGGAATAGCAACCAAAGTGGGGATGTTGAATCTCACTATTACACCAAATATCATTGGAACAGCAACAGGGATTCCAAGGGTTCAAGTTCAACATGGAGGAGTGAAAATATTTTATCAAACCAGAAAAATAGTGAAGTTGACCTTACAAATGCCATTCCAAGGAGCTGCATGAAGGACAATTTCTCAAAGCTACTGCTCATTATCCAGAAATATTTCACATGTGAAGGAAGATATCGTAAAGTCTATTCTTACCATTTCAATTTTTTCCTACACTTTGTTGGTAAGATATCTCTTGACCTTCCTTTCTATTTACACAGAAGCCTAGAAAAAATGGCCGATAAAGTTCAAGAAAAGTCTGAGGGGAGTGAAACCTCACATTTTCATTATGGCTTAATAAAATTGTTGGTTTTAGATGAGTTACAAAGACTAGGCATAGATAGGTCTTCATTTCTGTTTGTTAGTGGTTTTAAATGGATACCATTACCCCTAAGAAAAATCCTAAACCTAGAGGGATACCATCACCTTTAGTGGCAGAACAGAGTGAACCAGTAGGGGCAAAGCAAAGTGAACCAGTCATGATGGAAACAGAGAAGTTGTAGAGATTTGACACACCTATTGTTCCACCTACAAAATAAAATTCAATAATGATAAAACCTGCAAAACAAGAGCAAGTTGTGAGTAAACAAGGAAGAAAAAGGATTACAAGGATCCAAATAGTGGCTAAAGGAAATTTAGAAGACATACTACATGCCATTGATATTGAAGAGACTCCTATAGTTCATGCTAACGATATAGATGAAGGTGGACAGAAACTCAAGAAAGCTATATCTGCAATGAATCTGGAATTTGAAGGTGAGGATGCAGGTTTTATGTTCTAGGCAAGGAAGCCAATGACAAGACATGCAAGAAAACTGTCGGAGAGCAATAAAGATGTTCATCCAGTCACTGACACAATCCAGCCACCACAAGACATTATTAATCTTTCATCACCTGCAGAAAAAGATCCAGTCAACAAACCAAAGAAAGGAAAGGAGAAATTCATTGAAAAAACAAAGTTTGAACTCATTGAAGAACAGCTGAGACTAGATAATCATGAAATTGCAGTTATGAAGAAGGAGGTAGGGAAACATAATTTCCAAAAGGTTCAGTTTGAAAATATGAAAGAGGTTTGGGAAGAGCAGGTTGACACTGTATCAAACACTCTATACAACACACAACAATTGACCAAATGGACTATGCCATTGAGGAAAGAGGTGAAACATGTCAAAAAAATGAATATGCACTTGAAATCTACCAATGGAAAGCTAAAGGATCAAGTTAAAGAGCTCCAAGAATAGCTAGAGTTGATCCATGAGGAGCTGGAGAAGAAAGGTCTAAAAATGGCAGTAGTTAAGCCAATAGCTCAACTCATCATCAATGAGGAAGAAACACTACAAGATTTCTAGTTTGAGCTGGTTTATGTTTTGAAATGTAAATGGCATGTTGGAAACAAATTTTATACATCTAGAAAGTTCATTTTTGAAACTGAGCAAAAATCTGGAATTAACACAGTTTTCCACAGTTTCGTAGTGTTTCCTAGGCTTGAAGCCAGGAAAACGTTACGAAACCACCTGTCGCTTTCTTTTTGCATTTAGAACCACTTTGGGGAGCTTCCAAGGGGAGGAAATGATATGGAGGATGTGTAAGGGCATGATGAACACAATGCAAAAGGAAAGAGGTAGAAATTTTTATGGCAAAGGTCACTTTTTGTACGCTACGAAACTGTCATACTTTCGTAGCGTGTTGTTTTAAAGGTTTACGAGCAAGTTTTTGGGAAGTTTTGGACATGTGGACACTTTCAAAGGGTCAAGGGACTTTTCCAGCAGTCATACAAGACTTTAATACCATGAGATGAAGACAACTCATCAGCCAAACCATTCGTTGAATATAAGGACTTGTTTTCCTGAAAAATAGGGTTTGTTTCCAGATTTGGAGGAGGGTAATCAAGATGTCAAGTAGTGATGAGTTCTGCAATAGCTCATTCGAACATGTGAGTCATTAGTTGTCACATGTATAATTGTTTCAAGATATAAGGTAGTTGATGTAATAACTAGTTGTTTAAGTCCTATTAGGAAAAGGATTGTTTAATATAATAGCTATATTTTTCTCATTAAAGTAGATGTTAACCTGTTATGCAAGGTGTCATTAGGAAAATTTAGATGAATCTATCCAAGAGGCAGATAATATCTCATGTAACAAGGTCTATTAAAGGGCAGATATTATAATTTGTAAAGGGTTGGATATTTTTTGGCAATATTGCAGCTTTATGTAATTTGATTGTTTTTAGTAATACAGAGGAATTTTTCTTGACCAACCTGAGATTCTCATGGCGTTTTTAGTGCTTATTTGATTTATATTTTCTATGTGCACCAGTTTTAGTGGTTTTCATATTTAATACTCAGAATGCTTCTTTGATTTATATTTTCTATGTGCACCATTTTCAGTAGTTTTCATCTTTAATACTCAGAATTCATAGGTGTATGCTCTGACTTCCTTTATTGATGAAAAGGTTATGTTATTTCATGTTTCATGTGTGATTTACCTCTGCTAAAAACTCTTACCTGCCTCAGCTTCCATGTAAAGAGAACGTACCACTGAACTACTGAATTTTTTTACTCCATAAGCCCAATGATTACAGACTTATACTCTTTTCAACCTACACACATCACAAGCAAGTTATTTTCCAAGTAGAGTTAGCCATCTAGTTTCATCGTAATCAAATATCATTAACCCCTTTTGAGAGAGCCCTCTTAGACTGAAGAGGCTAAGCTTCAGTTACAAGTTGGTTTGAAACAGTTACATGAATTTTTCCGATTAGCAGCCAATCAACTGCAATTTTGTGATAACACCAGGTGTGCCCTCCCAGTGCCAGGTGCGCCCTCCAACTTGCAGCTAATTTTTGGATCGGTTTCTGGTGTCCAAATTGAGCTCAGGATAGCTCATTGGAAAAATTACCCTGTTTTATTTCCATATTTATGTTTTTTTTTTCAAATGGAATTGATTTGACCCGTAAAAACTTCATTCTCCCAAGATTACTCAGTGCCCAATGCCAAGGTCAAAAATGAGGTAGAACTGTAGTTTTTAGGGTGTTTTTTTCACTTTTTCACCTGCCAATTGTCCAAAACAAGCTTAGAAATTTTTTTTCTTGCATGTATTCATCATTATGAATCTAATGGTGGTCTTATTTTGGCCGAAATACGCCTCAAACAAAAGCGCGGCGCCTAGGGTGCTGCACACCTCGCTTTGCAGCTGTCACAAAACTGTCTTGAAATGCATAAAATTTTCAAAATTTGCAAAAATGTCCCAAAACCTGTCAAAATATGTTGAATGATGATTGATGATGAATTTTATGCATGGAGTGAGGCTTCAGTAAGGATATCAAGCCTCCCTTCCTCTTTTTGCATGGTTAGGGTTTCAATTTTTGCATTTTCCCTCTTAATTTTTGACCTTGTAATCTTGTTTCTTTTGGCATAATGCTTTGCCATCCTTCTATGAATATCATTGTATTTCTTTGCCTTTCCCAGGAGCTTCTCAAGATTTTGGTTATACATGTCAATCCATTTCTCCCGGTTCTCATTGATTATCACTGCAAATTTCTCATTAAAAGTGACCTCATCTGCTAGTTCTCTTTCTTTCTGCCTTTCTAGTTCTAGGGCTCTTTTCAAACCTTTAGTCCTTGGCCTTCTTCTTGGCACTTTTTCTTCTGGTTCATCTAGCACACCATATGTTTCTATTGTCTCTTCAAGCAAGACTTTAGCTTTTTCTGCCTCTCTTTGAGATGTGATGAATTTCACCTCATCAATGAAGTGCTTTGTTTTCAGTTGTTGGTTCTCCTACTCAAAAAAGTTAATGAAAAATTTATACATGTCAAGATTAGTTTGAAGCTCTCTAATATTGGCATATTTTTCCTTGATGACTATGATAATTTCCTCATCATCATCATGCTCATCTAGGTCAAGAAG
Organism: Pinus albicaulis; assembly: GCA_034641835.2. Classification (NCBI taxonomy): domain Eukaryota; kingdom Viridiplantae; phylum Streptophyta; class Pinopsida; order Pinales; family Pinaceae; genus Pinus; species Pinus albicaulis. The sequence continues at coordinate 118,574,102 of CM076581.1, forward strand.
GTCATAATCATGTTCTGTCTCATGGAGGTCCTCCTCCTCATGTCTGATCACTTCCTGAATCTTTGCCTCTATCATATTTTGCTTCCCTCTATCTACCTGCTTTTTTGATGTAGAAGGCAAGGCCCCTTCCACTATGTAGGTTTTAACCTTGAACAGAAATATCTACACACGATTCTTATAACAGAAAATAAAAAATAGCAAGAGCATAAAACATAAAACAGATAAACACAGAGATTTTCCCCTGGATCCCAAATCGGGACGACCAGCTTGATTTTTCATTATATTCCTTTTAGTGTTACAACATATATATATACATGCCGAAGCATACATAAACCCCAATCCATTAACCCTGGATTAGAACATAACCGTAGTTCCCTTGACCGGATCTACAAAATACCAGGGGCCGAAAACCATCGAACCCCAAAACCCTGTGCAAAACCATGCACAAAACCATGGGCGGATCCGCCTATGAGTGGGTCCGCACAAAAAACAAATTTTGGCCGGGGCGCTGCCCCGGACCCCAACGGTGGGGACTGCTTCGCCCCTCGTGACCCCCCAGCTACGCCCGACGCAACATACAATGCGTGGGGCTAATCGTGGAAAGAATATAACACATACCCAACATTCTCCCACTTGTTGTTTTCTTTCCATAGGGGGCCACAGGAGAGCTTAGTCATTGGGCCAATTCTTCAAAACCCATTGTTTCTCTACACCAAGAGAACTTCTGAGTGCTCACAGACTTCGTCAATGCATCTGCAACATTCTTCAAAGTGTCCACCTTTACCAGCAACACCCTTTTAGCCTCAACCATATCTCTAACAAAGTGATATTGAACATCGATGTGCTTTGTCTTTGAATGATAAGCAGGGTTCTTAGCCAAGAAAATTGCACTTTGGCTATCACAGTCTATCCTTATAGCTTGTTGTACCAACCCCATACTTGAACACAATCTCTGCAACCAAACTGCTTCCTTGCTTGCATAAGTGGCTGCTATGTATTCTGCCTCTGTAGTTGAAAGAGCCACTACAGACTGTCTTTTACTCATCCAACTGACTGTGCCTCCAAATAGGCTAAACACATACCCACTTGTAGATCTTCTTTGGTCCAGATCTCCAGCCCAATCTGCATCAACAAAACCATGAATGTCCAACATTCTTTCCAATCCTGGTCTTCCCTGGTAGCACAAGCCATAATCACTAGTGCCACGTAAATATCTGAAAACCCGCTTCACTGCTGTCCAATGCTCCTTCCATAGGTTTGACATAAACCTCCTCAATACTCCCACTGCATGTGCAATGTCTGGTCTAGTACAGACCATTTCATACATCAAGCTACCCACTGCACTTGCATATGGAACATGGGACATATCCTCCTCTTCTTCTTGTGTCTTGGGACACTGTTCAGCAGACAGCTTTGCACCTACAGGAATAGGAACACTCACTGGTTTACTATCCTGCATATTGAACCTCTGCAATATAGTCTCGACATACTTCCTCTGGTTTAACCAGAGCTTCCTCTTTGCCTGATCTCTCTTAATTTCCATGCCCAAAATATAGTTTGCAGCACCAAGATCCTTCATGTTGAATTTGGAGAACAGTTGGGTCTTCAAATCTTGGATAATTTCTTTGTCATTTCCAGTCAACAACATATCATCCACATACAAGACCAAATAAATAACACGGCCACCAATTAATTTAAAATAAACACAACGATCCTCCTTGCTTCTGGTGAAGCCAAGTCCCCGTATATAGGTATCAAATTTCTGATACCACATCCTTGGTGACTGTTTTAACCCATACAGAGACTTCTTCAACCTGCATACTAGTTCTTTCTTACCCTTCACCATAAAGCCTTCATGTTGCTTCATGTAGATCTCCTCTTTTAGATCCTCGTGAAGAAATGTTGTCTTCACATCCATCTGTTCTATCTCAAAATCAAATGCAGCAGCAACAGATAAAAGTAATCTAATAGAAGTAACCTTGGCAACAGGAGAAAAAATATCACCAAAATCAATTCTCGGCACCTGGGAATAAACTTTTGCTACCAACTGAGCTTTGTATTTCTCCACCTTGCCTTCTACATTCATCTTATTTTTAAACACCCATTTGCTCCCGATGGGCTTCCTTCCAGCCGACAACTCCACCAGATCCCATGCCTCATTTTTGTGCAAGGATGCCATTTCATCAACCATGGCCTCCTTCCAGAGTTTTCCATCCTCTGAATCTACTGCCTCCCTGACAGTTCTGGGTTCATCATCAGTTATAGTTAAGGAAAAACCTGAATAGAAAGCAGATGGACTATACCTTTCTGGTTGCCTTCTTTCCTGAACTGATCTTCTCAAAGCTGGAGTTTGTGGCTCTTCATCTTCTGAGTCTTCTTCTGTTGTAGAGTCTAATTCATCCTCCTTTAGCTCAAACTCTATCTTCTCAGGTTCCTTTGGTAGGATTTCATGTTTAACAACATCTTTCATTTCTCTAAACACCACATCTTGGCTGTACACAACCTTCCTTGTTTCTGGGTTCCAAAGCTTGTAACCCTTTAAACCATCCTTATACCCAATAAAGATGCACCTTTCAGATTTATTATCCAACTTGGTCCTTTTCTCCTTTGGAACGTGTACATATGCATCACATCCAAATACCCTTAGATGTGAAATAGAGGGTTTCTTACCATTCCATACCTCACGTGGGGTCTTATCCTCCAACGTTGATGAAGGTGATCTATTAACTAAGTAACATGCAGTCTCCACTGCCTCTGCCCAGAATTCTTGTCCTAACCCGGTACCACTGAGCATGCTTCTTGCCTTTTCCATCAGTGTTCTATTCATTCTTTCTGTAACTCCATTTTGCTGAGGTGTGTATGGAGTAGTCTTCTGCCGTGCTATACCACACTTCTTACGGAACTCTTCAAATTCCTTCTTGCAGAACTCCCCACCATTATCTGTCCTCAACGCCTTTATCTTCTTCTCTGTCTGGTTTTCCACCAGAGCCTTAAATTCTTTAAATTTGTCAAAGACTTCAGATTTCTTCCTCAAGAAATATATCCATGTGTTCCTTGAGAAGTCATCTATGAATGAAACATAGTACACAGACTTTCCCAGTGATGGAACTGACACAGGTCCAAACACATCACTATGCACAAGTTCTAATATCTTGTTTGCCCTCTTAGCACCAGAAGGAAAACTCACCCTATTCTGCTTCCCATATACACAATGTTCACAGAAATCAAAATCCAGAGAACAATTAGACATACCTTCTACCATACCATCTCTATGTAGTATCCGAAGGCCCTTCTCTCCAATATGTCCAAGCCTTTGATGCCATAACATGGTCTTTTCTCCAGAGACAGCTAGGCTTTCCGCTCCACTTTCAGGAACCATAGAATTGTTACACCCATCAATAACAGTGCTACCTTGTAGCTTATACAAAGTTCCAGTCCGAACTCCCCGCATTAATACCAGTGCTCCTCGAACCATCTTGCAGGCATCTTTCTCGAACACTGTTTTTACACCTGCATCATCCATCTTGCTTACAGAAATCAGATTTCTGGCCAATGTAGGAATATGCAGAACACCAGGAAGTGTTCTAATCCTCCCACCTTGCAACTTCAGCTTGACCTTTCCACGTCCGACGATTCTGGCCTTCCTATCATCCCCTAGGAAGACATCACCACCATCATATTTCTCATACTCGCAGAACCACTCCCTATGGGGAGTGAAGTGAAAGGATACACCTGAGTCAATCAACCATGACTCATGATATACATGTGTATTTGAAGAAGAAGCCAAATACACATCCCCACCTTCATCTGAGGTGGTTTTTGCCTCTGCAGAAGGAGCTTCATCAGATCCCTTTCCTTTCTCGGGAGCTTTAGATCTGCATTCCTTTTTGTAGTGTCCTTCCTTTCCGCATTTCCAGCACACCTTTACAAACTTTCCAGGAGATTTAGATCTCCCTCTAGATTTGGATCTCCCACTCGAAACCTTATTCTTGTTTCTGTTCTGGGACCTTCCTCGTACAGATAAGGCATCTCCATTACGACCCTCCATATTTCTCCGTCTCATTTCCTCTGATAGCAAGGCTGAGACGATGTCATCAAAATTCAAGGTAGTTGTATTGCTACCTATTGCAATAACCAGACTGTCCCATGAATGCGCAGTAGAACACAACAGGTGAGTACTTATCTTCATACGAGATTTTAATATCGACGCGGATGACGGTGACTACACGATATTGAAGGCGTTCGGATGCTGCATCCTTGAGTCTCCATCCTTCATCCTAAGGTTATATAGATTTTTCCACAAGAACAATTTATTCACTATAGAATTAGATTGGTACAAAGTCCCTAGCTTGTCCCACAAGGTCTTCACCATAGCTTCCCCAGATACATTCAATGATACTGAATCTGAGACACAGAACCGTATTGTGCTCTTGGCCTTCGATCAGTTTCTTCCGGTATTCATCTTGCCCGTTGGTTTCGTACCTGGATCTCTCGTGACCATTGATCTTTATCCACCAACAGATCCTCCATCTTGAGTTTCCACAACTCAAAACTCTGACCATTAAATTTCTCGATCTCTATCTTTTCACTTCTCGCCATCTTCTTTCACCGCAAGAATCGATCCCGCAGATTTCCCACTGAACAGGGTCTACCACAGGCCCAAGAAAAAAACCCTCAACAACAAAGGTGTCCCCTTGAAGCTGAAACAACTCTGATACCAAATGTAGGTTTTAACCCTGAACAAAAATTATCTACACACAAATCTTATAACAGAAAATAAACAACAGCGAGAGCATAAAACATAAAACAGATAAACACAGAGATTTTCCCCTGGATCCCAAATTGGGACGACCAGCTTGATTTTTCATTATATTCCTTTTAGTGTTACAACACATATATATACATGCCGAAGCATACATAACCCCAATCCATTAACCCTGGATTAGAACATAACTGTAGTTCCCTTGGCCAGGATCTACAAAAATACCGGGGAACCCGAAAACTATCGAACCCCCAAAACCATGTGCAAAACCATGCACAAAACCATGGGTGGCTGCTTTATGAGTGGAGTCATACAAAACAAATTTTGGCTGGGGCGCTGCCCCGGACCCCAACGGTGGGGACTGCTTCGCCCCTCGTGACCCCCCAGCTACGCCCGACGCAACATACAGTGCGTGGGGCTAATCGTGGAAAGAATATAACACATACCCAACACACTATGTGTGGAGAAAACACATGCTTGTGACCTCTCTGGTATTTTTTTTCTAATAGCTCTATCTCAGCTTGCTTAGTCTGTTAAGGCTCATTGATCTCAACTCTTCTAGGTGACCTAATTTTTGTATGAAATTGTGATGATGGTGGTGAAATGGGTGAAGGAGACTGATCTAATGAGGATGAATGTATTGTGGGCTGAGATGGAGGAATGGACATGGAAGGATGAGATGGTGAAGGCACATCTTGTGCATGTTGAATAGATGGATCAATAAATATGTCATTAGCTATAAAAGTACTCCATGAAATGCTAAGTTGTTTGAGGTGATGGATGGCTATGATCTTGAAGAGGGAGTGGTAAAAAATAATTTTCATTTGGTACTCATATTCTCTCTTTTAGACAATATATGTCATCTTGTCAATTCTCAAGAAGAGGTAATAAGGTATGTTGATCATATTGACCCTTGTGAAGTGCATGAGTATCTAGATATGATAGGTGTAAAATTTAGAGAATCTACCTTCACAAGAAAAGTATTTCATGATGATTTTCATCATGGGGGCATATCTTTCCAAGAGGTAAGAGAAAGGAAAAACCCTCTTTCTTTCATTCTTGTACCTAGATTTGATGTATGGTTCATAGTAATGCTCCTCCAAGTCTTTTTTCTTGAACCATTTTTCCCCAACATTTGGGATTATGGTGGTAGCTAATATGATGGAAGTGGACACAGTGAAAGTGACACCAGCAAGGGTTACTTGGTTTTCATGGATATTGGAGATGAATACTCTTCTCAACATAGGATGGTTTTGGACCCTTTGTATTTTCTCACAAAATTAAAAACATCCTACATGCTTAAAACATGTCACAGCCATGGGTGACATAATGAGTTCCCTGGTATTTTTTGTCTCAAGTCTAAGGATTCTCCCTCCTTTGTGTGGCCTCCTCTCCACTCTTCCTTCTCCCTCATTGTAGTTTATGTTTTCTTCCTCCATGGTGTATTGATGTTAAAACCCTAGGGAGGTGTAATGGAATGGAATGAGATAGGGAAATTTAGGGATATGGGGGAAGGGGTTTATGATTTGAGGGAAGTGACAGGTAGTATAAATGTTATGGGGTTTGAGATATGGAATTTTATTATAGGTGGTGACCACTGGTATTGCACCAAGAGTGCTGCAACTCCCAGAGGTTGCCCTACTTTACTTTATCAACCCGGGGTTCATAAAAACTTGGAGGTGACAGTGCTATATGCACAAAAGATGAATTATGTTCATGTCATCCTCTTCTACTTTACGAGAGGGTGTTATTTCTTAAACTATGATAAGGACTGGGAAGTAAATTACTAGAAGGAAATGACAGAAAGGAAATTAAACTAAAGTACTAAAAATAATGAAACTAATTTAATTGGAAGAAAGGGAAATGACTTAAAAGAAACTAAGTTAACTTGCTGAAAATAAATGGCAGAAAGGAAACTAATTCTAAACCACACTTAACTTGGAAAATTATTTAAATGCACTCTACTTGTCCTATATTCTATCTAACATGCTTCTACCCATGCAACTAAGCTATCCATGACATAGTTTTACTTGAAAAGGGGTTAATTTGCAGCTTGGAGGGAAGAAAACGGCTAAAGTGGCGAATTGAGGACTTAGAAGTGGAAAGCGGGGGTTAAAACCTTATAAAACCTTATAATATGGCAGAAATGGCTTTGGAGCGGACAGAACTCAAAAGTATGATGGCGGAGTGCAATGGAGGGAAAAGTGGTGATGTGCGATGTCGCAATCGAAACTTTGCAAGTTAAGGGGATAGCGGTAAAGGTTAATGGAACGAACTAAAATGTGAAAAGTATGATTTGCGACGCGTGACGTGGTAGTGGGACCGACGACGGGGCGCGATTTCAAAATATCGCAATCGCAAGAACAAGCGGTATGAGATTAAAGGTAAAAGCTAAAAGTTGCGGGCGACGATTTGCGATGTGGTAAGTTCATTGAAGTGCGAAGTGCGATGAGTGACATGGCGGAGTCATTGCATCGGCAGAATAAGTGGTAAGTGTTATGCGAAATAGGTAAATGATGTGATTTGCAATTTTGCAATATCGCAATCGGAAGAATCGAGCGATAAGCGTTAAAGGTAAAAGTAAATGTTGCAATCTGCAAAGTGCGATGTACTGTAGAGGGAATTTTGAGGAGGAAGGCAGAGGTCGGTTTTTCGATGGTTTTCAAGCGTTTTTTTGTTAAAATGAGTCTGGCAACGGTGACGGATAGAATGAAAGAATAATCCAGGCAATTGGAGAAGGAGACCGGTAAGTCTTCAAGGCAAAAGGTAAGAGTTGCGAAGTGCGATTGCGATGTACAGTGGTGGGAGACTCGAGGAGAAAAGGCAGAGGTTGGTTTTTTTGTGGTTTTGAATTGCTTTTCACGTGTTTTGCATAAAAAAAGGTAAGGTGGCCGTGAACGAAAAAACTGAGAAATAAGGCTTTGAAGGGCTTAAGTGCGTTAGGAAAAGAAGAGGTAAGTACAGTGTTAAGACGAGGAGAAAAGGAGGGGAATGGAGGCATAAGAGTAGTGCTCATAAGTGAGACACACCTATAGGTTCATGCATGGGGAATAGACAAAAATGCAGGTTGAAACAGTGAAATAAAGGCTTGGACTTGGTAATACAAATTCTTCCCAAAAATTCAAACAGAAAGCAATTTTGGCCTGTGGGAAGGTCTACCCTACTCGAACTCTATTGACAGAGATGAGATGAGTAGACTTGACCACATTTTTTGAATTTTTCCCTCTATTTTACTGCGCATAAGAAATTAAAACTATAGCAGCACAAAAACTAAACAGTAATGAAACTTATTAGAAGCAGATCTAACTTAAATGGGAGAAGAAAAACTAGCTAGATGACAGAAAGAAAAAGATAGTAACATCAGAGAAGCTGAGGCACATGGATTGGGCCCTAACCCATGAGCCTAGCCCTCTGAAACTTAAATCAGTCGAATAAAACCATTCTACTCATATCATAAAAGAATAACTACATACATCTCTGAAATTTTGATCCCTAAATAAAACAAAAAGCTCAATAGCTCATAACAATAGTTCTGAATGGAATCGAGACTAGAATAGACTAACTAACTAACTCCTCCTAGCTCTACCTCTGCTCTATTTATTCTACAGGGAAGCTACCAACATCTCCCTAGAAAATGGTGATTGAGTCTACTTGACTCCCAGTGAATCAAGGATTAGGTGCACTTCTTCTTTGAGTTGCTTGGATGCCTTTGAAATTCGAATTGCTGGAGAGAATCCTTGGGGATCCTTTGGCTGCTTTTGGAATTCAAATTGTTGGAGATAATATTTGGGATCCTTTGGCTGCCTTTGAGGGTGGACAATCCTCCTATAAGTCCTCTTTTTCGTCCCCTCTAAGTCTCTATGATAAAATCCTTATAAAAATGATTAATAATTCCTGATTTTCTGCACTCAGCCTTATATTAGGCACTTAGAGTATGTTAGCATAAATCACCACCTATATTATCATCATAAAACCAAATAATAATAAAATGCAATAAAAACATATCTAAGAAGGAAAAAAGGTGACTATTAACCCCTCCAAATATGTCTAATGATGGAGCTCATCAACAGGTTAGGGATTTTGGGAGCCTAAGCAAATGAGTAGCCTAGGTCGTATGGTATTGGGAATAAAGAGGTTAGGGAAATGAGGATAGTGATATAGGGGGTGAGGATAGGGTCAATTATGATGTGGGAAGAGAATGAAAGTCTTAGGAAATGAATTCTAAATGTAATTTGGGATTTTCCTATGATACTAGGGCTTCAAACTGAATAAGACACCAAATCCTTTTAAAAAACTTCAAACACCATTGAATTTTCACTTAGGGAGAAGATGAATGGCTTAATTACACCTTACTTGCTTGTTGGAGATCGAGGAGTAATTTTGCTGAAGGATTGAGAAAATGGCATGGCATTTTGAAGCTTGCTAAGCGTTTGTTGTGGAATTTGGGCAAGTGCACAGCGCACAACGCAAGTGCACCCTCCTTTTTCCAAGAGAGCGGATTATAACGCATGTGCGCAACGTAACACACGAGAGCGCCCTCGTTCTGGGAGGAGTGCATCATTGCCTGTCTTTTGCAAATTTTCACCTTCTTTATTGGATTTTCATGCTTTTTATGAGGTTACTCGATGATGGCAAGAGAAAATGAAGTTCGAATTGATGTTCTTTGGGTTTAAACACTTTGTGGGATTTGAATTTTATGACTTTAAAAACCACTTTTTCAATGTTAAATTTCACTTTTAAAACCTTGCAAAATACCCTTACTCTATCTTGTTTTCTTTTCAGATTGATCATGTTGGAGTAGGAACTCTTCATACTTTGAAGTTTGATGTGTTTGGCATATGGAAATGAGTTAGCAACTTTGGAAAATTGAGTACTTATTACATATAATGGACATAAAATTACATAAATAAAAAATAAAATTACATCTTTTTTTTTGGAATAAAATTATATTTTCGAATGAAACTCAAACTTGAAATCAAAATTACAACTTTGGAAACCATATTTACATGCCTACAAATCCTATTTAGATGGTAAAGGGATATTATTTGGATCACTCTCATACTTTTTATGACCTTACGCAATGAAATGGTGTTTTATTTGGACCTTGAAGAATGTAACCTAGAGACCCAATGAATACTTTAAGTGTCCAGACTTCATGGTGACCTGACTGGCATAATGACAATGGACTTTCATGACTGAAGGTGGACTAGAAAATATGAATTTTTGAGGAAGAGTGAAATTTTTTTACTAGGACTACCATCAGTGAGTAAATTTTTGAATGAAGACCTAGGTGAAATGACAAAAATTTCTAAGCGAGACCCTAAAATGATATGAAAAGAGTGTTTTTGATCACTGATGGCAGGATGAAAATACTGACACTAACATCGGCCTTATTGGGGATGGAAGCTCCTTAGAGGTGTCAAGAACACCGTAGACCAAGTGCCTAACCATGTGGGCCAATACGGTCAAAAACTCAAACAATAACATGATTGAAAACTAATAACCCAGAAAAATAGACTAACTCAAGACAAACTCAAATGACTGAAAATTGACTCAATACTGACTTACTTGACTGAAAACTGAAATTTTGAAAATGGAAAAAAAATTAGTGAAGCTCCATGGCCTTCACTTCGAGCTCCAAACTCCAGTGATTCTCTACTTCACACTTGAAGAAAATGTAACTGATATTTACAATGAAATGGAAAACTGATCGAGAAATTTGTTTCAGAAAATATAATTTTTCAGGATCCTACCATTAACTCGTCCTCCTAAACACTCTTTTCCATTCATCTCCTCAAGCAAATAAGCATTATTTCCTCGACAAGCTGAAATATGATATGGCACTTTCCATAAATTCTCAAATTTTCCATGCTTACCCTTGTCTTCATTTTTGGCATCTCAGCGGAGTACTACATCTCCAACCTTGAAATTGTCTTCCTTAGACTTCTGGTCATAGATCTTCTTTATCATGTCATGAAGTTTTGAAGTATTCTGAAATAATTCATCTCTTGTCTATTGAAGGTGTATCATTGGATTAATACGACATTGTATGTCATTTTCTTCAGTCCCTGCTTCTTGCAAAAATTTCATTACCGGTACTGCTAATGATGAAGGAAACACAGTATTGACACCATACACAACTTGAAAAGGAGACATACCAATAGACCTCTTATTACTCACCCAATCTACCCACAATGCATTGATCAGCGTTAGGGGAATTTTGAGGTCTAAAATGGGCCTCCTAAGGAAATAATAAAATAATAGCTAAACCAATAAAATAATATTTATGAATTTACAATTCACTTTTAGCACCACAATCTATGTAACCATAGTTAAATTCAATTCAAAAGTTGTACCAAAATAAAATTAATAAAAAAAATTGTATTGATCTGACTATAAATAAGAGTGATATTTTCAAGAAAAAATCATTATCATGGAACAACTAATGCATTTGTCCTTTGCACTTAAATAACTTAAAATAAAATATAAATATAAATTTATAAATTCTTAATTATATTATATGCTATTAATTAAAATTTATATGATTTAAATTGTATAATAACATGTAATTAATATATTATATAAAATAATATAATAAATGTATATGGATATGCATTGTTTCTTTCAAGAAATATGAAATGACAATAATATATTTTTATTCAAAAAATGTGAAATGACATTTATTATGAGTACTTTACTTTGACTTTAAAATACTTAAGGCACTACCATGGTTAACCATGAGTTTTTATCCACCATTGAGAATGTGACAAGTAAGTACCTTTAACTCAAGAAATGCCACCTCAACCATTAGGGATGATGTCATCCCCTAAAATGTGATTGGTTCTCATAAAGTGAATTTTGATTGTACATTTTCCTTAGGAGGCCCATTTTAGACCTCAAAATTCCCCTAATGATTCTTATGCCAATTCTTTTTATTCGCCTCTAACATTTTCTTAATGATACTGATCAAGGATTTATTAGAGGACTCCGCAAGTCCATTACCTTGCGGGTAGTAGGTTGTAGAGTGTCCCAACCTAATGTTATATCTGTCACAAAACTCAGTCATCTTCTTAGACCTGAATGTTGTCGCGTTATCTGTGATAATTTTAGTAGGACAACCAAAATAGGACAAAATATTAGTTTCTAAAAACTGAATGATGACATAATTTGTTTCTTGCCTGGTCGGGATTGCTTCGATCCACTATTTAAAGTAATATGTGGCTATTAATATCCACTTGTGTTGTGCAGATGATGTTGGGTGAACCTCGCCTATGAAATCTAGGCCCCACTGTTGAAATAGGTCGAAGAGGTAATGGGAGAAGCTTTCTCTTACCCTGAAAACTTGACATTCGTGGCAGCTCATCACTGCTTTGTAATCATCTACAAAAACTGTCGGCCAAGAATATCCCGCTCTCAATATTTTATTGGACATGGTCTTCCAATATAGGTGACCCCCACAATCTCCTTTGTGGAAGTCATTCATCACTTCCTTAGATTCTTCTTCAACCAAACAGTTCAAAAACACACCTCCGGGATCCTTCCAGTAAAGTGCATTGTCCAGTATGAAATATTTTGAAGCTTTGAGTTTCAAAGATCTGCCTTGACTCTTATTCATGGCTATAAGAGAGTTTAGGTGTTGCAAAACATAAACAATATCAAAATATCGTGGATATGACCAGAGGATTTCAGATACCTGAATGAGATTCACTTCTTCTTCATTTTTGGACAAGGCTGAAATCAAGTCGATGTCAAGAGCATGAATATTTGACTCAACCATGAGCTTGGCTAAGCCCTAACCTTTGATCAGCTTGGTGGGCTTGATCTCAAGGTCATATTCCAGTAAAGCTACTATCCATCTTCCTCTCCTACCTTCTGGGTCTGTCTGCATGAGAACTTCTTTCACAGCTGCATTAGGTACATAGGCAAGAGTATGTGAATGTAGTATGTAAACTCTGAAATATTTCAGTGTATTTACCAAAGCCAATGCTTTTTTTTCTATGATGTTGTAGCGAAAGGCTGCATCTTTGATATTGCGACTGAAAAATGAAATTGGTAGCTCTGTTTTATCTCTTTTCTGCATCAAGACTGTTGCCATGGTGTGCTCAGAAGCAAATGAGAGTATTATGAAATCACTAGTATAATCAGGACTTATCAAAACCGAGGCAGTATTCAAGGCAAACTTAACTGAATGGAAGGATTTCTAGGCATATTCATACCACTTAACACCATTATCTTTCTTCAACATATTTTTCAATTCTCTAAGATGCTCCGCTAAATTAGGAATGAATCTACATAATAAATTCATCTTACCATTGAATGCTTGTACTTCCTTTTTGTTGCGAGGGAAATCAATTTGTTGAATTTCTTGAACACAGGAATGGTCAATCTAGATCCCATCCTTGGAGATTATGTGACCAAGGAGTTTTCCCTCCATGGAAAAAAGGCTTTTCTTTGGGTTGAGAGATATTTTGAAATTCCTGCATCTCTCAAAAAAAATTCTTAAATGGTGCAAATGTTCATCATTAGAATGTGAAAATACTCTCAAGTCATCTAAATAAACAACCAAGAAAACATCTTTTTCATTAGCGAATGTTATGTCCATGGCCTGCTAGAATGTGGCCCCTGCATTTTTCAAACCAAATGGAATTTTTGCATATTTGAATGTGCCCCAAGGTGTATTAAATGTTGTCTTTTCCTCATCATCCTCATGCACCAAAATTTGGTTGTACCCCGAATAGCCATCCAACGGTGACATCTGAGAAGAACCGACAACTCTTTGAGGTATATGGTCCATCTTTATAAGTTGATAGTTGTCCTTGAGGGACACTTTGTTCAAGTTTTTGAAATATATGCAGAATCGGATTTATCCAGTCTTCATTCTCACTGGGACCAATTTTGAAATCCAATCAGAGAATCTGATCGGGACAATAATACCAAACTTGAAAATTCTATTTACCTCTTTTTCAATTAATGGCATAAATCTGGTATTTATCCTTCTCAACTTTTTCCGAAAGGGCTTTTGATCGGACTTGATCAGAATAGTGTGATGAATGATGTTCTTGTTAGAAACCTTTAAATCATTATATTCCCATGCAAAAACATCAAAAAATTCAGAAATTAATTTAACATATTCAACCTTTACCTCGGGAGATAAGGATTTGGATAGTTTAACCATCTTTGGTTTTTCGTCTGTCCGGATGTTTACATCTTCAACACCCTTTTCCATAGGCATCAATGTAGGCTTCCTTGCTACGTCATCTTGGTCAAACAATTATTCCAAAGGTACGAGACCTTTTGGAATATTGTTATCTTTCAGGTGTAGTATATCCATCTGAGTTGCTTCTATATCCTAGTCATCTTTATCATAAATTTGATCTATAAAACATTCTCAAATTCTTCTTCACCTTGGTGAAAGTTATTTATCTGCTTATCATCCCAGAAAACTTGCCAATACCGCAAGTTATCGGGAACAGTGGGATGGTGTTTCACATGAATATCAAAATTCCTGTTTGAAAATATGGGGATCTTAAAATTGCTTACAGCTTTAGCCAATGAATCTACCATGAGATTTTGATTCCTTGGCACCACTGTAAGTATACACTCTTGAAACATTTTCAAAATATCTAGTACAGCATTCTTACATTTTCTCATTCGAGGATGGTTAGCTTGATATTCACCTTTAACTTGCTTGATCACAAGTTTTGAATCACCATACACAACAATCCTTCTTGCGCCCAGTTTCTTCAAGATCTTTAGGCCAGTAATCAGTGCTTCATACTCGCCTTCATTGTTAGTGCAATCAAAAGCTAACTTATAATATCATATTATAACATTTGTAGGGACCTTATTCTGCTGATGAAAAGGGTTGTGGACCTAGATTCCAATGCCTGCCCCAACTTTTCCCAAGGCACCATCAAATTCCATGGACCATAGACCATTCTCATCTCCAAATACTGAAACTCTAATTTCTGTTTTGGCTCAATTTTTTGAACTGTCTCTTAATTATTTTCTGGACTTTCTTCCACTTTATCCAATGGTTGTTTTTAATTTTTCATTACTTCCTCTGATTGTTGTTCTAATGAGATCGGAAGATTCACTTTTTCTTTCGCTATAACTTCTCTAATAAAATTATGGGTCTCTGGAACATCTACTACATCTACTAGCTAGCTATCGACATCATTTAAGCCGATATCATTAAATAAAATGAATGACTCTAAATTTGTATGTATAGCATTTATCAGTTGATTGTTAGCATTTTCTTTGCTTGTGATCATATAATTCATCTTAGTTTCACTGTACAATTTTCTCAATTTCTCGAAAACAAGGATAGTTGCATAAGAAAAGTCTAATTGCAATGTGCCTCGTAATCCCCCCCCCCCCAGGATCTTGACAGTAGCATGCCACCACATCCATTAGAACATTCTTTTCCGGAATTTGCTCTAGGGAGACTACCAAATATTTAATAAGGCCAATACATTTGACTCTACCGAAATCTAAGGAGTATAAGTCATGGTATGGACGAGTGATGTCAAGGCCCAACTTCTACATTATGGATTTTGGCATTAGGTTGTGAGAGGCTCCAGATTCTAACATGGAACTATGTAAAATGCACTAGTGGATTCTTTGACTCAAGTAAAAAGGAGGAACCTAGCTATCTTCTAATTAACTGTCAATAGCAAGACAAAAAATGAGTGCGGGCTGATCATCTTCAACATTTACCATGTCGAACAAAGGATCTACTTTAAGCGTCTTGGTAACATGGGACTTATATTAGTTATTCTTAATAAGCTCAATTAAAGGAATAGACACTTTTAACTTTGAAATTTGTGTTTTTAGACTGAAGGGAGTGGTTTTGTCTACCTCTTTAATGACGATGTCTCGTTATCCAGCATGTTCGTTTGATGGAATTTCTTCCTTCTGATTGTCCTTTTCCTTATTTTCAGAACTTGCAGATGGTTGATTTACCTTGTTCTGATTTGTGACCAGAGGATCTTTTCCCTTACTCTGATTTCTTGGAGGATTCTGCCTTGTTTAAGTGTCTTTCTGTTGAGATGCTCTCTTCTGAATGGGATTAACCGGAACATCTCTGCTCCTCAATGACATCTGCCTATTTTGTGAACTAAGTGCATTCAAGTACCCCCACTGGTAATCATCTGATTCAGTATCTAATTCATGATCATTAGCAAGGATAAAATCTTCATCTTTAGGCTGATCTTTCTTTTCAAAATACTCCTAATCTTCGGTCAAAAACATAGGCATATCATCAGCTTTGAAAACGAGGTTTTCCTTGACAATTGTGTCTTCATCTTCTTATTCTCCTTTAGCATAGTTTTGCTGCAAGGATGACCTAATTTTTTGTTGCTGTTGTGGTGGTTATTCAAGAGCTCGTTTTTCTCTCTACTTGATCCTTAAATGAGGTTGTTGTTGACCTATTATGATTTCTAACTTCGAGTTGTCTCTCTGTGATGGAAATCTTGTCAACCATCCTTTCAATATTTCTTATCAATGTATCCATATTAGCATCGGAAGATGAGGTGGATGGTTCATCTTTAATAGTAATTCTTCTCTCATTCCTAGCTCTAGCTCTCATCATCAGCAGATTTGCTTCAACACTAACCGCATTCTTTTTCAAATCTTCCAGTGTCATTCAATTGTGCGGGTAAGATAAGTGGGGAAAATATTTCCATGATTCATGTTGAGTGAAGTGTTGGATTGGAAATAAGAGGGATTGGTTGAATAGGTAACGGAACAGAAGTTGTAGGTATTGAAGTAGTAGGTATGAATGATGAGGTCAAAGGTGCAGATGAAAAAACTACAATTGATTGAGTTTGAGGTTGAGTTGAGACAGAAATTTCCTCTTGATGGTAGAATTGGATCCAATCGTTGATGTCAAGGTCAGATTCAGGTTTAATATCTTCAAAAAACTAATATTTCAGAGGACTAAGGTCTAATTCAGATGATGACTTGACCTCAGATAGTCTTAAAGGATCGAATACTATGTTGGATAAAGAGGTTTCAGACTTGGATTTAAACAATGACAATTCAAATTTCAAATCATACGATATATCTTGGATTTATACAATGACAATTCAAATTTCAGATCATATGGTATATCTTCAAGAGAAAGTATTTTAGTAGGTAGAGAAACTTATCTTACCAATGGAACTGGTCCTGACTAAATCTTTGTAGTTTGATATCTATGCCTTTGAAATATCTTCTCTCGATCATCTACTAGATCAACTGGATCAGGATCGGGATTTTCTCTGGTATACCTTCTCGAAGCCAGCTCTACAATATTAGCACTTCAATTATCAAATCAGCCTTTATGAAACTTAACCCTATCATCCAAAGGATAAAATCCCAAAATTTCTTGTCATACACCCAGGGAAAATAAATATTTCGTTCCCCAGCAACGGTGCTAGTATGTTATCACTCTGCCATATTTCTAAGGTTGAAGAGGAAATCCCAACAGAGGTAACCACAAACCAATATTTTGGCTTGGTATCTAGCCCTACAAAACCGGAGATGGATCTCTCCACAAATCACAGCCAAGAAGGTTGGATGAATTAGGGTTTTAGGCTAGGTATAAGTACATGGGTTTGATTTGCTTAAATTGGGTTGCTAAATGAGGATATTATGTCAAAGAAGCTAGGTCAGGGCAAATAAGATTAAGGTTACAATCCATTCAATGGGGAAAGGTAGGTAGGAAGGATAGCACATTAGGGTTCTTGGGATGGGATGATTCAGACAAGTGAGGTGCTAGAAAGAGCAAGGAAAAACCTGTATTCTTTCTAAACTGAATAAAAATGAACAGACTATGAAAACTTCCCCAAGATAGAGCATGTGAGATCAATTATGTTTACCAACTAGAAAGTGATCATACAATAGAAATACAATGGATTATAAATACAACACATTAAAAAATATGAAACTGAAGAAAAAAAAATGCTAAAATTTCATACCACAGGTATCCCAAATAAATAGCTACAACACTTTCATTAAACTCTTGCCAAATGATTACAATAGAGTCTCTGATCAATATGCCAACATCCAACAATTTCCAACCTGTGAAATGACTAAAAATTTACATGATATAGGCCTCAAACAAAATCCTCCTAGCCTCAGGGGTCGAATCCATGAGAGAAGGAGCAGTTCCACCAAAAACTGAGTTGAATACCTAGAGTGTAGGTTGGTCAAACTGACTCATCCCTCACTTTTTGCAAACTGATTCATTGCACCTCATCATGAATTTTCATCTAATGTATTTACCCTAGGTAACAGTAAAAGCATGATAATTAAATTTACTTTCATCAATTACATAAGTAAAAACTTGATTTCCCAAGATGAAAATAAAATTTGCAGAAAAAATAGAGAAAAATCAGAAAAAGTCAGGTGCGCCCTCAAAATGCCAGGTGCACCCTCCCAATGCCAGGTGCGCCCTCCAACTTGCAGCTGAGTTTTGGATGGATTCCCATTGTCCAAATTGAGCTCAGGATAGCCCATTTGAAATATTATCATGTCTACTTTCCATATCTATAGTTTGTTTTCATAATGGACTTCATTTCACCCCTCAAAACTTCATTCTCCCAAGACTGCTCAGTGCGCAACGCCAAGGTGAAAAATGAGGCAGAATTGTGGTTTTTAGAGTGTTTTTTCAATTTTTCACCTGCCAGTTGTCCAAAAAAAACTTATAAAAAAATTTTTATTGCATGTATTCATAATTATGAATCTAATGGTGGTCTTATTTTTGTCAAAAGATGCCTCAAACAAAAGTAGTTGTCACAAAACTGTCTTGAAATGCACAAAATTTTCAAAATTTTCAAAAATGTTCCAAAACCTGTCAAAATTTGTTGAATGATGACTGATGATGAATGTTATTCATGGAGTGAGCCTTCAGCAAGGATATCAAGCCTCCATTCCTCTTTTTCATGGTTAGGGTTTTAATTTTTGCATTTCCCTACTAAGTTTTGACCTTGCAATCTTGTTTCTTTCGGCATAATGCTTTGCCATCCTTCTCTGAATATCATTGTCTTTATTTGCCTTTTCCAGGAGCTTCTCAAGATGTTGGTTATCCCTTTCAAGCCATTTCTCCTAGTTCTCATTGATTATCACTGCAAATTGTTCATTAAGAGTGACCTCATCTGCTAGTTCCCTTTCTTTTTGCCTTTCTAGTTCTAGGGCTCTTTTCAAACCTTTAGTCCTTGGCCTTCTTCTTGGAAATTTTTCTTCTGATTCATCTAGCACACCATATGCTTCTAGTGTCTCTTCAAGTAATAATTTAGATTTTTCTGCCTCTCTTTGAGTTGTGATGAATTTCACCTCATCAATGAAGTGCTTTGTTTTCAGTTATTGGTTCTCCTGCTCAAGAAAGTTAATGACAAATTTAGATCTGCCAAGATTAGTTTGAAGCTATATAATACTAGCATATGTTTCCTTGATTACTATGCTAATGTCCTCATCATCATCATGCTCATCTAGGTAAACAAGTTCAAAATCTTGTTCTATCTCATGGAGGTCCTCCTCCTCATGTCTAATCTATGCTTGAATCTCTACCTTTGTCATATTTTGCTTCCTTTTGTCTACCTTCTTTGTCGATGTAGAAGGCAAGGCCCCTTCCACTATGTGTGGAGAAAACACATGCTTGTGACCTCTCTTGTATGTTTTTTCCAATAACTCTATCTCAGCCTGATTATTCTGTTGAGGCTCACTTATCTTAGCTCTGCTATGTGACCTAATCTTAATGTGAAATGGTGAGATGGTGGTGAAATGGGTGAAGGAGACTTATCTGATGAGGATGAATGTATTGTGGGCTAAGATGGAGTAATGGGTGCGGATGGATGAGATGGTAAAGGCACATCTTGTGCATGTTGAATAGATGGATCAGTAAATATGTCATTAGCTATGAAAGTACTCCATGAAATGTTCAGTTGTTTAAGGTGATGGATGACTATGATCTTGATGAGGGAGTGGAGAAAAATAATTTTCATTTCGTGCTCATTTTCTCTATTTTGGAAAATATATGCGATCTTGTCAATGCTCTAGAAGAATTAATAAGGTATGTTGACCATGTTGACCCTTGTGAAGTGCATGAGTAGCCGGATATGATAGGTGTAAATTCTATAGAACATACCTTCACAAGAAAAGTATTTCATGATTATTTTCATCATGGGGGCATATCTTTCCAGGAGGTAAGAGAAAGGAAAAACCCTCTTTCTTTCATTCTTGTACCTAGTTTTTATGTATGGCTCATAGCAATGCTCCTCCAAGTCTTTTTGCTTGAACCATTTTTCCCCAATATTTGGGATTTTGGTGGCAGATGATATGATGGTAGTGGACACATTGAAAGTGACACCAGCAAGGGTTACCTGGTTGTCATGGAGATTGGAGATGAATAGTCTACTCAACATAGGATGGTGTTGAACCCTTTGTATTTTCTCACAGAATTCAAAACAGCCTACATGCTTAAAACATGTCACAGCCATGGGAGATGCCATGAGTTCCCTGGTATTTGTTCGCTCAAGTCTAAGGATTCTCCCTCCTTTGTGTGGGCTCCTCTCCTCTCTTTCTTCTCCCCCACTGTAGTTTATGTGTTCTTCTTCCATGGTGTATTGTTGTTAAAATCATAGGGAGGTGTAATGGAATGGAAATGAAGTTTTGGGGAGTGAGGAATGAGATAGGGAAACTTAGGGAGATGGGGGAAGGGGTTTATGATTTGAGGAAAGTGACAGGTATTATAACTATTATGGGGTTTGGGATAGGGACTTTTATTACAAGTTAGGGACTTTGGGAGCCTAGGAAAATGAGTAGCGTAGGTCTTAGGTTATTTGGAATAAAGAGCTTATGGAAATGGGGATAGTGATATAGGGGGTGAGGATAGGGTCAATTATGATGTGGGAAGGGAATGAAAGTCTTAGGTAGGGAAATTGAAATTTAATTTGGGATTTGACTGTGATACTAGGGTTTCAAACTGAATACGACACCAAATCCTTTTAAACAACTTCAAACACCATTGAATTCGCACTTAGGGTAAAGAGGGATGGCTTAATTACACCTTACTTGTTTGCTGGAGATCGAGGAGCAACGTTGTTGAATGACTGAGGCGATGGCATGGCATTTTGAAGCTTGCTAAGCGTTTGATGTGGAAGTCAGGCAAGTTCATAGCGCACAATGCAAGTGCACCCTCCTTTTTCCAGGAATGCAACATATAACGTAGGTGCGCAGCATAACGCACAGGAGCGCCCTCCTTCTGCGAGGAGCGCAGCGCTGCCTGTATTTTACAAATTTTCACCTTCTTTCTTGGATTTTCATGCTTTTGCTGAGGTTGCTCAATGATGGAAAGAGAAAATGAAGTTTTAATTGATTTCCTTTGGGTTTAAATACTTTGTTGGATATGATTTTGATGACTTTAAAACCCACTTTTGCAATGTTCAATATCACTTTTAAAACCTTGCAAAATACTTTTTAACTTTGTCTTGTTTTCTTTGCAGATTGATCATGTTGGAGTAGGAACTCTTCATACTTTGATGTTTGATGTGTTTGGCATATGGTACTGAGTTGGGAGCTTTTGGAAACTGGGTACTTATTACATATAATGGACATAAAATTACATAAATAAAAAATAAAATTACATCTCTTTTTTTTGGAATGAAACTCACACTTGAAATCAAAATTACAACTTTGGAAACCATCTTTACATGCTTGCAAATCATATTTAGATGGCAAAGGGGTATTATTTGGATCACTCTCATACTTTTGCTGACCTTATGCAATGAAATGGTGTTTTATTTGGACCTTGAAGAATGAAACCTAGAGACCTAATGAAGACTTTGAGTGACCAGACTTCATGGTGACCTGACTGACATAATGACATGATGAAATGGACTTTCATGACTGAAGTATGTTCAGCAAGACATTAAGGTGGGGCAGCAAGTATGCATTTTTTAGGAAGAGTGAATTTTTTTGACTAGGACTACCATCGGTGAGTAAATTTTTGAATGTAGACCTAGGTGAAATGACAAAAATTTCTAAGTGAGATCCTAAAATGATATGAAAATAGTGTTTTTGATCACTTATGGCATGATACAAATACTGACACTAATAGTTTCAAAGTGTGGATAAAAGAGCAGCCTTGTCAAGTCTTGGAGAAAAACCAAGATCCTTAATGAAAATCCAAAATCATCTAAGAAAATTTCCCCTATAAGTAATCAAGCTACATGTCTACTAAACAAAGTAAATCCAAGTTTGCATTCCTTCCTAAAGAAGCACTGAAAATCCTAGATAGAAAACCAAGATATCACAAGTCATAATCAGACAAGGTCGAATATATCTGAGGTAAAGTCTCAATCTGACCCTCATATGGCTAAAAGGCTTCATTCCAAACCTCAGAGAGTCGAAAGACCTCATTTTGAACCACGGGAGACCAAAAAAAGGATCTTTAGATAGTGAATCTATGAGAGTGATTAAGAGGAATATAAGAGGCCTAGAAAATTATACCCTAATTCATTCAGTCCAATAGTCTAAAGGAGACCTTAACATTGTTCTTGAGAACCTTTATAAAAAATTTGAAGTGAGCCTTAGAGAAGGTTGAATTTTTTATAACATCAATTTGAATTTGAAAGAGATCATTGAAGTGACCTGTTGAAACAAAAATTGACATTGGATACATTTTATGGTTTTGATATTATTGGTGTTATCATTGTGTTATACTTTGGATATCGAATACCAAAACCTAAATTATTTTGAAGAGGGTATAAGAGCCAGAAAGCTTGAATTGTTCTTCTTGCTACTGTTTTTTCAAACAAGTCTAAGAAGTCTAAGAAAAAGTTTCCAATGACCACTGCAAAAGAAAGATTATTTCCCATACTAAGATTCATTATTTATTAGTAAACAAAATCTATTTTACCTATCTCAATCCATGCCTCTAAAATATCTAGATGAAAGGTATAGACACCAAAGAATCTCATAAGATGATTCAAATTAGTCTGAAATGCCTCAATCAGTGACAAAGTCAACAAAGGTATCTTTGGTTCGGAAATTCTATTGAATATTGCCAATGTTAGATTGAAAGGCATGTATTATTAGTCTCATAAATTTTTGTTTGAATATCAAAGTTATTTTGACAATACTCTTGTAGAGTATATGAGGACCAACCATAGGCCCAGTTGAAAAAATATGTATTAAGACTTGTAACAAATTTTTTTTTAGTTTGTTAGGGTTGATCGCAGTATACCTTGAGGGACAAAAATGCATTTGTGCAAAAATGTATCATCAAAGGATTGTGTCAATGTTCTGGAAATATATGCATTATATGAAGTTATGAAGGGTTCCTTGAAGAAACCATTAAGGATAGTTATGTATAAAGAATCCCTTCACCTACTTATACACAACAATTTCAGTGATGAAATCCTCAAGTGATATATGATCTTCAATAGTGATAGTGCAATGTCAGATACATCTATTGATATGTAGCATGTAATCCATATTGTTATCGGAAGAAGCAATGACATGGATCAAGTGCATTCAGATTACTAAAGAATTGGTAACATGTGTATGACATTTCCTCGGATATGAAATGTTTCCCTGAAGTTGCAAAGTCTGTAATTCCATATACCTTGTAATACAGTTGTATGTCTTGCATTGCATTGTTGTGAGTATGATTTTATTGAATGATATATGATGATAGACAATTATTTAAAGTCTCAGGAACTGTTTCTAATCCATATCTCGATAAGGCTTGAAGGAATTCTCTGTAAAAATTTATCTTGGGTAATTGCAGAGGAAGATATTAAAGTACGTCACTCTAATATAAGGGATGAAATTCTTATACATGTTCTAAAAATAATTGATGATATATATTGAATTGAAGTTTTGGGGACCTTTGTTTCCCTTGGAAATGTTGCATTGCATTTCAGAATGTTTTCAAAATCAAGATGTTTTACTGATGCCATGAACCTTGAAATATGTCCTGGATATGTCGCTAGTTGAGATATGCTACCCTAAAAGATATATTATGGACTTCATCACATATATAAAAGGATTATATGATTTTGGGCAATTGGATTTGGAAAATAAAACTTGCATGTGACAAAGGTTTATATAATATTAGAATTTTAGTGTTTATAAACCCTATAAATATATAAGACTTGATCAGAAAGCCCTATGGTTGTGGATAAAACCCTAAATATAGGCTTATATCCATGTTTCCGCTGAAAGAAGAAAAACCTAGTTTATGCAAGGAACGAATGAGATCATGCTAATGATAAGGACAAGGTTGATAAATTTGCAAGATGGATGCAAGAATACTGTGATCAATAGGGATATGAAATTTTCCTATAATTATTAAGAGATAATTAACTTATATCTCTCTTATTTAAGTATTATTTTTATTGTTTTACTATTAGTTAGCCTCATGTCATTGTTTCTTCTACTTGGTTATAATTGTTATTCCATGGTCTCCTAGTGAGGATTTCGGGTACATAGTAAAGGTTTCCAAATCTATGGCAGTAGGTGGAAGTAATGTAACAATGAATAAAATATTGGGATAAGAGGAGTATACCATAATAGGTGATTTTTGTTGAGATATATTACACTAGGTGAGATCCGAGCTCATAGGGAGCAGGAAAATCAAGAAGTTTGAAGTATACCTTGATTGTACTGAAGAAAAGTTAATGGTAACTTCCAAATGGATCCACAAAATCTAGCATGCATAGGATCATAAGGATATTTTATACTATAAGGTTCTCCCAGAAAGAGGGATAGGATCATGAAAATACATTTTCTCCAATTGACAAGTACACTTCTATTAGAATTAGCATTGCTTCTTATTACATCATATGGATGTAGAGGCCATTTCTATCGATGAATAAATTGAGGAAGAAGTGTATGTGAGGCCACCTCAAGGCTATGAGGTTAATAAAGGAGTATCCTTATTGAAAATATAATATTGCACCTAAGATTTGGATTGATGGATCAAGGTCGATCCTATATGATTTCTTTATGACGGAAGTAGAAGGATTCATGTGTCAGAGGGACCAGTTATGGAAAAAATGTTTTATTCTGTAACACAGAGATAAGTCGGGGAGCCTTGTTTTAGCTATAGAGGGAGTTCACATCTGAGTTCGAGATAATGCACTATCAGGCTAAGGGAGCAGAAAAGATTTCCATAATGGAATTTGTTTCAAAAAGAGTGCCCAATTAAGGTATATTGGAAAGTAGCTATGATGATGGATCCAGTAAAGGAATTCGATCATTTCTAGTTGAATAAAAGCATGTGGCTCAACATGTGTTAAAGTACTAGCATGGTACAATTGGTTATGGCACAACCAGTTATGGGTTGAGATATGTTTCAAATAGTGAAATTACAGTTCCATGGATTCATAGATTCAGATTGGGCAGACAATGCAAAAGACAGAAAGAGTTCATTAGGATATTCCTTCAGTTTGGGCTCCATTATGATTTTTTGGATGGGCGGGAAGAAAACATCTATCACACTCAATGCTCTTGAGCCTGAATATATTGTAGCTTGGTTGGAAAATTGAGAAATAGTATGCTTCAGAGGCTATTTGTAGGATTGTCTTGATCAATTGCAGGTGAAGACCATCATGACAAGTCGAAGCATAGCGAGATCTAGTACCAAGTCATCATACTGAAGGAAGCAGTGTGGCTTAAGTATTATTCCTCATATCAAAAAATTGTTGACAAACCCTATATCCAAGGATGATTCAAGTATATATACTTCAAATGAAAATCTTGGACTGACTAAACATGTCTCTCTCAATAAGGAGTGATGAAATTGTAGCATCAAGGCATTCATTCTCCCTAGTTCAGGTTGACTAGGATTGGGGAAATGGTCCAAAGTGTTGATGTGATAGCATCATGGACAGACATTCTCCTTGTGTTAAGTATGTTGACTAGAACTTGGGAGAATCATCTAGTAGAGGACAATAATTCTTCCTATGTCAAGTATGTTGATCAGAATTAGGAAGAATGGTCCTAGAGACTCAGGATCACTTAATTGAATGGGTTCCTTTTAGCATCAGTATTAGAACTCTCCAGATATTTTGAGCGAGCTCATTTAGCATCAATACTAGAATTACTCAGATAGGATGTGGCCTTCAGAGACTCACCATGTGTCAAATATATTGACCAGAATGATGGTGAACCAAGACTAGTCTGTATACGATGTGTCAGATGGACTAGAATTATGGTGACTAGTTAATGTTAATGATGTACCATGTGTAGGGAGTAACAACCAGGATTATGGTGACGATACACCATAATTTAGAGGTACCAATTGGAATTATGGTAACTTGTTTATGTTTCTGATTTACCATGTGTCAAAGTTGTTGACCAAGATTATGGTAATTGGATGATGTTTATGTTGATGAATTGTTATAACATTTTCATAGAGAAATTTTTCAACATGGAAACATCTTAATAGTTATTATGAATACCTCACTAGCTAAGAGGGAGTGTTGAAATTTTGTAGCTATGGTCGGTCTTCATAATTAAAATTTTAGCCTTTGATGTATATGTAATAATATATTTTGGACATGTTCTTCATGTTGGCTTCAAAAAAAAGAATTTGAATTTCTAATTTTAATTTTTTTGACATTAAATAAGTCAAGTCGTCCTCCACATGGTCAAGTCGACCCACCCCCATTGTTACACCCATTCGACCTTCCAAGAAACTATATATACACCATTGGTTTTCCTCCTCAAGGACATATTCGGATCTCGCACAAGAAGTATATCATTTTTCATCCAAGTGAAGGAAATAAGGAAGAAGATGGTCGAAGTTATCCATCTATTGAACAAGCTCTCTCCTTATCTGAACTCGCATATGTGGAATTTTTGCCTAGCTGACTTTGCATGTGTAACAAAATTTCTAGGCATATTTGGGGTAGCAGGTTTGAGTTTCTCTTATGCATGAGTAGGCCAAAATTTGGCCCTAGAGGATCATATCAGGACAAGCGTATTGGGAAGTTTGTTGACTTTACATGAAGGTTGGTTGACCAAGTTTGACCAAGACTACATTTATGGTTTGTTTAACTTCATTTTGACTAGGAAAGATCAAATGTATCTTTGTTGATCTTAATAATTTATCTAAGGTTGTTGGGTTTTTCCCCCATGTGATTTTTCCCAAAGTAAATTCTTATGTCTCTTTGTTTAGCTGTCTCTTTATGATCCTACTAGAATTTTGTTTGTATTGTTGAGTTCTTCTATGTAATTTCTTTATGGTGAAATTGAATGAAATAAAATATTAACATAAGAAATCATAAGTAATTATCAATTAGAAGATCCTGTGAAAAAATAGCAAGTTAAAACCTAACTAGAAGGAGGGCATCCCTTGGAGTTTTATCATAGGGAAATAGCACTACTTGTTATATGTTTTATAAAAATTTGCAATGTGTGAGGGATGGTATGCTACCACCTTTTTCTATCACATTAGATTGTTGTTACATTTCGAGTCTAATCATTTTCTCAACTTTCTCTATTTTCTTTGTAAAAGTCTTGGGTGTATGGTTCAAGGGGTACAGAGAAGCCCTCCATCACAATATAGATACACAGTATACCATTATGGCCTTATCAAGATGTTGATTATTGATTATTTTAAGAGGAGTGAGTCCACATGGGATAATTTCTTGTCTGTACATAAATTTAGAAACCCTCTCATGGTGGCTAGAATGGTGTCAAGGGGAACGGTTGTTGAAACCCCTATAGTAGAGTAGCAAGAGCCTACGTAAGTCGAGGGTTGTAAATCAAGGAATATCGAGGGAGAGGCTTTGGATTTAGAAATTGTGGAATCGAAGAAAGGTAAATCATTAAAATCGTATTTTTTTGTTCCTACAAGAAGAGTGACAAGGAGTATGGATAAAAAGAAGCGTGTGTCGTTTGAACCCTACATCACCATTCTCGAGTCCTTTGATCGATATATTTTAGCGGTTGATCCACCACATGCATATCCTTCTCACTCCATCAACGATTTGACCTACATGCAGAAACCCTCACCCCAAAATAATTCTAGTCCCATGATGAGAACCAGAGTACTCCCAATGATATGGATCCTATGGATAAATCTTCGGATCTTGGCAAGCCCTCCCCAAAACGCATTGCCACTAATCTATATTATGTCCATAAAGAGAGGCATGTCTCCAAGAAAGCTAAGATGAAGCCATTGGTATGTGAGGTTATGGCCTCTGCAAACCCATTTTCCCATTATTTTGAATTTGTGGTTGATATCCAGTAACCATTGCACTTTGAATTCTAAGATAAAAGGTTGAAAGAAAAAGTTAAGAAAAAAAAAACTAAAACAGAATACTAGAGAGTACAAAACCCTTGATAGGCACATTAAGTCTAAGAGTTCCACATTGAAATCTAGGAATGAAGAGCTCAGAGAATAATTGGAGAGGGCTTCAAGGGAGAACAAGAGAAATGCTAAGAAAGCTAAAAAGTGGCACACGCAAACTTATTACCTACAGGTTCATAATAAAAATATGAAGAAGAAACTAAGGGACATGTAGAATATTATTATGTTTGGTGTAAACATCAACATTGGAAAATGACTATGGAGAACCCCAATTTCACCAAATTTTGTGTAGGAGTTCTTATGGTTTCAATAGTGTGGTATACAATCTTTTCTTTTTTTGTGAGGACACACAAAACCATGGAGTTGGGGTAGCTGTTGTGGTTGGTAATTGAGGATATTTGTATTACCATAACACCTTTTTTCTCTCCCTTAAATCCTCATTTTTCACTCCTATGACCCTTTTTGCATACAACAATGGATTATTATGTTAAATCTAGACATTCTACAAGGCTATGAGGTAAATTTCCAAATTATGCTAAGAATTTATTATTCACATATGTTAATGAAGATTAATTATTATCTTAAGGTGTTACTAATGAGGTTATGAGGTCCTCTAACAAGGCTTCGGTGAACTCGTACATACAACCTCCAATGGAAACACAGTATGTGGGCTCGTGGAGCGCATTGTTGGAACGTTGTCACTTTGTGGATGTAGTTGAGGTCAAATATTGGTGCATTGGGTGGATTTATCCATTTGTTTGTTTTTTGGATAGTGGCCGAGATTTTATGATTCCCTTTTCGATTCCTCTCCCATATTGCTTTAGCTCATTCCGGCCTTAGACAAACACAGTTATTTGTTCAACCTAAGACAAAAGACCGTTTGGATCTCATCTCTTTTTGTTTTGTATTGAAACCGAGCATGGATCATTTCAGCTTTATTTTATCCTTTCATCAGTATCTATGCCTAACATTGGCCTTGAGCTAGGTTAGTAGTGATAATAGTATGTTTTATCGTTATTTTGAGCTTGCAAGTCACTCCCAAGAACACTAGGCTAGACTATATTGTAGCGCTCTATGTAAAAGACGTTGGATCTCGTAATAAAAATATTGATGCCATGTTTCATCATTTATTGTTTGTAAGCTCTTTTTTTCTGTGCTTTAGTTTAATAGAGGTAACGAGTTGGTTGTCATGGGCCCACCAATCTGGCCCATTTCCCTCTTGTATGTTTCTTGCTTTAATGTATAGATTTGAATGTGAATGAATTAGATTTGGAAGTGTGTGTTGAAGATAATGGAGAATCCTATATTAGTGTGATTTGGTTCACGAGACCTTAGGATAGGATTTAGTTTCTATTTCTTAGGGTATGGTTATAACTTCCCTAAAACCTTGTATGCTATATAATGCTTGAAGCGTATTGAGAATGTAGAGCGTTCTGCAGAGCCAGACTCTCCTGGTTCAGACTCTCTTTCGTAGAGCTGACCAATGAGTTTTTATTAATCAATTCAAACATCTCATTTTATCATGGTATCAGAGCTCCACGGACGATTCATAGCCGAAGCGTTGTGATACCTGCGAATATCCAGGTGGCAAAGGAAAAGCACCTGATGACTGAGTGGAAAAAAATAATAATATGGCTTATTTTCGCTATAACACATCTCGTAGTGAGATACAGGGCATTATAACGCGGGTCCCCACTGCAAAGGGCTGGGTTAATCATCAAGCACTTACTTGATTTTTCATGCACGCAGATAAATATGAATTTTGGAGCGTTAAGGCACTAACGCGGGAGAGTGGCTTCAGGATAGCGTTAGCACGCTGTCGTGTTTCACATTGGCTGCGTTCGTGAACGTATTCAAGTTTTAAAAGCTTTGAAACTTTTGTTTTAAAACTTTATACAACTACTTTGAATTAAGAAGGCTCTTCCTTATGTGAATCACTTTTCTCATACAATTTCCAAAATGGATTTGAAAAACATATGTTGGTTTCTTCATACATGCACTTTTGGAAAAAGAGCACATGAATTAATTTTTTAAACGGAATTTTTAATGGCTCTTTTTATGAGTGGAATTTTTTTTTAATGATTCCTTTTATGAGTGGAGCCTTTTAATAAGCATCTTTTGAAAAGTTTTTTTTCAAAGGATGATTGTTTATCCGCTTAGGAAGAAAGGTATTTTTTTAAGCGCCGAAGAGATCTAAGATAGATCTGAGCCAATGGACACCACTAATGAAGGAGGAAATCCGGAGAAAAGTCGCCGATGAAGGGATCTGGTGAAAATTCGCCGATGAAGGAGGAGATCTGAAGCAGATCTTGCTAGTGCAAAGGATTCGAAAGCCTATCGCACAACATGAAAAACAACCTGTTGGATTGATCGCAGATCAGGTAGATCTGTATCATAACATTGCTTTCTGTAAAGATCTAGAGTAGATCTGTCATTTTTTTCCTAACAAGTATTTTATTTGAATCTTCAAGATGAATAATCAAATCATCAAAGCATACTTGAATGAGAGTAACAAACTTGATGGCTCCAATTACTCAAATTGGAAATTCAAGATGCAGACTGTGCTAGAGGCGCAGAGTACTTGGACGATTTCAAATGGGGATGAACCGAAGCTAGCAACGGGAGAAGCATCGGTTCTAGATTAGGAGAAGAGATAAGGAAAATCAAAGATGTTGTTGAAGATGTCAGTGAAAGACTGCATCATACCACATATCAGAGAATGCAAATCAGCAAGCGAAATCTGGACAATATTGAAGGATTTGTATGAGATCAGGAATACAAATCGTCTTATGTTCTTGAAGAGAAAGATTATATCCATAAATATGGAAGAGAATGAAACAATTGCTTCTTTCATATCGCGGATCAAGGATCTGAAGAACAAATTGGCAGATATCAGTGAGATAGTTGCAAATGCAGATTTGGTCACGATTACCATGAATGGTATGACTGATGATTACCAAATGTTTATCACTAGGATAAGTGCGAGAGAGAAAATCCCAAATTTTGAAGAACTAACAGGAATATTAATGCAAGAAGAAGAAAGAAGAATGACTCTGAAACCCCAGAGTGTAGATCTTACGCTAATGGTAAAGAATAAATTCTTCAAAGTGAAAGGAAATCCATCACAGCAAAACGAAGGAATTCCACAGAAAAGACCGAATCAAACTCAAGGTATGTAACCGAATAAAAAAAACTCTATAATAAAATGTTTTTATTGTGGAAAACTCGGTCATATGGCTAAGGGGTGCAGGAAGAAGAAATTTCATGAAGAATAGCATAGGCATAAAAGACATGTAGGTCATTTCGCAAATGATGACCAGGTTTAGGACTACAGATTGTTCATGGCAGACTTTGATGAGAATGTCGATGCAGACATCTGGTATGTAGATTCGGGAGCATCCACACATATGACGGGGAAAAGACAATGGTTCGAATATTTTAAAGAAATCAACAATGGAGCACAAATCTACCTTGATGATGATAGAAGTCATCAAATCAAAGGGTGCGGGAAAATTTCTATTATTTTACCTAATGGTAATGTCAGATATATTCATAATGTAATGTATGTGCCCGGAGTGACAAAGAATCTGATTTTTGTATCCATGATTGCATTGTAGAAATTTGTTGAATAATGATTAATTATCCACCGAGACTATCCTGATCACATACAATTCGAATTTATATGAAACACATAATCTCTTCCACTCATATCATCAAACATGCGGAAATAAAATCAAGCGATAACACATCAAATCATCATACACATTAACACAGTATGTATGGGGAAAGCTTATAGCTGAAAACCCGCAGCTATTGTGTATATTATAATGGAGAAATCATGTAACAAACTCAGTACAATACTCCTCACAAGTACTCAGTACTATCTCATGAAGTTACACACAAACTGGCTTGGTTTTGAGCAGATTCTTGCAAGGTCAAAACTCTTTATGATACCTTTACCCCTCTATTCGAGGTAATCCGAACTTTTGTCTATATAGAGATCTGGGTTCGAATCTCCTTGGCTTGACAGCGCAATCATCATAGGCAATTCCTCCAAGTGTGGTGCAAATCTCATGCACAACTGATGTCGCCACTGATAGCTAACTCCACCCTTTCATCTACCTCTTTCACTGGTCTCCACTGAACTGTCCATGCACTGTAGTGAACTGATGTATTCTTGAGTTGAATAATGAGTTACTAATTAATGAATTAAATAATATTTAATTCACTCCACTCATTACTAGTTGATTAGCTAGTTAAACTAATCTCAACTAGTTCAACTAAGTTAAAGCGAACACAACTCCATCATCTCATCAGCTCTGTTACCTTGTGAAACCTAGCTGGAAACCAGCATGCCTTGAGCTGAGCCTTGGGAATAGCGTAATTCCTCTGTCAGATGCATGAGCCACTTCTGTAGCTCGAACTGAAGTGCTCCAAGAGAGTAAACTGTTGTTTAGAGTCCAAATATTATTAAGGGTAAATAATATTTGACTTCCCTATTTTTAGGATAGGCAGTCTAAAAATAGACTTCGACCTCTTCGACCTATAGGTCATAAAAATAGAGTCCCATCTATTTTTACCAACATGACCAATGCTCCAAGAATCTCATACTGGAATCCCCGGACCATGCTCCATATGTCTAAAAATAGACTTTGCGCCAGAATTTGCCTGCGGGCCCACTTAGTGAAGGCGACTTCATTTCACTAAGCTCCATCATCTTGCTGCATTTTCAACATACATATCAAGATCTCAAGGTAGAATTTTTTAAATCTAACTGTTATATTAAATCTTTGTTGGATGGCATGAAGAATATTGCTTTAGGAATTCGAACAGGAGGTCTGTACAATTTGGATGTGAGAACAGCACCAGATCAAGCTTTAACAGCATTGAGTTTGACTAAAAAAGAGCTATGGCACCAGAGACTTGGTCATATCAACTACAACGATTTGATGTTACTTCAGAAAAAGGAAATGGTAAGAGATCTTCCTATATTAAAACAAGTGCATAATGATTGTGATGCTTGTGCATTAGGAAAGATGCATAGAGAAGAATTCCATGTTCGAGCAGAAAAGAAAAAGAGAGACATACTTGAATTAGTGCACACGGACCTATGTGGACCCATGTAAACAAAGTCATTAGGAGGTGCACTGTATTTTCTATTGTTTGTTGATGATTGCACAAATTTTTCTTGGGTATATTTCATGAGTAAGAAAATCCGCACATTTGAATACTTTAAGCAGTTCAGATATATGATTGAAAAGTAAACAGGGAAGCACATAAAGATTCTACGCTCCGGTCAAGGGGGAGAATATAGGAAGGAGGAACTTACCAAGTATTGTAAAGACCATGGGATATTATAGCAATTCACAGTACCCCATACTCCTCAGCAGAACGGAGTAGCGGAAAGAAAGAACAGAACATTGGTGGAGTGTGCTAGGAGCATGTTGAAAGGTAAGGATCTTTTGAATGGTTTTTGGGCTGAAGCATTGAATACTACAGTTTGTTTAAAATATAGGAGTCCTACAAGAAGTCTCGATTTTAAAGCTCCTTTTGAAGCATTATATGGATTCAAGCCTGCAGCAAAACATTTAAGAGTATTTGGGTCTAAAGAATTTTCCCACATTCCAAAGGAAGACAGAAGAAAACTAGATTCAAAAGCCATCAGATGTACCTTTGTAGGCTATTGTTCACAATTTAAAGCTTATAGATTATTTAATCCCTCTACTCACAATATTTTTTCTAGTAGAGATGTCATGTTCCATGAGCAGGTTCATGATAAATCTGATAAGCACAATGAGGAATGGGATATTATGTTCTTGGTGGAAGGAAGTGAAGAAACAGGTAACTGTTGTGATCAGCAGAAAAAGGCAGAAGTAGAGAATTCAGATACAACAATCAAGCCAAGTCTGTCAAATGAAATTCATAATGAGTTGGAAGCTATACCAACGCTCAGAAGATTAGGTAGGCATATTCAATTGCCTGCTAGATATAGGGAGAATGCCTTTATAACTAGTATGATGAATGTTGTTGAACCTTCTAGTTATAGAGAAGTAAATCAATGTAGTGAATGGAAAATAGCTATGGAACAGGAATATGAATCTATTCTCAAAAATAACACTTGGGAGCTAGTTGAACTTCCCAAAAGGAACTAAACCATAGGTTTTAAATGGTTGTATAAACCCAAGATTAATGCAGATGGAACCATAGATAAATTAAAAGCTAGATTGGTAGCAAAGGGGTATTCACAAAAAGAAGGTATTGACTATGAATAAACCTTTACCCGCGTAGCTAAACTAAATACTATCAAAATGATGATTGCTTTAGCTACTAGAAAACATTGGATGATTCACCAACTAGATGTAAAGTCTGCATTTTTAAATAGGGAATTAAAAGAGGAGGTGTACCTAGAACAACCTGAGGGGTTTGTCTAGAAAGGGAAAGAACATTTAGTTTGCATATTAAAGAAAGCTTTGTGTGGGCTGAAATAAGCACCCAGGTCATGGTATGAAAAGACTGATTCATTTTTTCTGCAACATAGTTACAACAGAAGTAAAAATGACCCTAATCTGTATACTATGAAATATGAAAAGGGGCACATAGTGTTGATTTATTTTTATGTAGATGATCTAATTATTACAGGTGATGTTGATCTAATCAAATAAATCAAGCAGAAAATGTCACAAGTGTTCGAAATGAAATACCTTGGCGAATTAGGATATTGTTTGGGTCTCGATATCTGGAGAGATTCAGGACAAACTTTATGTCTCAAGGTAAGTATGTCAGAGGTCTACTAGAAAGATTTAGGATGGATCAGTGCAAGGTTGCAGTAGTACCATTACAGCAGAATATTAAATTGCAGTTTGAGGATGGCTCTAAAGAAGCAGATGCGACACTTTATAAACAGCTGGTTGGGAGTTTAATCTACCTAACCACTACTAGACCAGATTTGGCTTATGCAGTCACTGTGCTAAGTCAATACATGTCTAAACCACTTGAGATTCATTGGAATGCAACGAAAGGTGTTTTAAGGTATCTACAAGGATTATGGTATTATTTATACTGGTTCTTCTGATGTTAGATTGACAGGATTTACAAATTCCAACTGGGCTAGAAATGTAGATGACCGAAGATCCATAACAGACTATGGATTCAGCATTAGATCTGGAGTGATTACATGGAGCAGTAAGAAACATAACACAGTTTCCTTGTCTTCAGCAAAAACGGAGTATCAAGTAATGTGTGCAGCAACATGTGAGGCAGTTTGGTTGCGGAGACTTCTCTAGGATGTCGGGGAAGAACATAGAGATGCAACAACAATCAGATGCGATAACCAGAGTTCAATCAAACTTGCTAATAATCTGGTGTTTCACAAGAATACTAAACACATTGATACACAATTCCACTTTGTCAGGGAGAAAGTTCAATCAAAAGAAATCCACCATGTATCTTGTAAACGTGTGATAATGTTGCTAACATTTTCACCAAGCCTCTTGGAAAATTTAAGTTTGAAATGTTTAGGGAGATTAGGCATATTTGTGAACCCCTTCTCCATTAAGCGGGAGCGTTGAAGATAATGGAGAATCATATATTTGTGTGAGTTGGTTCACAAGACCTTAGGATAGGAAATAGTTTATATTTCTTAGGGTATGGTTCTAACTTCCCTAAAACCTTGTATTCTATATAATGCTTGAAGTGTATTAGAATGTAGAGCGTTCTGCAGAGCCAGACTCTCCTGGTTCAGACTCTCTTTCGTAGAGTTGACCAGTGAGTTTTTAGTTATCAATTCAAACATCTCATTTTATCAGTGTGGTGTTGATTTAAGTAGAATCTATAGTTGTTTCTCAAATTTGAAGCTTGACAAGTTATGGTAATGTGGTGATTTCATTGGCTTGTCTTGTTAATATGATTTTTGGAATGCGAGATTAAATGTATGCAAATCTAGGTATAATGTAACCTAAGATTTAGATCTCATTCGAAGAGTGATTGCCAGCTTTGGTCCTTGAAGCTTTATCATTACATGAAAGATGTATTACTTGTAAACGCAGGCATGTGGAGGAATCTTACAGATTGTGTATTTTAATATATTACAGTGAAGAGATCTCGGTGATTCAAAGTATGTAGTATTTGATATGATGCTTGTGGTTTAGAATAAATTTGATTCACAGTCACCAAATGGAAATATAAAGGTTACTTTAAATCATATCAATGCACTTGAGCCATATTGATATCTATTTCAAATACTGCAAAGGTTTCTTTGTGTCTTGTATGCTTCGTTAAATATATAAGTTCTTGGCAATGTAAAACTTGTTTAAACTTTGTACACAAATTTCATACAAGTTAATTCTTGCTATAGGATGTGGGTTCATATTATAGTCTCGTGTATCAAGAAAGGCTTTAAATCTGCATATCATTAATACTCTATTTCTATTCTTTATTCTTTATGCTATGTTTTGATTCATTGTAAAAAGAAATAATTGTGATATTTTGTGGAGCTAATATTTGATTGGTAATTAAAGCAAGGATTTGTGGTAGGCAATAATAGGCTACTCTGTCCAACTTGTACTCAAATCACTAAGAGTGTTTGATAGTAAAATTACCATGGGGAAAGTTTAGGATTGCTCACTTTTATCCTTTAGCAAAGGGTGCTCACAGGATTTCTTAGTGGTTAAGGAATGATTCATCAATCCTAAACTCTTTCTTTTCTACCTTGTGCTCTTAGAGACCACAGTGAAATATTGATTCCTTTGTCCACTGGAGAACCAAGTGATGTGTTAGGTCAGTCAGTCCAAGAGGAGCCAACACTACGAACTTAGCAGCCCTTTTATTAGGAAAATTTCATGCTTTGATTAGGACACTACCACTGGAGGTATTCTGATCATTTGTAGCCCACAAGATAGCTTTGAAAGAAACCAAGGTGATGCTAGTTTTTTATGTTGTTTGTGTGGAACCCCTTTTTGGAAGATAGAAAAAACCTTAGTTAACAAGTCTTTGTGAGTCTTTTCTTGACACCAACTGTGTAGTGCCTCTAAGTCTACATCTCCCAGATTGACAATTTAAGTGTTGAGTAATTTCCTTGTCAAATACTACTCCCAACGCAAATATGCTCAAAAAAGGTAATAGGTCACAAGCACATGAATCATGGTGTGTTTGTTCGCTACAACTTTCAAAAATCAATATTTTGAAGGAAATGGAAAAATTGAATTAAATATTTACATAGTGTTGTGCACAAAGATATTAGAATCACTAGGGTGGAGGTAAGATGTTCAATTTCCACCATATGACATTATAAGTTGAAGTGATTTTGATCCTATTTATGTCATGTTGATGTCATCTAACTAAATACTTTAAATTTGCAATAAATATGTTGTAACATTATTATATATTAAAATTATTATAACATGGGGAATATACCCACCTACCTTTTATGTGATATGTTATTGTTTTTTGCTCATATTATTTTGGAACTGAAGTACTATTTTCCCTTTAATCCTATTCATGTTTAAGAGAATTGTATATATTCAATATTATATATGGAGATTTGAAAAGAAGCTTATATGCATGATTTGTAGGGGTTTGTAGGCCCTTATAAAGTTGACCCTATGTAGATAAAATTTTGTACGATAAATTTTAGAATTGCTATCGTTTATTCTTTCTTGGGCCTTAAAAGGTCTTTAGCAATGTCGTACAAGCATATGCCACTATAATTTTAATATTATTCAATAAAATTAGACTTTTTTTCCTTAGAAAAATGTTCAAATCAATTTTTAGATGATTGACACTTGAAATTTTGACTTTTAAATTGTCACAAATATTTATTTTGTTTGTAAAATTTTAGGCACGTGCCCCTTATCCAAAGATAATACCCAATGTAAAGCAAATGATGTAGACTTGGGTTCCTTAACCCTAGGGAAATAAAATGGAGGCATTACGCATGTCAAATTACCAACAATGCCTAACAATAATGGCATTAACAATTTATTAGCCAACCCTAATCACAAATATTTCAATATATCCAAAAAAAGTGTATATTTGTTTTGTTGTGATATTTGAGAGTTATCATATTAAATAGAGTATTTTCTACAAAATGAATTGAAATTTAACCAACATTTACATACATAAATACGCTTATTTCTCATACTTACTAATAATCCCTTAAGTCATTTGACTTACTTTTAGATCAAAAGAAAGTCTTCCAATAATCAATATGAATAAAATTTAGTTATTTTACCATATTCCTATTAAAAGTTGAAGATATATCCCATCTCATCCCACCCCACATGACCGACAAGCAACAACTTTCAAATTTTAAAAATATCTTAACACACACACACACATTAAATACGCTTTTTTCTATTAAACTGATACCAAATTATATGACACTGAAATCCTTGTACCACGATTTATCATATTCAAAACTAGACGAATGGAAAAAGTTAATGTCTTTTATCTCAAATGTCCATATACTAACTAGATACATACAAAAAGGTCCACTGACCAAGACTTCATTATGCAATACATGCCACAGTACTGGCAAATTCCAAGTAAATAGAAAAAACAAAAGTTAACTAAAACTATAAAGAGGACCTGGAAATATCAATGATAACTTCAATGGATGGATTCACTGAAGGTACATGATTTGGTTTGTTGTTAAGTTACTCCTCAATGCTAATTATTCCTTCATGTTCTTCCACCCCCATCGAGGTTATATATATATATATCACTTAGAATGAAAGCATAAGAAACCCCGGAGTACTTCCCACATTTCATGGACAGTAAACTGTCGACCTTGACTATGAGGCCTCACCCCAAGGGAATCAAGGAGATTTGAACCCATGATCAGCAACAACTAGCAACAATATCTAAGAACCATATGTATGTATTTAGACCACTTGAGTTAACCCTTAGAGCTAAGGCTTATTTCATATATACTTTATTATTTTTTATTTTTTATTTTTTAGTTTATTTAAATATTATTATATTCAATTAAATAAATAAAAAATAAAAATAAAAACATATTAATGTCTTTAATAACCTAAATTTATTCCCTAAATTAATAATTATTAATGGATGATTTGCATGTAACATAAAAGTAAAACAATTGGGCCATGGGTAACCTTAGGATAAAATTCCTCTCATATGATGTAGCTTTCCAACCAACAACCCTTACCATGATTCACATATAGGCAACCCCAGACGCCTCTCACCCATTCTTCGATCAATACATTCACTTGTCTAGCCTACTCATTCGATGAAGGTGGGTCATCTATTGTGGGGTACATTTTTGCATACAAGTGCTTTCATTTAATGTTGAAGGCATTTTAACGTGGATCATAGGTTGAAATTGAATTATAGACCACTTTTGGTTGGGTGCATGTTCCCTTATTTCACCTTTGTAGTTATCATTTTTCCTTCGTCCAATGTGACCTTCCTTAGGGTCTTTATTTCACTTTCTAAGAGGGGCACAAATAGGAGGCTCTGATGATGGTATAATTCCATATTATTCATACTTAACACTTCTCATTGTTCCCCTCATTTCATTATTCCATATTTGTATTGGTTATTGTCAATTGCTCATATTGGTTACATATCGACCTTGTCCTTTGAGAAGAAGGGGTTGGAAATATTTGAGGTTTAATGTAACCATAAGAAAAGAAAAAACATGAGCCAAATATCAAAATACAAATGAATGGCAAGGGATGTAAAGTAATCAAATGACAATTATAATTTGAGATTTATCACCTCTTATATAGTCACCGGTCCCTGAGAGTATCCATGCATATCACGCCTATCAAAATAAAAGGAACTCTCAAAGAACGTCCTAGCCCTAAAGAAGTGATCAATTTCTCATCATTAAAGGGGGATTCTATAATCATTAATACACAATAAATCAATGAAGCCTGTTAAAAAATCCACATCAATTGAAGACAAATACAAATAAGGGAGCTTGGAAAAATAAAGGCAAGGGAAAGTAACTCGAGCAGGTAAGCACTCCCTCTACAAAGGTACTCATGGATAATGATTTTACATAACCTAGCATAAGAGTATAAAACATCTCATGAAGTAAACCCCAATCCATAACATCTTTCACATGCATCTATCATTTGGAAGGGTTGACCTAGGAACTATTCCTCCCCTTGGGATTGGAAGCACCTAATAAGGTCATGTGATAACCCTCCTATGCTTAAACACGGTAACATGCATACAATCATAATCTAGTGAGACATTTTAAGATGATACTTGTGTAACATACTGTGATGGCTTTGACTTTAAATATGGTCCACCTTGATGCTCTTATGGTTCTTATACCCATGATGTTGATCTCACTTGATTCCTTGAGAATGTGTTAGATAGTTCTTTCAGGTGCGACCAAGTTTTCGTGAGGAATGATATGATGCTTCTCCAACACTTCAAAGATGACATATAGCCACTTTGATGATGACACAAAGCACTTTGAGAGATGATGTTATGCACCTTTTGAGGGAGGTTGACTTGGCATGGTTGATGAGACCCTCCCTTATCCTTAGGACCTTGGACATTGATGATATCTCTTGGGGCATTCTTTCAAAATATAAAAGTTGTTTTCCTTTTTTAATTAGTGTTAAATTGCAGCAAAATCTTATATCTTTAGCATTGAATGACTACTTGATGTATGCCATAGAGTTAGACATTGTGTAAAAATGCATTAGAGAAGCAAAATTGAAGTTATTCATGCATATTTCAACCATTTTTTAGTGTTGGCATCAAGGTTTTATCTGTTGTTTTGTACCTTATTAACCATCAAAATTTGTTGTAATTTTTCCCTTAGTTTACTCTCTAATTTATCCTTCATTTCTCATAGTGTATTCACTATTTTCATAGCTAAATTTGCTTATGTTACAAACTATTGTTTTGTTGTAATTTACTAATTTAAAACCCTACTTTATCACAAACCTAAGTACTTCTTGATTTGTTGTGTTTGAGAAACCAGTTCAAGACTTTTTAGGAAAACTCTAACCTTTAGATTGACCCATAGCTCCTTTGAACCCAACTCTACATTTTACTCTTTCATCCGCCTCAAACCCTAGTTTCTCAAATACCTTTATCAGATGGATCTGTGTTGTAAGATCCTTAGGGGACATTAGCTTAATATCCTTCAGTAACTTGATCCCTAAGCCCTGCTTGGGACACCTCCCTTATGTTGGATTGTAACATTCACTAAAGAGAAGGTAGTAGCTATTAAGGTGGCAGTGGTGACACTCCTATATGTTGGACCTTGTCTAGGTCACCTAGTGAT
Organism: Pinus albicaulis; assembly: GCA_034641835.2. NCBI lineage: Eukaryota > Viridiplantae > Streptophyta > Pinopsida > Pinales > Pinaceae > Pinus > Pinus albicaulis. The sequence goes on from CM076581.1 coordinate 118,615,445, forward strand.
GCTTTGCACTAGGTGCTATATTTTGTTGTAATAAGGCTCAAAAAAAGGACATTATTATTCATCGATTATTTTTCCAAATGCTTCTATGACATAAGTGAAACATGATCAAAATAAAATACAAAAACTAACCATTAAATTAATATTAAATGATGTCTTACATATTAATATGAGATGCTCCATCCATTTGTGGTGATTAACTAAAAATATTATACATCTTTATACAAGGATTATGATGTTTATAATTTATATTATTTTAATATTGTTAAAATTAATGATTTTTCAATAAGAACAGGTATATTTTGCATTAAAAGGTTATTGCAATCATAATGGGTGTAGTTTTCACGAAAAGGTTATTACATTCATATTGGTCAAGATGATAAATCAAATATAATACAACTATCCAAACAAATATCTGAAACTTGTCCAAATTTTAGAGCTCGCTATCTAAACAAATAGAACAATCATTTTGTTGATGTTTATAGCTTTGGCAGATGCTTCTACACAAGCCTAAGTGTCTAGGCATCTATAAGTTGCCCAAAGTCCCTTGAGGACACTTGCTCAAGTTGCCCAAAGTCTCTTGAGAACACGTGCTCAAGTTTTGAGTGAGTCGCTATTGTAACTTAGCCTAAGTCTATCTTATGAAAAGCACATAATTAATTATGTTGGCTAGAGCTAAAGAAAATATGAAAAGTAAAGTATTTTAATGACCATATTTTAATCTCAATCGTTGCTTTCAAGTGAGGCAAGATCTAATCTCAATCATCCATCACTTTGAAAGTTAGGATTACAATCATTTTGTTGATGTTTATAGCTTTGGCAGATGCTTCTACACAAGCCTAAGTGTCTAGGCATCTATAAGTTGCCCAAAGTCTCTTGAGGACACTTGCTCAAGTTGCCCAAAGTCTCTTGAGAACATTTGCTCAAGTTTTGAGTGAGTCGCTATTGTAACTTAGCCTAAGTCTATCTTATGAAAAGCAAATAATTAATTATGTTGGCTAGAGCTAAAAAAAATATGAAAAGTAGAGTATTTTAGTGACCATATTTTAATCTCAACCGTTGATTTTGAGGCAAGATCTAATCTCAATCATCCATCACTTTGAAAATTAGGGTTAGGATTTAACTCAATGAGAAGTTATAAAAACAAGGCTAAGGAGAGGAAAAAGACACACCATACAACAATACAAACCATTGATAAAGAGATTTCTCAAGTGAGGAGTGAAATACTCAAGTGTGTGAGGTATGAGGATGGTGTAGGGATAGGGATATAGCATTGAAGATCCAGATCAGCCAAATAGACACCCCACTTAAATTCTGAAGATTTTATTCATCTTTAAATTATGAACATGGTTACAAGTAGACCATAAATTGAATCTTCAATGAAAATTCTGATAATAATAAAAACAAAAACAGAAACAAAAATTTATGATCAATTTTTTCTATGATTTTATGTTTGCATATTAATTATTTATGTATTAATTATAAGAAATGACAAATAGCCCCACGGGATAGCTCAAATTAAGAGATCATGGGGTCAAATAGTTAATTCTAAATTTTGCCTACAAAACAAAATCACAAAATCATGATAAAGATACAATTAAAAACAAGCTAAAGTCACAACCTTTTAGAGATATATAAAATTTAACAATCCAACCTAAATGATAATATGTTTAAGAAAATCTTCAATAATATTTTTTAGAATTGTTATTAACAATCTAACTTAAATGATGATATATTTAAGAAAATCTTCAATAATATTCTTGAAAATTGTTATTAATAATATGTAAAGAATTGTTATTAATAATATTACATAGTTAGATCTGTACATAATATTGATGATAAGTGTTGATTTACCTGAAAATTCATCTAAAGTCTTTGATGATAAGTGTGGTTCGAAATGTGATTTACCTGAAAAATTATTTTTAGTAACATTATAAAACACAAAAGTTTGCATTCTTTAAAACTTTCGAAATGTGATTTACCTGAAAAATATTTTTAGTCACATTATAAAACACTAAAGTTTGCGTTCTTTAAAACTTGGTAGATTATAATCTTCAAAATTTATCTCCGCTACCAGAAAAGGGTCACGCATTAAAGGGTTTCTGGGTACTCGGGTTACTGGGTACTCGAGATAATTATAGATGCTATCAAGAAATCTATTTTTAACCAGCATGGAAATCACTGGCAGACAGCATCGATTGATCCATTTTCAAATATTTTCACATGATTGCAAGCTTTGCAGACATGGACGCTGATGCCCGCTTTGGTAAAGCAAATTATAAAGGCCATGCGAACAGATTACATAACAGGAAGGATCCAAGGAAATCTTATGCATCACCCGAATCCGGTATTTTATTAAATATTCATTTAACAGATGTAAGTTGGATTAGGGACTATAGATTTTTTTTTGTTGAATTGGTTTGAAATCTCGCCAAAATTTATTAGAATTACAAACTTTATTAATATAAATGTTATACTTTATTTGTTATATGAGTTTTTTGGAATATATATTTTCAGGTTGAATTGGTTTCAGCCAAAATTTATTAGAATCACAAATTTGAGCTGTGAATTTTTTATATTTCTATATTTTAAGTGCTCTAAAAAAATTTTAATAATTTGAATAGTATAAAGATTTTTTCAGGGCACATTAAAAAAACATTTTAACCCAAAAATGTGAATTTTCTATATTTCTATATTTTGATTACCATAAGAATTTTTTATAGTTTGAATGCTATAAAGATTTTTTCAGAGCACATTTTTTAAAAAAAAACATTTTAACCCAAAAAACAAACTACTATCTAGCCAAAAAAAAAAATTCTCTACCAAAATCGTATTTACAAACCCAACGTTGCATAACGCTACCCTACTCGTCTATTTTTCTAAAATCCATCCAAATAAATTGTTAAACTGGGTGTTTGACCTTAATTGAATTCGTCTTGAGAATACAGTATATAAAGTCAACACCTGAGCTGGGTTTAAGTTGTTTATGGAATAACACAGACAACTACCTTGGAAATAAACAGGCATCGATCACACTAAGAAACAAAAAATTAATCAAATATTTTATTGATGTAGAATAGTGACTATCAGAAAATATCTATAACGTACATCAAAACAGTATTTAGCGAAGTTTCCGTATCCAAAATTTAATTTTTAATAGGACGTTTACCAAAACCTACAATACTGCACTGGAATAGCGGAATAGTGTATTTTAACCACAATATATCTCTCGGAGATGATGATTATTGATTCATGTCGCTCTCCTCTCCAGAATCAAACCATCTGTCATTAATAGAAAATAGGATCTCTCGTTGCACAAGAGTATCAAAAAACACCAGTTTGAATTATCCAACTAGCATCAACCAGCTAATCATTAAAGCAGACACCGAACTGAGTCCCCTCTCTAAAGCCCCCAGGCTATTTGCGCACATAAAGAGAAAGAAATTCACGTCCAAAAGGCAAGAAGAAATACAGAGCCACTCGACAGAAGATACCCATCAGCACTGGATAATGAAATGGTAAAATACACCTTTTTCACTACTTAGCGGCCAAAGTGGCATTGCTTCAGGAAGTTCATTTCTCTGTTAAAAATACGTGGCAGTTTTAAATACTCTCCTATTTTCAAGGCAGGTTAGTCTTTAGAAAGAAGTCTTCCCTCCAATGTTAGCTGTTATTCATCTCAGGGTGCAAGATTGAACGAATTTAAAAATATTTGTATAGCTTGTAATCAATCATGTCTTCAAAAGTTTAATGTAAAATTCCTTCCGTTCACTTGCTGAAAGAACCTAGGAGCACCAAAAGATAATTATAGAGTAATTAAGGTCATGTGGTAACATTTCACTGTCAGTCGTATCTACTTTGACGAGATTTCCCCAAATTGATGGAATTCTCTAGTTTTTCAACTCCGATAGCATGCGAGTGCCAACATATCTAACAACTATGGATAAGGTCAATGTCATGCATAACAGTTCAAATTAGACTTCCATGCCCGTACCAGCATAACACATATTAGACAAAACGAAAACAATTAGCAAGCCACTGCCGAGAGTACTGGGATCATAGAGCACGAAACCAGACTTTTCGCAGATATAACCAACAACTTTCTATTTGAAATATTGCTTCATTTTACCAGGCTAGCGAGAAGGCAACAACGTAGAACTTATCGTACACACTTAAAATCTGTTTTGTTTACTGTAATTCAATATATCCAGAAGACTTAAACAGCAGATTAAAAACACTTGCTTAAGCCGAATACAACATGGTAATTTTATCAGAGAAAGCCTCTCTGCAGTAGATCCTCTAGACAATAAGTTACCAGTTACCACATATTCCTGCCTTCTTACCTTTCTTCTCTCTTTCATCACTGACAAAATAAGATTATGCTTAGTGACTCTGCAGAAGGCAAGAATGAAAATGCAAAGAACATCTCTTTATCAGAAAAGATTCTGCAATAGCCTCCCTCCTTTCAGTTACACCTGAAATGCCAACATAAAAGATATGAGGATATTTTGTACTCTTTACCAGGACACTCTGAGTTGGACTATAATTATGCCTGAAGATTTCTTGCACCAGAGATGCACGACTCAGGATGATAAATAAGAGGAACCACAGATCAAATTTCCAGATCCAAATACAAGCAACCCACCAATATCAGTCTGCTGCAAGAGCGACATCTATCTTTCACAGCTGTTACATAAAAAATAACCCTTGTAAATAGAAAGAAGTTAAGAATAAATAGAAAAAGCTAGGCAGAAGAAAAATCGGAGAAAAATACAGAGCACAGACGTCAGAATTCTCAAAGAATGGTTTATTTTGTTGTATACATCCTCCCAAGAAGGCTCAATAGACGGCCTTGACATAAGCAATCTAACAGTGCATATCTGCCCAAGGAATATAGACAAGACAAACAAAAAATGAAAGCCCGGGTTTTTCAACATAAACACGCAAAATATCCCTGAATTACTGATAAACCAAAGCTGGTTAGATTAGTGATCATAACAAGAAAATTATTCAATAATGATAACAGCATGACATGATTCACTAAGGTACGAGGATAACAAATCATCCACGACCATACCATTCATACTGTCATATAGTTATGGATTTAATTAATATCTATTGTTAAGCTTCACCTCACGTGATGTTAGGGCCCTCCTCCTTCCAGCTAGTCTCTGCCAATTCTGTCAAATACTCTACCATTTTCATTTCATATTCCTCTCATTCCACATTTGCATTCCTTTATTTTTGCATGTATCTCCTCACAAATTTAGGTGGCTTTAATTCTCATCCCAGTTGGGAATAGTTTAGCTGCATCCAAGCCCAAAAATGAAAACAGAGACATGTTAAAAATTAAGGCAACCACTTGATCATGATGATATGTAAGTCTAACACATATTTGAGAGATGTGGAAACGAAATGCGAGAATCATTGCATGAATATCATAATATCGTGTTATACCAGAAAGATATTGAACAATATCTACAATATGAGAAGAAAATCCCTCATTTATTATGGAAAATTAAATTACACCAATTACCAGATAAATGATTTGCCACCCATAATAAGTATTGTGCAATTGTACATTTACTTCAAACGCAAACCAATCATTCATTGTTGTCAACAAGCTCTACAACCAAGAATGTAACATTTTCCATCAATTGAACCCTAAAGAATGCTTGTGAAGCCCTGAAACAAGATCCAAAAGTTTAGTACCCAAAATTGGGAAATTCAGGCTCTTCCAAAATGTCCCTTGCAAGCTCGTGACTCTAAATTTCCCACTCGATAAAAGAGCAAAACAAATGCTCCCAATTTTGAGAGCTTTCAGTGTGCAAAAGCTTTAATAATGAAAGAGACAAGGAAACAGTGCATCAGCTTTCTCCTTGGAGTACCATTTTCCCTCAATTGATCAATCCCCCCAACAAACAGGAAAAAGTCTTAAAATGCCTGCAGACATTTTTGTAAAATTATTCAGATTTATAAGGATTTTATTAGTTTCTAAAAAAAATTGGCAGTTCAAAATAATTTTATCTCGATGAATCTGAGCCAAAACGTTTTCAGAAAAAATCTGGAAATTGGTGATCATTTTGGAAACAAATGGAAAAATGTATCCCCAAAAAAATTTCCCTAAAGTGTTGAGAATTTGGTAGGGCGATGATTAATTTAAATTCTCTTCTTGATAATTACTTGTGAGCTTACTTGTTTTACTTATGTCTTCTCTTCTTAGCTTATTTAGTCTTTCATCAAGTCAATTATCAAAACACAAGAGACACAAATTTAGGCTCTTCAAGTCGGGGCAAAACCTCTCCCTCTTGGAGAGGATAACCCACGAGAAATTCTTCTTATAGACTTTCAAATGACAAGTACCATGACCAATACTCAGACCCTTGACCTAAGAATGCTTCTAAGACCTTGTCACTGCTTTCTTGAACTTCAAACTGCTTCTTTTTTTCTGCACCAACCTGCACTGATCTGCACCAACACTGGAGAGCTCAGTCTCTAGGTCTATCCTTTTTCGATCTTTCTTGCTGCTCTAGAATGTCTTTGTACCTTGCGTAGCAATGCCTTTTCCACAGACTTGTTTATGATAACTATTAGACAGTGTCACTTAGAACCTTTCACTTTGCATAACTCTGAAGCTTCTTCACTTGAGGTGTAATACTTCCTCTTTACGCACTGTAGAACAGGAAGGTAAATCACAGATTTGCCTTCCTTCCTTTCTCGCACCATAGTTTCTTCTTCCTTTCTTATTATCACTATGAATTATCCGCATTTCTGCTTCAGAACAATCTGCACTTCTGCTTCAGTAAAACACAGCACTTATCACACTTTCTTCAATTAGGATCACAGCTGTATATATATAGACTCCCTTCAGACTTATGTTGCCTAGAAATGTGGGGACGGGGATGGGGAATGGTGCATCATTTTTTGAAACAGGGTGCGTGGGTTTGTTGGGGTTGTGTGTGTGTGTGTGTGTGCGCATGTGTGTGTGTGTGTGTGTGTGTGTGAATTTGTATATTTTCAAACTATAAACATGAAAACTAAAATATTTATGATTTAAACTTTAAAGATTTAAACATGCACATCATTGAACATTCAACATTTACACTGAAATTTCAAAATTTCCAGTTTGATATCAAGTGAAATTGGAGTTTACACATACTTGTAAATCTGGGCCCAAGCCAATTTCGCCCAAAACTCCGGTAGATAAAGAGAACGCCAAAAGTTACATTCTTGGAAAAAAATATTAAATAAAAACACAGTTAAAAAGAGTGATGAGAAAAGCAAGTGATGTCGATTGGCCATGAGAGAATATGGAGATTACAGTAGAAAAACAAGAGTTTGGAATCGCAGTATATAGTGGTAGGCTGTTTACTGCGGTTGCTTCAAGATTCTAAATTCTAATACTCGTCATAAGGAACCTTTCCCATCTTTGACATCATGGGTAGATTTACTATTTAGAATTAAATTTTAATTTACTTATTTGTTATGCAAACATTGAAGTTTGAACACAGATAGAATTAATTCATGTCGCACAGTGAATCTTCAAGTAGGGATTGCATCTCTTTGGATTGCGTCTCTGTGGGAACCTCCAGTCACCGACACACACACCAGCGAATGCCCCAAACACACCAGGGAATGTTCGTCGTCTCAATAGTCAAACCAAACGCTTGTTGTTTCAAACGGAATGTTGTCGTCGAAGAGTGAAGCGATTTTAGGTTTTACGGGTTATGTATTCACCTTTTGACTTTCCACGATTTTATTATATTTAAATTTTTATTTCAAAAATCGTTCAACAAAGAACCTTAAGAAACCTGATTTTCAGGTTCCAAGTACCCTAAACATCAAACGCACCCAAATGTTTTTAACGAAGAACCCAGTTCTTATGGGTTTGTTTCGGAAGAACCCGTACACAAATCTGGTTCCTGTGTTCAAGAACCCGGGATGAGTTCAAGAACCCCACCCCTGGGTTCAGGAACCCATGCAACATAGCTTCAGACTAATCCGCAATCTTTTCTCCCTGTAATATGATCCGAATATATATCATACTTGACCCTGTCCTAAAGTCTGCACTGAACCATACACTTGTCCGAAGTATATGTCACAATTGAACCGCAGATTTGTGTATATATATAAAGGCATCTTCTATTTTAGGCCGACCATACAACTAGCTTGTAGGCCAACTTTAATCACTGATTATAGGTCGACTAGATCACAGCAAATAGGAACTTATCCTCTAGCGTTTGAATGAGGATATCTTGAGGGTTGACTTAAGCCATTCCTTCACAGATTTATGGCAAGGTCTTGGAGCATATTCTTTAAACTAGAGACTTCATATACATGACTCTTAATTACACTTATAACCAGAAGACAAATCTTAATAGACATCAAGAAGAAGTCTATTGACCTATAATAAAAATCTTGCTCATGAAACCCATGAAGCAAGCATAACAAAAATACATTTTATTATTTGTCTTCTTCTTTACATAAAAACATAATTACATAGCCAATATGAAGACCAATACTAGTTACACTTTCCAACACTCCCTCTTAACTAGGGAGGTATTCATATAGGTACATGGTCATTTTCAAACTAAAGAATCTCATAGGAAGAATCGGATTGGTAATCAGATCTGTACAACATCATATCAACCAGCGTTGTCCTAGTGCAAGGCCTTGACTAACAGCCCCATCTCTCAACAAGACAATGGGTTACAATGCTGGCAAGACACGTGACTTATAGACACCATAGTCATTGTCTCTTCAAGGTACATATTCCACCCAAGTGTTCCTAGAGTATGACCTTCTTGGACTATTCTTCTTTTGGGTAGCCAGCCCTCAAAGAATATCGGTCCCCGATTACTCTTATCTTGAATGTCCTATAACATTCTCAAAGATTATCAAATGCCGGATGATTACCCAATCCTCCATTTTGTCTTCTAGGTGAAGACCAGAATGATCTGTCTATCCATTCTCTCCACATGGCCTTCACCGAGACTTACGGTTGTTATTCCTGGTCTAGTGTATGACACATGTATTAGAGAATCATATACGTCACTCCCTCTTAACTTAGGAAGGACATACTACAAGTTTCTTCCAAGTAAGAAAAATATCACCAGGCTCCCTCTTAACTAGGGACCTGCAGCAGCAATGGTGAGACACCCAGCTGCTCATGAAGAATTCCTCCTTTCAATGTCATGGATTTCGACATTAAGGAATCTTCAACCTTTGGCTTCATAGGGCACAGATCATCCATCACTTTCATCCATGAGTCATGTCAACTATCAGAAAGTGATTCATCGGACTTCTTTATTTGGTCCACCTTTATGCCATGCTGCTTTTCTTCGAACCATTTCCCAAGGATCTTACATCCTTTCACATGATTGGCATCCCTGCATAAACTCATCCAGATAAATATATACATGTGAACTTTTAAATCAAAAGTTACCTCAGTGATATCTTTCACCATGACATCTCCTGTAGGCATCGGCATCCTCTATTCAGAGTAACACATCTCCTAAAGATACGTATGTCAAAGGTATTCTTCTTTACCAAACTTCCATCAGAGTCTACATATCCTCCGAGGAGATCTCCTAGTCACATCTTCTTGGCTTTTGGATGATAATTGTCTCTTTACATGTTTCCACTTCATGACCTCTTCAATTCTTTCTATGCACAGCTTCATACCCAAGAACTTCCAGTATCGAGTTCCTTGTTTGTATACAACTACCTCATATTCCATATGAGGACATATTTAATTTCATCCGTTAGTGGAAACCTGTGCACGGTGAGAGATCCTCCATAGATCATTCTTCTAAATATAGAAGTCCATTACATGTAACCATATGATATGACTTCACGACATCCAGTGTCAGCATATAAGTAAATATATATCTCATACCTTTTTCCTTTGAGTCATCCTGTAGCAATTTTACTAGAATGAAGAATTTCATTCCATTGACCTGCTTCATTAATATGTCATCACAACCTAATCCCAGAATTTTGTAGCATAGAATTCTCGATGAAACCTTTCTGCTTTCTTTCTAATTAGTGAATTCATAGAGAACTCCATTAGAAAATGTCAGCACCTATTTCCATGATGACCCTTGATCTTGACCTCTTCAATTCTTTCTATGCACAGCTTCATACCCAAGAACTTCGCCTTGTTTGTATACAACTACCTCATATTCCATATGAGGACATATTTAATTTCATCTATTAGTGGAAACCTGTGCACCGTGAGAGATCCTCCTCCATAGATCATACTTCTAAATATAGAAGTCCATTACCTGTAACCATATGACATGACTTCATGACACCAAGTGTCAGCATATAAGTAAATATATACCTCATACCTTTTTCCTTTGAGTCATCCTTTAGCAATTTTACTAGAATGAAGAATTTCATTCCATTGACTTGTTTCATTAATATGTCATCACATCCTAATCCCAGAATTTTGTAGCATAGAATTATCGATGAAACCTTTATGCTTTCTTTCTAATCAATGAATTCATAGAGAACTCCATTAGAAAATGTCAGCACCTGTTTCCATGATGACCCTTGATCTTGATGACAGCCTTCCATCGATGTTGTTTATCAGTGAGGTTTTCCAGGAATTGTTTCATCAAGAGCTCCTAACATGCTTCTATCATGATGCTATTAATATACATTGCTTCCTATCATACTATTTTACAACCAACAAAAATCACTTAAAGAGGAAGACGATCTCAATCATAATAGAGATCTCTCGCTTCTTCTCAATCATAAGTCAGATGAAGCAGATGGAAAAGGGTTGCATGCAACGTGAACAGGAAATCGTCATCTTGAGAATAGAAGTAAACAAGCTCAACCAAAAATTGAGGAGTTCGCAGGTCTTGGATGACATTCTCAATTGTCAAAGATCACCACTTATCAAGACAAGTCTTGTATATGTTGGTGAGTCCTCGTGCTACAAGGATGAAAACTCCAAAGATGAAGAGAAACCACATGTCAAAGAAGAAAGAAGCCTCATGAAGAGAACCCTCATGCCAAAGATGAAGAGAAGCCGCATATCAAAGAAGAAAAGAAGCAAAAGCTTCATGCCAAAGATGAAGAGAAGTCGCATGTCAAAGAAGAAAAGAAGCAAAAGCCTCATGCCAAAGATGAAAAGAAGCCCGAAGTCAAAGTTTTGCACAAGTTAACCAACACAAGAAGTTGGAAGATCAATGCCCCAAGGAGTCAAAATGATCCACTCAAGACACGAAATCATAGAAAAGCATTTGGAAGTGGAGATAAGCAAAGCCCTGGATATTCTCAAAGGCGAGACACTTTTAGAAGATCATTACCCTATACACCCAGGTATGCATGCACATTTTATGGTTAGTGCTATGCACGTTCTAACTATGGACATAGAGCTGGGGATTGCAGGGAATATAGCAGAAGCAAAGATAGAGGGTTTTATCAAAGCCCTAGAGGCAGATTTATTGGAAGACAAGACACAGTCTCATATGCCTATGCCAGCAGAATTTACAACACCTTTGCTATGTTGTTCAAACTAGAAATAGAGTGCTACAAATGTCACAACTTTGGCCACTTTACACGAGATTGTAGAAACAGTTTGAACTGGGCAGGAAAGAAAGGCATTCACAAGGCAAGAAGACAAGACCACCAAGTTCTGGCAAAGAAAACAAGTTTCACAATAAATTCTCGCACAATTGAAAGATATGTTGCAGTAGGAGAGTGTATTGTTAGGGGGAGCCTGTGTAATGGAAGACATGATGAAGCAGGAGAGAGTGTTGTTAGGGGGAGCTTGTGTAATGAAAGAGATGATGCAACAAGAGAGTATATTGTCAGGGGGGGCCATATAAAATCAAGATATCATTAATTAGAAGAACACATCAATCACCCTTTGTCATTGATGTCAAAGGGGGAGAGAATCTTGGAAAGAAACGAAGAGAACAAAGCATGAAGTCAAAGGGATCTCATGCAGCACGCCAGGTTATGATCAGTGTGTTGACATCAATGACAAAGGGGGAGATTGTTGACTAGGTTTTCATTGATGTCAAGGCAATTGCAGATATCGTTCTTTGATCTCCAGATCAGTTGGAGGTCATTGATGTGATGATGTCCGCAAGATGATGCAGCTTGACGAGAGATATCATCATTTCATATCAAGATCAGTTGGAGGTCACTGATGTGATGATTTCCATAAGATGATGCACCTTGATGAGACCCTAGCTCAAGGATTTGGAGAACCAATTGGACAGCATGCCCCCGTTGAAGCTCCACATTTGTTAAGGATTTCGAAGATGCAAATCATTGAATTTTCCTTGGAGACCCTAGCCATTGGATTCTCCTTGTCATGATGATTCCAACAGTATATGGTACGCCATGAGATTCCTCTCGGTTTGAAAGATATGCCCGTCAGAAGATATGAAGCCCCACTTTGTGGTCCAAAGCCCCAAAGGGAGATGATGTGGCAATTTAATATTGGCTAGTCTATGGCATGTTTCATTAGATGAAGAGACAAAGTTGATTGTTGAAGTTTTTGAAGGTTCTTCTTCAAGGATTAAATTTAATATATTCAAATATGATTTAATTATTTGAGGATATATTCAGAATGGTCCAAAATTATAAAGTAATTTTGGCTCCATTCAAAATGCAAATCAACCAAAGGAATTTTTGGCTCCATAATATTAAAAATTCAAATTTGTATTTTCCCACCGAAACCCTATGTCGGCTATCTTCAAAGATCGTCCTTCAAAATCTATATAAAGGTCCTATTCTTCTCATCAAAGGTCTATCGAATACACATCTAATGTTCTGGGATCCTCAGCCAGGAGTAGTCAAAGTATATTTGAAGGATTGGTTGAAGTTCTAAGTTTGTTTGGGCATAACAATTATTCATTTCTTTCTGTCATAGGTATAAAATGGGTTCTTGCAGATGGGATTCACGCTGCTCTGAGGGTGTGATCGTTGAATTCCTGAAGTTGTTGTTACAGTGAATTATTGCTCCACAGCTCCATGACTTTTGGATAAAATTTAGATTTTCTGGCGGTATCCTTTTGGCCTCAAATCCAGCTCTGTTGCTGCAACGTCTCACCTTTTGTTTGAGCCAAGGCCATGAGTTTTACTGCAGCTGGAAGTTCATCATCTCGGCTCTCTTTTTGATCAAATTCTGAGGCATTTTCTGACGTTTTAAAGAAGAGTTTCATATACAGGTGCAGCCTCACTTTCTTGCAAGTATTTGGCCCTTCTCTCAGTCTAATTTTCGGCCTAGGCCCTACACTATGACATGAATGAGGCAATGGTTTTCGAGCAGAGAAGGGGACCAAGGACCGAATTCACTGAAGAGCATTTATGGAATGTTGGAGGTTTATTGGCTGAACAAAACGATGCAAAATTCAATCCTATGCAAAGCAGAATATGTATCTTTGTTGTGACTGTTCGAGGCATTTATCCAAACTCTTTTAGAAGTACTTTCAGAACTGTACAAGACTTCTTCTTTGCATCAATATCTGAGACTCATACCTGTGTCGTAAGCTACTTTTGTTGTTGGGCATCTATGGTAAGCACCAATTAAATTTATAAGGGTGTTTTAGTCGCCACATATAGCACTGTTACAAAATATAGCACTGTTACAAAAATAGTCTGAAGCAGAAGCAGTTGCTCATTTGGTGTTAGATTTCTATTGACAAAACAAGGTCCTAATCAGATAAGTTAATTAATGTTGTGTCTGTAGCCTAACTGTGCAAGTTCTGAGGCTTTCAAACCCTACAGATATAAAGTATACGTGAAGCCTTTCAAGCCTAGGAGAAGTTCGAATATGTTAAGGGTTTGTGTTCATGCCTAAATTCTGAATTCCTCAGAGCATTATGTCCTAAAACTTAAAGAGTGGAGCAGAGACTAAATTGACAAAATTCAAATATTTGAGTTTGACCAGCATTATCAGTTTTGACACTGTTGGATATCCATGTCTTGAACCATTGAGAATCTGTTGAAATAAGCATCAGATCATCTTCACCTAGCATATCCAAGTCGAAGACATCTTTGCATCAGAGTCAGCAAGGGTTTGCTGTCTTCTTGTTTGAGCATCAGTAGCTAAGGGTTAGCCATTGTAATGAACTGAGCAACATTTATCTCCTGTGTGATTTTTGACAAGTACTGAAGGCATGATCAAGTGTTTTCAGACATGGCCTGTAGGAACTTACTGATCAAGGAGGTTCTGAGATTGTTAACTTATTACAGCACCAGAATAAGGGTCAAAATATCTACTGAACAGTATTGAGACGCAGTGACTTGGCTCTAGTAGTGATCCTTCCATCAAGGGACAGAGGTTTCATATTGGAGTTCCTTCTAGAAGTGATCTTTCCATCAGCAAAGGACAAAGTCATTCTACTTTACACAGATACATGCTTGACAGTGACATGTGCATGATACATGCTTGCCTAGTGATCCATGTCATCTTGCAACGGTGTGGTCTTTTGACAGAATTGCACTTGTGCAATGCAACCTAGTGACAGTATGCTGGAATTAGATGGCAGATCCTTGTGACAAAATTTTTGCTACTTTGACAGTGGTATATACTTAGGTCTTCAGAGCACACTCCAGAGAACATCCATCTTCAATATCAAGGAAGGGAGAAGCAGGTGTAAAGGAATTACATGATACATCAGATAAAGAGCATGGGATCAAGTGTTGACTTGCTTCAGTATCTACAGTAGTAGCAGGCAGTGTGGAACAGCAAAGGAGCAGCAATGGCAGCATGCAGGTATGGAGTAGCAGTAGCAGCAAGCATTGAGGAGTGACGTGGATTGGAGCAGCAGGCATTGTGGAACAACAGCAGAGAAGAGCATTGGTGCAACAGTGGAAGCAGGCAGTTATAGATGATAGCAGTAAAGAGGATTGGAGTAGCAGTTGCAGTAGGTATTGTGGAGTGTCAGCAGCAGCAATAGTGACTTGGCGATTGGTTAATTGTAAGGGAGACTGAGGACTCCTGCAAACATAGTCTTCAGACTTGGGGAGTATTCTACTTCCTTCTACTTCAGCTGGTAAAGTTGTATGTAACCAGACATAATGAAGAGCTTTTGTTGAGACAAATATTATGTGCATTGTTTTAGGATGCGATGATGTTTCATGTTTGTCATGAACTTGACGAAGCAAAGAAGGAAGTAGACCATCTCAAAAACTTGTAGCAACTTGCAAGAGGCAAACAATAGAGAAAGCACCTTGACAAGCCAGCTCAAAGAAAAGCCAAATAAATGGAACAAGCATGATAAAGAACTTGTAAAGCAAATCAACTCTTTGAAGAGGTCTTTGAAGAGGGAACTTGAAGAAGCCAAAAGAATTGAGCAAGTCTTGAAAGGGCAGATGAAGCAGAAGGAAAAGGATTGCATGAAACGTGAACAGGAAATCATCACCTTGAGAGCGGAAGTAGACAGGCTCAACCAAAGATTGAGGGGTTCGCAAGTCTTGGATGACATTCTCAATTGCAAAAGATCACCACTTATCAAAACAGGCCTTGGATATGTTGGTGAGTCATCACGCTGCAAGGATTAAAACTCCAGAGATGAAGAGAAGCCACATGTCAAAAAAGAAAAGAAGCCTCATGCCAAAGATGAAGAGAAGCCACATGTCAAAGAAGAAAAGATGCAGAAGCCTCATGCCAAAGATGAAGAGAAGCCCAAAGTCAAAGTTTTGCACAATTCAACCAACACCAGAAATTGGAAGATCAATGCCTCAAGGAGTCAAGATGATGCATTCACGATGCCAA
This sequence comes from Pinus albicaulis, assembly GCA_034641835.2. Taxonomy (NCBI): domain Eukaryota; kingdom Viridiplantae; phylum Streptophyta; class Pinopsida; order Pinales; family Pinaceae; genus Pinus; species Pinus albicaulis. The sequence continues at coordinate 118,631,190 of CM076581.1, forward strand.
ATCATAGAAGAGCATTCAGAAGTGGAGAGCAGCAAAGCCTTGGATATGCTCAGGGGTAAGACACCCTTATAAGATCATCACCCTATACACCCAGGTATGCATGCACATTTTATAATTACTGCTATGCATGTTCTAATTATGGACATAGAGTTGGAGATTGCAGGGATTTGGGAATATAGCAGGAGTAATGATAGAGGGTTTTATCAAAGCCCTAGAGGCATATTTATTGGAAGACAAGACAAATTCCAATATGCCTGTGACAGCAAAACTTACAACACCTCTGCTTCGTTGTTCAAACCAAAAATAGAGTGCTACCTATGTCACAACTTTCGCCACTTTGCACGAGATTGTAGAAGCAGCTTGAAGTGGACCTCGCAGAACCAGGAAGGAAAGACATTCACCAAGCAAGAAGACAAGACCACCAGGTTCTGTCAAAGAAAATAGGTTTCACAATGAAGTCTCACACAATTGGAAGACAAGTTGCAGCAGGAGAGCGTATTGTCAGGGGGAGCTTGTATAATGGGAGACATGATGAAGCAAGAGAGTGTGTTGCCAGGGGGAGCTTGTGTAATGAAAGAGATGATGCAAAAGATTGCCACTTATCAAAACAGGTCTTGGATATGTTGGTGAGTCCTCACACTGCAAGGATTAAAACTCCAGAGATGAAGAGAAGCCACAGGTCAAAGAATAAAAGAAGCCTCGTGCCAAAGATGAAGAGAAGCTGCATGTCAAAGAAAAAAAGATGCAGAAGCCTCGTGCCAAAGATGAAGAGAAGCCCAAAGTCAAAGTTTTGCACAATTCAACCAACACCAGAAGTTGGAAGATCAATGCCTCAAGGAGTCAAGATGATGCATTCAAGACGCCAAATCATAGAAGAGCATTCAGAAGTGGAGAACAGCAAAGCCTTGTATATGCTCAAGGGAAAGACACTTTTATAAGATCATCACCCTATACACCCAGGTATGCACACACATTTTATGGTTACTGCTATGCATGTTCTAAGGAGATTGCAGGGTATATAGCAGGAGTAATGATAGAGGGTTTTATCAAATCCCTAGAGGCAGATTTATTGGAAGACGAGACACAGTCCAATATGCCTATGACAGCAAAACTTACAACACCTCTGCTCCGTTGTTCAAACCAAAAATAGAGTGCTACCTATGTCACAGCTTTGGCCACTTTGCACGGGATTGTAGAATCAGCTTGAGGTGGACCTCGCAGAACCAGAAAGAAAAGACATTCACCAAGAAAGAAGACAAGACCACCAGGTTCTGGCAAAGAAAACAGGTTTCACAATGAATTCTTGCACAACTGGAAGACAAATTGCAACAGGAGGGTGTATTGTTAGGGGGGAGCTTGTGTAATGGAAGACATGATGAAGCAAGAGAGCGCGTTGTCAGGGGGGGCTTGCGTAATGAAAGAGATGATGCAGCAAGAGAGTATATTGTCAAGGGGAGCCATATCAAATGAAGATATCATCAATGAGAAGGACACATCAGCCACCCTTTTCCATCAGTGTCAAAGGAGGAGAGAATCTTGGAAAGAAACAAAGAGAACAAAGCATGATGTTAAGAGGAGCTCATGCAGCACGTCAAGGTATGATCGATGTGTTGACATCAATGACAAAGGGGGAGATTGTTGACTACGTTGTCATTGATGTCAAGGCAATTGCAAATATCGTCATTGATGTCAAGATCAGTTGGAGGTCACTGATGTGATAATTTCCATAGAATGATGCAGCTTGATGAGAGATATCGTCATTGATGTCAAGATCAGTTGGAGGTCACTGATGTGATGATGTCCAGAGCATGATGCAGCTTGATGAGACCGTAGCTCAAGGGTTTGGAGAACTCGGTTGGATGGCAAGCCGCCGGTTAAGCCCCACATTTGTTAAGGATTTCAAAGATGCGGATCACTGAATTTGCCTTGGAGACCCTCGCCATTGGATTCTCCTTGTCATGACAATTCCAATGGTATATGGTACGCCATGATATTCCTCCCGGTTTGAAAGATATGCCTGTCATAAGATATGAATCCCCACCTTGTGGTCCAAAGACCCAAGGGGATGATGTGGCAATTTAATATTGGCTAGTCTATGGCACATTTCAGTAGATGAAGGGACAAAGTTAATTGTTGAAGTTTCTGAAGGTTCTTCATCAAAGATTAAATTTAATATATTCAGATATGATTTAATTATTTGAGGATATAATCAAAATGGTCCAAAATTAAAAAGTAATTTTGGCTCCATTCAAAATGCAAATTGACAAAAGGGATTGTTGGCTCCATAAAATTAAAAATTCAAATTTGGATTTTCCCACCAAAACCCTAAGTCAGCTATCTTCAAAGACCATCCTTCAAAATCTATATAGAGGTCCTATTCTTCTCATCAAATGCGTATCGAATACACACCTTATATTCTGAGATCCTCAGCCAGGGGTAGTTTAAGTATATTATAAGGATTGGTTGAAGTTCTAAGTTTGTTTGAGCATAACAATTATTCTTTCTTTCATGGGTATACAATGGGTTTTGTCAGATGGGATTCGCTCTTCTCTGAGGGTGTGATCGTTGACTTCCTGAAGTTGTTGTTACAGTGAATTATTGCTCCGTGGCTCTCTGACTTTTGGATAAAATTTAGATTTTCTGGTGGTATCCTTTTGGCCTTAAATCCAGCCATGTTCCTGCAACGTCTCACCTTTTTTTAGGATAAGGGCATGAGTTTTATTGCAGCTGGAAGTTCATCAACTCAGCTCTCTTTTTGATCAAATTCTGAGGCATTGTCTGAGGTTTTAACAAAGAGTTTCATATACAGGTGCGGCCACACTTTCTTGCAAGTATTCGGCCCTTCTCTCAGTCTAATTTTCAGCCTACACTATGACATGAATGAGGAAATGGTTTTTGACCAGAGAAGGGGACTAAGGACTGAAATCGCTGAAGAGCATTTATGGACTGTTGGAGGTTTGTTGGCTGAATAAAACGATGCAAAATTAAATCCTATGCAAAGCAGCGTATGTATCTTTGTTGTAACTGTTTGAGGCGTTTATCCGAGCTCTTTTAGAAGTACTTTTAGAACTGTTCAAGACTTCTTCTCTGCGTCAATATCTCAGACTCATACCAGTGTCGTAAGCTATTTTTGTTGCTCAGCATCTGCTGTAAGCACAACTTAAATTTATTGACCAGATCTGTAATATTACAAGGGTGTTTTAGTTGCCACATATAGTGCTGTTACAAAAATCGTTTGAAGCAGAAGCAGTCATTCACTTGCTGTTAGATTTCCATTGACAGAACAAGATCCTAATCAGAGAAGTTGATTAACGTTGTGTCTGCGGCCTAACTGTGCAAGTTCTGAGGCTTTCAAACCCTACAGATCTGAAGCATACGTGAAGCCTTTCAAGCCTAGGAGCAGTTCGAATATGGTAAGGGTTTGTGTTGATGCCTAAATTCTGAATACATCAGAGCATTAAGTTCTAAAACTTAAAGAGTGGAGCAGAGAATAAATTGACAAAATTCAAATATTTGAATCTGACCAGCATTATCAGTTTTGACACTGTTGGAGATCCATGTCTTGACTCTTGAAGCATTGAGAATCTGTTGAAATAACCATCAGATCATCTTCACCTAGCATATTCAAGTCAAAGACATCTCTGCATAAGAGGTAGTAAGGGTCTGTTGTCTTCTCGTTTGGGCATCAATAGCTAAGGGTTGGCCATTGCAATGAACTGAGCAACATTTATCTCCTGTGTGATTTTTGACAAGCACTGAAGGCAGTTGACTGTGCATGATCAAGTGTTTTAAGACATGGCATGTAGGAACTTACTGATCAAGGAGGTTGTGTGATTGTTCATTCATTACAACAGTAGAATAAGGGTCAATATATCTACTGAACAGTATTGAGAAGCAGTGACTTGGCTCTAATAGTGATCCTTCCATCAAGGGACAGAGGTTTCATATTGTAGTTCCTTCTAGAAGTGATTTTTCCATCAGCAAAGGACAGAGGCATCATACCTTACACAGATATATGCTTGACAGTGACATGTGCATGATACATGCTTGCCTAGTGATCCATGTCATCTTGTGACAGAATTGCACTTGTGCAATGCAACCTAGTGACAGTATGGTGGAATTATATGGCAGATCCTTGTGATAAATTTTTTGCTACTTTGACAGTGATATATACTTCGGTCTTCAGAGCACACTTCAGAGAACATCCATCTTCAGTATCAAGGAAGGGACAAGGAGATTTGAAGGAATTACACGATACATCAGTTAAAGAGCATGGGTTCAACTGTTAACTTTCTTCAGTATCTATAGTAGCAGCAGGCAATATGGAGCAACAGTGGCAGCACGCAGGTATGGAGTAGCAGTGGATTGGAGAAGCAGGCATTTAGGAGGGAAGCGGATTGGAGAAGCATGCATTGTGGAACAACAGCAGAGAAGAGGATTGGTGCAACAGTGGTAGCAGGCAGTTATAGAGTGATAGAAGTAAAGAGGATTGGAGTAGCAGTTGCAGTAGGTATTATGGAGTGTCAGCAGCAGCAGTAGTGAATGGGTGATTGGTTGATTGTAAGGGAGACTGATGACTCCTGCAAACTTTCTGCAAATATCTTCAGACTTGGGCAGTATTCTACTTCCTTTCAGTTCAGCTGGTAAAGTTGTATGTAACCATACATAATGAAGAGATGTTGTTAAGACAAATCTTCTGTGCATTGTTTTAGGATATGATGATGTTTCATGTTTGTTTGATGCTCTGAATGTTTAAAAGAATACTAACCAATTGTAAGGGAGACTGGGGACTCCTGCAAACTTTCTGCAAATATCTTCAGACTTGGGGAGTATTCTACTTCCTTTCAGTGGTAAATTTGTATGTAACCATACATAATGAAGAGATTTTGTTGAGACAAATCTTCTGTGCATTGTTTTAGGATATGATGATGTTTCATGTTTGTTTGATGCTCTGAATGTTTAAAAGATTACTAACCAATTGTGTAAAAATAAGGGAAATGCCAATTCACCTCCCTCTCAGTATTTCCAACACCTCCTTGCTGCAACAATTCTTGCAACTACTTCTTCGCCTCATCCAACTCTAATATGGACTACTTGTACAATCTTTTAGTTGGTGAAGGAGGCCTTAGCAGCGATGGTATCACATCTTCTACTTCCCTCTTAGATGGTATATCTTTCATCTCTTGGAACACTTCTACATATGCGTACAAAAGCTCTTTCAACTGATGGTTTTGTTCTTTTATTCGTCCTTCCAAGGATGCCTTCATTCCCACTAATTTGGTATGTTTTTAGTTGTCTCAAAAAGAGTAGTACATACTTCTTTCTTGCATTGATCAATATCTTAACTTGGTAATCACTCACCAAAGAGATTATAGACTTCCCCTTATGTGCATTGATGATAAAATATTTACCACCCTTCACTAGATGATGTTGGTCTTCCCTTCTAATGAAGTTTGCATCCCTCGTATATATGTAGGGAACACATATTCACTACACCACAAATATCAAAATGTACCACATCCACCTCTACTTCATTAGTAAAGTTTTCCCTACTGGCAAATCAAAGCTTGCTTTACTTGTAAACTTTAACCCTGCATCCTTGTTAAAGCTTAACCCATACTAGGGTGTATGGATTGGGATGATCAAGTATCTCTAAGCCAAGTTTACTTATCAAGACCACTATGATGACATTGACTTGCAAACCAAAATGGAAGAAAGCATCTACCTTACTCTTCTTGATCTAAATCTTGATATGGAAAAGCTCAATCATCTATTTCTCCTCATTGTAATAGAAACTACTCAAGTTCACCTCATTCCACATTGTTGTGCAAACAGTTTTGTCCTCCACATCGAAGTTGCTTTTTATCTCCTTTCTTGCTTCCACACCTATATGATTTTTCTTCTTAGATTAATCCTATTTGCTTTTCTTGTGATTCAACTTTGGATGAATCATCCAACATTTATCTTTAGTTGACCATCAATGTTGCAATGGTCACAGTGGTTATTAGTGCCCTTGCACGCATATGCAATGGCAACAATATTCTTAACTTTCCATTAAACCTTTTCTTCACCCTGCAATGGTAGGAATCTTCTTAAACCTTTTCTTCTTTTCTCCCTAAAATGACAAGAATCTTCTTGACTTTCCCTTAAACCTTTTCTTCTTTTCATACTTCAATGGCAAGAATCTTCTTAACTTTCCCTTAAACATCTTCTTCTTTTCACCCTGCAATGGCATGAATCTTCTTAACTTTCCCTTGAACCTTTTCTTCTTTTCACCCTTTTTGTAAACGCCCTATAGGACAAGTTGCTTCAAACCACTTGACTACCCATTGTTCTTGTCAAAATCAATGTACCAGGCTTGCCCGTGAGCTTTATCTTTAGTATTGAGCTCAAATAGCATAACTTGCCTAGAAAGGGGAAAATCTTTCTCTCGAGAACAACAATTAGTAAGGCCATACTCCTGGAAATGTTGTTGACTTGAGCCTCCAACATTGTGAATTCATCTGCCACAATTGAGGCTTCTTATTGCTTATTTTCCCTTCGTGTGTCGACCTCTAGATCCATAAATTGCAACTCTTCCTTGGACTTAGACTTCCTAAGTCATGTAAGAATATTTTGCACTCAACCCACACAAATGCCCAAAGAAAATTGTGATGATAATAATATGATATGTAAGCCACCTTGAATATTCTAATGGTCGGCTCACAAGAACAAATTTAAAATATATTGTTAGCATGGTGAGTCTATGCTCCACTACGCAAACTATTTGTCTTATATCCGAAGCAAATAGAATGAAACATACTTTTTGGACACTTGAGCTACTACAAAATAAAAATAGAACTACACTAGCAAAGACAAAATGAAATGTCGTGGGCACAATATTTGCCCTGAACAAACCTAATGTGGAAAACTCCACTAAATTGAATAATTGTGCCTTTCTTAAATATTAAAAGGTACAATGCAAAAAGCAAAGATCACCAAGCCCACTCTAAAGCTAAGAGACACCATGCATCGTTACAATCCCATACAAATTGCTCTACTCCTCTACCAAGCTATCTTTCTACTCTTGACAATTGCTCTACCATGGAACATCAAATTTCCACAACTGAAATTAAAACCCTTTCCCCATTTCACCTAAGGTTTTATCACCACTCTTTCTTGATCATTAAGGGGGTTCTTGATTTTCTTAATGCTTCTAGAAACTTCTTAGAAATCCTATCTTCACATATGCAAGGCTAACATGGCTTCCACATGTTATTGAAGTGGATAAAGTAATTCTCAACCTTGTTTTGCAACATTCACATCCTAACTATGTTTTTTTGAGGTAGTATTTTGTTAGAAAGCTCTTGACAAGCGCTACAACCAAAATAAAGTGATTCATTTCTCATCAATTTGGACCTTAAAAAATACTTGGAAAGACTTGTAACAAGGTCCAAACTCTACTCTAAAATGATGCATGCAAGTTCATTACTCTAAATTTCCCACTCCATAAAATATTTCTATAAGGTAATGATCCATTTCAAATCACTTGGGGTGTAGATATGTATAGCATTATGCATACAAGGAGAAATGAAAGGAGTGACCACATAATTTCAAATAGCAAAAACTTAAATAATTTAGTTAAAAGCACAATGAAAACAAATGCAATCGATTGAGACATCAAGCAAGATTAGGAAAAGGAAATGTGCTTCACAAAGTACTAACTGGTAGACAAGACTATCAAGGGAAAGGATAAAAAATTAAGGACCCTTTATGAAGAATGAATATAGGGAGAAGGTAGGAGGAGATCCAAAACTAAACAAGTTATCATATCATATTAGTGTTTAACGTAAACCACATTAAAATTTACTCCAAACACTAGGCAAATAACACCCTTATGATCTCAAGTAAAATTACTTGTTCAAATTTAATTTTTAAACAAAAATTTCAAACCATAGAATCATCACACAATTGCAGGAAAAGTAAATCAATGGAAGCAAAAATAAATTCCAAGTACACAAATCATTTTTCCTGCCCTTCAAATTGGTTTTTCATTCAAAATCATTCCAAACATACAGGGTCTTCCCACCATTGGAAAACTCGGCCACTAAGAAAGACAAACCCACAGTGAAACTTGGTCGCCATACGACCCTATACCACTCACTCATATGGCCTCTTGCAGATCTAAATCATATCGTCGGTTGAACTTCTATTACTACACCCAATTCGTATAGCGCTCTCCACTGATGGATCATACAGCCTCCACAAATTAGCTAAAGTCAATTTCCTTGCTTATATTTCGTTTCCATTTTCTCTTTGGCCTATACATTGAGTAAAAACATGTCACTTAGTGCAATTAAGCTATTATCTTTGTCACCGTGTCATTTCCCTTTCCTTCCTTTATAATTTTGAGTTGATAAAGTCTCCACCACCTTAATCACCCATTAAGATCAATAGTTGAGATTGAATCTCAATCTCACTAGCTATCAATGGGGGAGATTCATCTAAATCACTAGTGTAATTAAATGACACTTTATTAAACTTTTCATAACTTAAAATTAAAAAGTTAGTTCACTTTAATATCTAACTTTAATAAAGTGAATTACAAAATAGAAAGGACTTCGAACAACTTCATGCATGTTTGACAGAAAAATGAAGTTCCTTTCTGAGCTACAATCATCAACAAACCAATGGGTCCTTGAGCAAACCCCACACTAGCCATGGTGGAAAAGTAAACACTTGAACCTAAAAAGTTTTTGGGCAAGTGGGGCCATCAAATTAACTAGGATATGTTGTATTACTGAACCAAATGAAACAACAAGGAATAAAACCAAAGAAAGATGGAATCACTAAACTATAGGACAAATAAGCTTCTTCAAACCATAAGAATGCACGTCGAGTCCATGCAAATGGTTTGGTTAAGATATATCATTTACCACTAAAGATACGAATGGGACCTAACCATACATGCCCTTCAAGTGATCCAAGATTGAATGAGGTATCATATATAGGTACTAAATGTCTGCTCCTTAAAGAGATCCTTGACGAGGAAATAAATGGTCCCCTTAATGTTATATTATTATATAATCATAACATAGCAAGACTCTTTAAGGATTTAAACTTAACATGAAATGATACCACAATATTTTAATTTAAAGAGTGAAGATGGGAGGGGATGAATCCTCAGAGTTAAGAAAGGACGCTTAACAATTAGCTCTAGGGAAGATCCCACTCAATTGGAGTAAATCTACAAAGTCACAACTCTGTACCAAAGTAAACCACCAAGCTACAACTCCATTTGGATGAGCCCACTAAGATTGTCTCCACTAAACAATCCCCAACATTTCAACATTTCCTTGAACTAGTTGAGTTACAAGCCCACTAGAAAGTTAGTCCATTGAATGGCAACAATTAATGAAAACTTAGAACTACAGTTGATTGATAGTTACAACTTGTAGTTGAATTATCATGATGATAGAAGAAGTTTGAGAGCCAATTGTTATAAAGCAACTACCTACATTTTATTAGGTAGCTAACTATAAAATTAATAAAATTGTGATTGATCCACACTTTGGCATTCATCGATATCACTATGAGATGTTGAGATAGTATATGTTGCTTCACATTTTTTATATCATATGTGTGTATCAAGTTAGCAATATAAACTCATTTGAACATTTTATGAAAGAACGTGTGTTAAAGTTGCCAACTAGGGCCAAATTCTACTTTGGACAACTCATTTGATGGAGATAATTATTGCATTGAATTCCTCTTTTCGAGAGTACCAAAATCGACTTAAAGATCACTAAATTTGGACAAGGAGAAATATGTTTTTGAAGTAAAGCCCACACATGTACAAATTGTCAAGGTCGGCCACATCATCATGTAGGCTCATAAAGCCCAAGAGACATGTCTTTTGACCCTCATCGACTCATATAAATAAGAGTGTCCTCCATCCTCATTTGGCACCTCACTCACTCAACACAATCTTCTCTTTCCTCATTCTATTGGTTCGTACAGCTCAGAAATAGAAGGAATCTCTCACACGTGCAAAGGGGCAGGTGGCTGTTTCAGATTGGCCGAATTTCAGAATTATTGCAGAGCAATGACCAGAGTTGACTTGGGTGTATTTGACCTCCTTTGACTGCGATTTTTGTGGCAGATTTTCTGTTTGGGCAGGCCACATTAATTGGCCAGAAATCAAGGATTTCTAGGCTAGTTGACCAGCATTGCAGAGCTGAATGCAAGTTTAACCACAGCAAGAAGTGCAAACTTTGACCATGTTTGACTGACTGTTTAGGGACTGTTTTGAGCTGACTTTGATGAAAAAGAGAGGCCGAGTTCTTCTCTCTTAGACCGAGCTGCTTTGGAACAGCTTGACCAGACTTTGACTTCTGTTGACTTTCTGGTTAGGGCATAATTTGACAGCTATTGACAGAAAGCAGAATTACTGATTTGACTGGGCTATTTGGTATTGATCATCTATTGGCAAGTCAATTTTGGCTTTGACTTTATATTATTGTACTCTCTCTCTGCTGAACATTTGATATTTATAAGAAGAAGAATTGATCAAGAGTTTCCCCAGCTTGGGGTTTTTCCCGGCATTAGCCAAATCTTGGTGTTCTCTTGTCTTGGCTTGCCTTCTGCATTTTATTATTCATGTTCTATCTTCAGTTACTGTCAATGTGATTAATGGTTAATGTGATTGCTATTGAAAAATAAGTTGAAATTATCATTGGGCTGATACAAGAACATTGAAGTAATTGTCGCAAGCATAGAACATACCATTGTTACCTAAAATTAACAATGTGAGATCAGATATGAGTCAATCAAAAAGACAGCATTTGTTGGTCCCTTCATTTTTGGAGTAGGGCGGTGTGGTACAAGGAATATGTTGAAAATAGTAGCGAGAAAGGTCTTCTTGACTTGTGCCTTAGTCAAGAAAGACCTTGATCAGTCCTTTAGCATACACAAGTTCGAGGACGAGTTCATGGAGCAGTTAACTCATGCAAAGAAATTGCAGGCTCAGTTTTGTTGTTCTCCAAGTGCGAGTTTATATTTGGAAAAAGATGAGTGAGAACCTCAGTGTCTTGAGGCAAGGACGAGTTACAAGAGTCAGTTCGACTCAGTTAACAAATAAATCACAAGTCCGAGTTCTAAAAATTAACTTGCCAGTTATAGCATGAGTCAAAAGGCTTAAAAGAGGACAAAGGCACATTATTGTATCAATAATTGTGAGCACGAGTTTGTGTGAGAGCTTGTTGTAGGGACAGCGTATCAAGGAGCCTGTACGCAGATCACAGAGATAATTTTCCTTGCAGAAGTGCGCTAAGATTTAGGAGTAAATTCCTAAATAATAGGGGCCTGTCCAGCGCTAGGAAATAGGAAGAAGGCTGCGCAAGGAAATAGGGGCTAGGTCGAGTTCTTGCACGGAGGTTTCAAGCTAAGTATTAGCAGAGAGAACAGATTTGTTTTCTGTTGAAACAGTTTGCCTTGTAAAGAATTCTATTTGCTCAAGTTCCTGTCAATAAAATTCTACAACTAGCAAAGGGTTTCCCAGTTGGGTTCCCTAGAAAAATATTGTGTTATTGTGTGACTGTATTTCTTTATCTCTGTTTCTATTCCGCTGCTTATCTATCGTAGAGAAATCATGTGTCTTGGTGCACCGAAATAAGTTTCAGATTTGTTCATTAAAGCAGTTGCAGGATTTCAAGGAATTTCTACAGAATATAGCATAGCACCTGGGCAACCACAACTACACCACATGGATTTAAAAAAAGAACCAAGTCCAATGTGTACAAGAACAAGACGAAAAGAGGAATCTTCTATTTTGTAGCTAATTTCAACTAACATTTACTAAGCATGTGATGAAATGTATTTAAGAAGCCAAGTATTTAGTTAAGTTAGGGTTTTGGCATGGCAAAAAATGAACACTGATCTAAAATGTACAAGTAGCCCCTAGGGGCTATGAGCATCAAGTTATTGTCTAGTGGTGGTTACTGCTAATGTTGTTGTCTTTTATGTCGATACTACTATTATGGCTAAGTTAGTTTGCACTCTAGTTGCAGACAAGATGATGGACTGGATGATCATATTATTTTGGAGTAATGAAAGAAACTCATTTTTTCAAATCAAGACTCTTATTATTTATGGATGATTGGTATGTGGGTAGCTCTTTTTACTTTCTATTACGATAAATATAATGAATATGAATGCTTTATACATATTATGAAGTTGCAGATCTATAAAGCAGATAGAATGGTAAAACTCTTTACCTGGAATCTACATCCCTGCCATTATTCTTGGCATGTACTTTGGGTGAGACTTTCCCTTTTACAGGGATCTAGAATACTAGCACTAGACTACACCGGACCTTTTTTTAATGCCTAAGTGGACCCTAGTCTACCAAATGGAGCCAAAACATTCAAGATAATATTAATGTAAGAGTTAATCAAAACCACAAATGATAAATTTATTAATCGAAAAATAACTCTAGTAATGACTTACAAGAGTTGTCACTCAAAACTAAATAAAGTCCTCCTCTGATATGAAAGAGTTACTAGACTTTACGAAGCAGTGAGTTAATTAAGGTCTCAAGAAGAATACAATTTGTTTAGCAAAGATGACCAAGACAAGCAAATAAAAGGAAATATTGACATGCTAAGAATAAATTACACCTATAACACCACAATCCAAAAACTTGGCTAATGTTCATGAAAAAGTAAAAGGAAAATATTTCACATGCTAAGAATAAATTCCACCTATAACACCACAATCCGAAAACTTGCCTAATGTTGTGAACAAATCAAAGGAAATATCACACGTACTAAGAATAATTACACCTATGACACCACAATGCATAGACTTAGCTAATGTCAAAGGCCAAATAAAGATGATAAGAAAATAGACAATATCTCTAATCAAGTAGTGTCTACAACAATGACCAAGACCCCTTTAAACATGTCAACATATATGACTATATATGATGTTGCCCCAAGATTTAAAATGTACAGCAATATGCCTATATGGGTATTCAAAGCATTAAGAACATCAGCAAACCATCAACCCTAGACTAATCATTGAATCAAACAACAAAACATATTTATCCCTCGCTTTGAAAATGGCATATAAAAATTTGCACACGAGATTCAAACAATGGTATCAAAACCAAAACCAATAAAAGGTCAAATTGGGACCAACCCGAAACCATCCAAAAAACCATGTTGAACAATTAAGCATCAATCAATGAGGGTTGGATGAAGGTCAAGAGAGCTAAAACAAAGCTGAACCAAGCATTTCAAATGAGCATCAGTCTGGATTAGAACCCGTCAATTCAATAACCAACTTAGCCAATATGGGACAAATCTAGCCAACTGGTCCAATTCAGACTCCACAAGGGGTGAATGGGTCTGGACATGCTGATTCTAATAACACTAGTTTCAAACTAATTCTTATCATCATCCGTACAGTTAGCAAGACACATTGGTACTATTATGAAAATGTTGACTATGACATCCTTCCATGCATAAAGTCAGTTTGTACTAAAGGACCACTTGGAACCAATGGCAACTACTTACCATCTCATGTGTAATTAATGACGACTTATCAAACAACATAAGGTGAAGATTCCACAACTTCTAGAAACCATAATATAGATCATCATATTGCTTATAAGAATATTTTCAATATTCTATTACTTGAAAAAGGAGGCATGCATGTATTTTCATCATGCTTCAGACCCAAATCATTTTATTCTCAATGGAAACTTCGACACCCCTAAATTATATGACTATGTGAAAAAGAACGAAACAAAATTATTGCAAATTTACTACAAGGAAGTTAAATGGAAAATTCCATTCAGGTACCTAGCTTCAACACCACTAAATTATATAACTATATGAAAAAAGAATGCGACAAATTATTGCAAATTTACTACAAGGAAGTTTAATGGGAGATTACATTCAAGTACCTAAACACTTATAGGTGAAGATTAGCAATAGGGAATATAATATACAAGGACATCTGATGTGCAAGAGCTAAATTGTGGAAATATAATTAACTGAAACTTAGAAATCTTGGCATAACATTATGAGGGATTAAATTAGTGTTTTAAAAATTGGTCGGTCTGGCTCGAAATCGGCCGAGTTGACCCCCTGCCCGGACCGGCTCGGTAGAGAAATCGATCTGGGGGCCAGTTTGTGACCGAACCGGCCAAGCTGGTCACTGACTCAGCAGGTTCGGTCACAAACCGGTTGGCTCAGCCGAGCTCGAGTTAGACCAGTCAAGCTAGTCCTAGTCAGTCGCAGACCCCACTTTTGCCCAAAAATGGACTCTAAAACCGATTTTTGTTTGTTGTTAGGGTTTTTGCAAAGCCTCTAACCCCTCCCTATCCTATTAAAGCTACCCAACCCCTCTCATTTCCTCACAGCTATCTCATTGCATTTGAGTGAGCATTTATGAGGAATTTGTGAAGAGTTGTGGAGTTGGTTTTTGGAGCAACTTTGAGGAGTCCCTTGGGCAAGCTTTGAAGCAACAGTGAGGAGCTTCTTGGGCAAGCTTTGGAGCAGCATTGAGTTGGCTAGAGCCCAGAGGTAATTTTTTTCCCTTCTAAAATATGTCTTTGCTTGTTTTTTTTTTGCAAATCTGAAAATAGAAAACATAGATTTTTGTGAAAGAAATGAACATAGAATGAGTAGTTTTTTTTGTTTTCATTTTCAGATTTAAACTTTTCATTTCCAAGTCAAAAAATCAGTCCAAAATGGCCCCTAGAATGAAAGACGTTGCTTGGGCATATGCTGAAATGGTTGATGATCAAATGCATTGCAAATTTTGTAGGAGAAAAATTAAGGGGGCTGGAGGGGGCATTCATAGGTTGAATGCCTAAAACTACACTTGGCTAGTCTTAGAGGCCAAATTACTCCATGTGAAGCACCAATAGAAGAAATTGGGAAAATTAGGAAGGAGTTGAGAGATCAATTCAAAAGTTTGAGGAAGACAAACCTAGGCAAAAAGACATAGAGGCAGAAATTGGGAGGAAGAGGAATATAAAACACATGATGGTTGCCAACCCCAATTTTGATTATGAGGGTTCTTCATCTATACCTTGCACTGATGCATCAAACCCCTTTCGCTATGTTCCACCCTCTTTGGAGTCTATTCAAGAATAGGATAAGGGTGCAATGAAGAATAAGGGTACCATCAAAAGTTTTTTCACACCCTCTTTTCCCTTTGATAATGCACATGGTCCCACAGCTACAAGAGGTCAAGTGCAGCCCACTTTAGATCAGCATTGGAAGAAAGAATTGAGAGAAATTGTTTGTGATTAAATTTCTAAATGGTGGTATGATGTTGATATTCCCTTCAATGCTTCTCCTTCACCATATTATGAACCTATGTTTGATGCCATATATGCTACTGGAAAGGGCTTCAAAGGCCCTACTATGCATGAGTTAAGAGGATTTCTTTTGCAAAAAGAGATTGTGCCCATTGATGAATATTTGAAAGAATTCAAAAACTCATGGGCACAAACAGAATGTATCATCGTGTTAGATGGATGGATTGACCAGAGGAACCGTACAATCATAAACTTTCTTATCTTTTGCCCACGGGGAACCATGTGTCTAAGATTAGTTGATGCATCTGATAGGGTGAAAGATGCACACTTGTTGTTTTAGCTTTTGGATGAGGTTGTTGAAGAGCTGGGGGTGCAAAATGTTGTTCAAATCATCACAGATAATGCCTCTAACTATGCTCTTACTGGTAAATTGTTAGAGGAAAAACACAAAACCATCTATTGGACCCCATGTGTTTGCACATTGCATAGACCTCATGCTTGAGGATATTGGTAAAATGGATTGGATCAAGAACACTGTAGAGCGTGGCAAAAGCATCACAAAATAAATTTACAATCACTCATGGATTATGAACCTGATGAGGAAACACATAGGCGGCAAGGATATTATTAGGCCTGCCATCACTAGATTTGCAACACATTTTTTGACATTGCAATCTATGCTTTCCCAAAATAGAAACTTGCAAAAGTTGTTTTCCAGTGATGAATGGAATGAATGTCAGTGGGCTCTCAAACAGGATGGCAAAGATGTGAAAAAGAAAGTTAATGAAGAAATATTTTGGAAAAAGGCAGCAGAGATTGTGAAGGTTGTTGAGCCACTGGTTAAGGTGTTGTGGTTGGTCGATGGGGAAAGATTGCCTTTGGACTTCATTTATGAGGCTATGGATCACAGGTAGAGGCTCAGATAAATGCAGATCCACTAGTAGCAGGCCCAAGCCCAAGTCCTCCAGTTGCAGCCACCGGCACTTCCTCTAGTCAGCCACGACGGAAGCGCATAGCTCGTCTATCTCAGGCTCAACTTGCTACAGTTCCAATTGAGGATGTTGATGAGGAGGAGAAGCAAGGGGTTTCCCCCTCTAATTCAGAGTTTGAGCCAAAGGATATTGCCTTGTCAAATGTCTAGCAGTAGTGACTAGTCATGTTTTGTTGTAGAGGCCATTTAGAGCCTCCTTGGTTATGTTTTTTGTTCTGATCTCTATATCATCACCATTATGTACTATGTACTATGTATTGGAAAGTACATTGGGTGCAATTTTGATATAATGGATATATTCATGAGCATACTTTGATCATATGTTGCCTTTCGTCTATATTGTAATCCTTTGTGTTTGGAAACATGAATGAAAATCTTTAAAATTATGTTGTTTTATAATAAAAAATTAATATTTAATGTATTTTTTACAAAGACCGAGTCATTGAAACCGAACCAGCCGAGTCGATATGGAGTCGAAGTCGACCCTCAGCGAGTTTTGAACCCGAATCGGAGTTTTAAAACATTGGATTAAATAGTGCCTTAATAAGGCATGGAAGTGACTATATTTTTTCTAAACAAGGCTAATTAACTCTCAATTAAGGATTACCCTCTTAATTAAAATTTAATACCCTAATATAGATTTAAACACTCTTAAATAGGATCTAAGTAGGTCGCATCCTTGTATCTATCCTCAATAAACTTAATTCAGCACAATGAATGTCTTACGAAGGGAGATGACTATAGATGTTGTGTCCCTCTTATAGGTTATATTAGCCTATTCATACTAAGGTCACAAGCATTCATGTACTAATAATCAATGTATTATGAAACTTCAAGATAATGCAAAGTAGATGTGGTATTGATGTGTAATAAGCCCATTTCATTCAGTATGAAAACCATATTTGCAAGCTCTAAGAACTTGGATTGCCCATGTAGTAGATATGCATTATTAAAGGTAGCCACAAGCATTGTTCCAAAGAGGACCAAATTTATTCAATATCTATGCCCCCAATGTAAGGGGGTGCTTTGCGAAATGTTTCACCATGCCTCCCTTTTTGCAAAACTTCAAAAAATGCATTCTGAAGCATTTCATCAAGTTGCATGACATGTTTCACAAAAAGAGGAGCTTATGGACACCCCTTCTTGAAAAGCAGGGTGCATTTCAAATTCATATAAAGGGGAAATTGTACATACTACACACCCCACCCTAGTTTTTTTCATAAGGCATAAAAACTTTAAAAACAACATAAAAAGATTTTAAAAAAAATAGTAAACTACTAAAGCTAATTTACCTTTACCTATACATATCTCTTATTTGACATTTACAAGTAAATTAGAATTTGACATTGAAATGAAAGTGAACTGCAATTTGCCTTGGTTACTCAAGAGAGAAACTCTAACTTAGTGACACTCCTGTTGATGGTCTGGATGCCTTTGTACAGCAAGTAGATGTAGAGAACCAATCAATGGCATTAACTCGTTGATGCTCAATGATGATTTATTTTAGCTACTTTTAATTTTCACTGTCCATTGTTAATTTTCAGTTAACTTTTGACTCCAGATACCAATGACTCGGGCTTAACTCATCTCACCCTTTTACTATTTATGAGTGAATTTAATTTACTATTCAATACTTTAATCTCTTATTTAGTATTTAATTAGTACTATTTAGAATCTGAATCAATGTATTTCATTTTGTTGTAAGTTACAAATTTGAAATTTTTATGTGCATGTATCATTGATTTAATGTGAAATATGATCATAACAATGGTGATTGATGAATCATGCTTGTATCATTTACAAATTTGAATTGAGTAATTACATTGCACAATGATGAATTTACATGGGATGAATTGTTATTATTGAAATGTTTATTTTTTTAATTTTTTTAGAAATGGGACCCCCACATCCCCTTGTGCCCCATGAATTTCCCTAAAATTTGGGGGGTGTCTCCACATGTCCCCATTTTGCGTTTTTGCACACATACATCCCAAAAACCCAGGGGAGATTCTTTTTTTGGCTCAAACTTAAGTTCTCTTGAAACTTGGAAATGGATGCTCAAAATCCAGAATAAGCACAAGGCAGCAATGAAAAGATACTAACTAAATGGAGAGGATACTCATATTATGGATACCATTTGAAACATCACATAATTCTTCCATGCATAGTTGCTAAGATAAAGAGTCACCTACATATCCAATAGACATCCATTTCATTGAAGCATATGAGTGTTGAAATATAAGAGTGGAGCAATGTCCAATTTCATGTTGCTTTAGTTCAATAGTGCAATTCAAAGTGACTTCATTAGCAATTTGAAGATCGTGACCAATTGCCTCATCTTAGACATTGAATTGTTTTGAAAGAGAGAATGATTGAGAAGCCGCTTTAAAGATGACTTTGCTATTGCAAATATTGATGTTTATAGTTGGATGGATAATGAAATCACTTCATTGGATTCAAGAAAAACATGTAAAGCCATTACAAAAGTGCTATAACGTTTTGGCAATAGGCTCACTTTTGAAATTACCATAGCAGCTTTATATTCCTTTCAAGTGATGTCATCATATTATATATTACTTAATAACATCTAACAGTGAAGATGTTGGTTGGGTTATGTTCTAGCAACAAATCAGTGGGATTTTACAACAAATAATCTAGGTTTGATTCGCAATGCATTTTGTATGGCTCTAGTTGAGAATCCCTAAAGAACAAAAAAATGAATTGCTATTGTAATTTAAAGAAGTTTATCGATCACAAAGCCCAAGGTTATATTTTAGTTGGAGAATTTGCAAAGCTCGTGATGTTTATGTTATGTATGTGCCTTCTTTTATTCATGAATCCTTTTTGCCAGCAATAACACTCTTGCTGATAATAATTCTTGGATATAATATTATTGTTGTGTGTTTCTCTCAAGTCACCAACATAGATTCATCTTAACCCCAGATCTATTAAGCATCAAGGGATGAAAATAATGAATCAAAGCACAAATCTCGCAAAGCTTAATACCTCTATGGATGAAAAGAAATCAATCAAAACACAAACCTCGCAATGCTTAATAGACCCAAATCTCACAATGCTTAGCAGCTCTATGGATGAAAGAGAAATTGATCAAAGCACAAATCTCACAATGCTTAATACATCCATAGATTATTAAGCATTATGAGATTTTCACTTTGATTGATTTCTTTTCCATCCCTCTTGATGCTTAATATATCCAGGCAATAACATTCTTGTTAGATATCATTTTCGGGATTCAACTGCGTTAATTTAGTCATTCATCTATGACCATTTCCATGAGAGGTAGTCGTAACTGACTAATTTCTCATGATTTTTGAATAGTCCACTTAGCACTCATTGCATCGGGTGATGCTCACAGGGGTTAAGAAGTGGAATTGAAACTAGTGAAATGAATCACATAGCGTCAATCATCACTTCTGGGGCTTGCACCCGGTAACCAGGACTTCTCGGGAGGTCACCCATCCTAGAACTCCTCTAGCTCAAGCGCGCTTAACTGTGGAGTTTTCCCCACAATCAAGCCCACTTAGCTTGCTACCCCATTTGCAAAACATTAGCAACTATTGTGCCTCATGAATCATTCAAGGAGAGATCCCTTTACTCTTAGTATTTTAAGTATTTGATAATAACTCTTGGATATAATATTATTGTAATGTGCTTATTTTAATTTTGAAGTCACCAACATAGATTCATCTCAACCCTAGATCTATTAAGCATCAAGAGGGTTGAAAATAAAGAATCAAAGTGCAAATCTCACAATGCTTAATATCTATATGGATGAAAAGAAATAAATCAAAGCACAAACCTCACAATGCTTAATAGATCCAAAACTCGAAATGCTTAATAGCTCTATGGATAAAAGAGAAATTGATCAAAGCGTAAATATCACAACGCTTAATACATCCATAGATTATAAAGCATCATGAGATTTTCACTTTGATTGATTTCTTTTTCATCCCTCTCAGTGCTTCAAATTTAATATATCCGAAGTTATCATGGACGTACGTTGGTGTGTGTGTGTGTATGTGTAGATTAATGCTTGGTAGGTTTTTAATTTATTTTTAGTATCATGAATATTATCTTTTTTTTCATTTTGATTTATAAGCATAGATGTTAAGCATCTCGCCCACATTAGGTTGTGGAATGCACTCGCTTTTCTCAAAGCAATTACTCTCATTTGCATAACGACACCATTTGGTTTAAGTCCAAAATATAACTCAATATTATTGAGGAATATAATTTGAAGGCTATAGCATCTGTCGTAGTATTAAAAACATAGTTGCAAGAAAAAAAAATACAACTCCAATAATAGCTACAATACCCGCACATTCTGACTAAGCCTGTGTGAAATGTTAATTTTCTTGAAACTCTGCAACTACTTAGATGAATCAACTGAAAATCAACGCCACTGAAAATTGAAACCAAGTTTAACTTTCACCGAGATAAAGAGTTTCTTAGCATTCAACATGCAGTGGAAAATAATTGAGATAAAAACACATGCACACAAAATTGACACGCTTGTTTTACCCAAGAAGCCCAAAAGGGAAAACCTGCTTTATTTGTTGTGGTGTTTTATTGATTGTTCTTTGAGCAAATGGATTTATTACAATTCACATTGTTACTGAAGCTGGCAATTTGTCACTAAGAAAGCGCTACGCTTCTCACTATTCTCAGCTCTACAATTGTTCTTGGCCTACTCTTGATCACTCCTCTCGACCCCTCTGATAAGATGCTCTCATCCTCGCTGTTGATGTTGGCCAAGCACACAATTGTTACCGAGTACGTCTAGAGAAAAAACCTCCAACAACAACAAAAAAGGAATAAAAATCCAGGTGATGGTAGGGTATGTCAGTGGTAGGGCATAGGCGATTTTGCCCCAAAAATAAACATATTAAAAATATACCAATGTTTGAAACTTTAATAATCATTAATATAAATTCAAGTGATGGCAAAGTACGTCAGGGGTAGGACATGGGGGACTTTGCCCAAATATAAACATATTAAAAATAATCATTAATATACATAATAAACACATGAATAATGATTTATAATTTTACACCTTGACTGTTTAGTGTTGAATCCAATGAAAACACAAGCAAATCCATTATTGTCATGAGTTTTAAGCTACCAACCATTGCCAAGCACCAAGCCAGAGCCAATAACAATAAAGTGACAACCCAACACTACAAAATGATCATTGTGATTTCTTTATGTTTGTTTAAGGTTTATAGAGTGTAGGAGGGTTGGTCAGACCAAGTAAAAAGGACTGGGAAACTAGTAATTAAACTTTAGGGCTTTCTTTTCAAATTTTTAATCTTCAAAAAAGGGTGCAACAGGTGGGCATTTTTGTGTGTCGCTATAAGAGCAGAACATATGTCCATGCAATACCCAAATGCAGGGGACACAAATTTTGGGCACTTTGACATACTCACTGGTGTACCCTTAGGGCCTGAAATACCCCACGTATTGAGTACATATGGGTTTTACAGTTTACTCGGTATATGTACCCAACATCCCCAATATGAAGTAGTTCCCATTCAGAACGGGCAACCATGTTACATTGGTTAAAACTTAATAGCAGAGCACGATGATAATATTCAACTTGACTTGACCATGTCATTGGCATCCCTCTTCAGATAACCATTTATTGCTTCACAATTTTGTTTCAATAGTGATGATAAATTCGTTAATATAGCATCTACCCAATATAGTGGTGTTTGAAGAACAAATAAGGGTGTACACTTGGTGGCTCTTGAAACTCATGGTCTAGATCAATATTATCAAAATCGGACCAAACCGAATTGAACCAGCCGGTCTGATCATTTTTTAGGGAAAACCAGTCTAAACCGGCATCACGCATTGGAGAAGGTCGGTTCAGTACCGAATGACCAATTCTTGTACAGAACCAAACGATTAGGTACCAAACCAATCGGTTTCATATAATGCTACCAAGGACCCTTTGAATGCAATTTTTTTTTAAAAACAATAATTTGTGAGCGGGGAAACCTAGTATTTGACCATATGACCCTACTAATGCTATGCAATTAATGGTAATGTTAAAGTCTTAAAGTAAAAGAATTCCCTTAACTTAAATTTTTTAACATTACCATTAATTGACTCTAGATGTTTGAGAGTGGGCTCAACCTCATTAGATTTCATATGGAGAAAGTAGAATTGTAGCTCCCACTCAAAATTCAACAAACTTAATAGTTTTGAGGATTTCAGGATTGGGGGGATTGCAACGTTTCCATTCGATTTTGTCACGTACGAGGGTATGGAACTAGCATTTAATCAAGAGCACCAAGCCCTCTACGTACCTTGATGTTAGTGGCATTCATTGTTGAAATCCTCTATCTAGTAAAAATGTACCCATCACTTAAACCAAATCTTGACTTTGACATAAGAAGTTTTTTCTATTTTATTTTAATGCTTAGAGGGTGATATTGACGACGAAGAACCCAATATAGGCAATAATTTTGACGATATGTAGGTATTTGTGGTAGCATGATTATTTTTGGATGCTAGAGGCCATCTAGAGCTTGTTTATTGATGTATTTTTTGTTCATAGATGAATTGCACTCGGTGCTATTTTGGTTATGTGCACCCTTACATGATATATAAAAGAGAACTTTTGCTTATTTGTGTGTAAATGGTTTGGATTCATATTTCTTTAAAATTTGAATATTTTATGTGTTTTTGGTTGATCAATTTTTTACCAGTTCTGGTCCTAGCCTGTTCCTGATTCGAGGGGTCTACTAATTCAATCAACGGTTTGATTCTGATAACATTACTCCACATTCACTTCAGATTCTCAAATGTCAACATTGTGATCGAGTTGGACACGTGAAAGATCAGTGTTTTGATCTTCGCCCTTGTGAACATTGTGGAAAACACATTCATCATTTACACATATGTTCCTAACACAAGACTCCTTTAAGAGCAAAGATTCACCTTGGATGGATCGCTTTTAGCAAAGGTCTTCAACAACCAAGAAGATATATCGGTTATGCCAAGGAGTTCATTCTCGAGTATTGACACGTCTTGCAATGGAAAAAATTGTATCTTCTCACCTTGTCTCTAACAAGGGGGAAACTGATAGTCAACTACTAGCTTCGAAGTCATATTAGACAAACCTGAGCCACAACCTAAACCAGATCCAGCAGTCAAAGCCTACAGCCAGAGTTAGCGTTGTAGCAAAAAATAGATTCATGTTCCATGAGCACGATCTGGTTGGTGGCCAACCTTAAACCATCGTTAGTAGAAGACTTTCGCTTCTACTACCCATTTCATCAATTTGTGATCATCTTTAAACCATGATTAAGGAGCACTTCAATTTCACAAAAGGCGTCACCTTCTAGCCAGAGTTGGAATTGTTCTAGGAACCAATTAGAGCCAAGTTCTAGGGTTGGTGTCTTTCCCTAAATCAACACCGGTAGAAGACTTTGGCTTCTACTACACTTTTTGGTTTGTGGTTTTCCTTAAACCAACAAATTCGGAGAGCAAATTTAGCCATTGGCTGCCATCCACTTGCAGATTTCAACTCTCTCCTTGGACTCATATACACCCCTTCGGATTAAGGGGGGGATGTTGGACACCTAATCCATTAGGGTTTGGTGTGGAGGAACGTGAACCATCATTGGGAGTCCAAGGGACCTTGGAAGGATAATCCAAAGGTCACATTTAATTGTATTTATATGTATATATGTTTAATAAGATGCAATCTCACGTTTTATCTAGCTCAATCTTTTCATCTTCCTGAGTTTAACAAATAGAGAACCTTAACATGTGGCCTCTTAGAAGAAGGGTGACTTACATAGAGTGATGAGACATTATTGTCCATTTAATCTCTTGTAGAACAATTGTTGCTGCTTGCTTGTGTGTACTGGAAGCATTCAATCAAAAAATGTTTACATCTGATCACCTGAACCCCTATTTTCTGAGTGTTCGGATATGTAACAAAGCCCTCAACAAATTGGGAACTCAGCCAAAGCAAAGGGTCCCCTTCAGTTGGACATCCATATTTCATAGGATAGCAAATCCTTTTGATTGAATCTCAAAATGTTTTGCACAAACAAAATTGGCATTCTAGCTATTGTCGTATTAAATTTCAACTTTCAAGCCAATACATCCATCAATTCAAGGCATATTGAATTACCAATCTATTATTTAAGTCACATATTTTCTTGTTGCTCTCATTGTCGATGGGAAGCACCTTGTGAAGAGCATCTTATTTTGCAGTTGAAGTATTTAGGCTTATCTACTGAATCAACTATGATACGCAACTTTCATGTCATGATAATGTATTTCCAAATCTGTGATTAAGGATCATCCCATCCAATAAAACCTCCAACAGTTGGATCAAATTATCAATTCTATAATGTTCTTTTAGAGTTTCTACAATAGACATGCAATTTGAACTGCTTAAGATCAATGTATTACTATTCTCTCGATCAAACATCCCTGTGCTTTACCTACCCATGGCTCTTCAGAAAAAAATTCTATTAAATATATATATTAACAATTAGTCCCATTTTAATATCTTATTTCAGAGTCCAGACACTGACATATTCAAATTTGTCGCATGCCTCTACATCACAAACAAGAGGAGATTCTGCAGACAAAAGAAAGAAATAACATGTGCATGCATTTGCCAAAGTGCAGAGAGGTTTATCATTCGAACTCTCATAAGGCATTCTTATGTACAACATGGAAATTTAGAAGCATTTGTCTCTCATGAATCAATCGTTGCAAAAATTCAAGCTTTCCAGCCTTGACAGCCTTTATATCCCATTAACCAGTCATCCAGCAATTTACGAATTTCCCAATTCACAAGTAATATCATTTTGCAACCTCATTGTTATGACAACATTCTAATTCACCATGTTTGTGTTCCAGTTAGTAAAATAAAGTTACAATTTAATTAAGCTGATGAATATCCTTGCAAGAAACACTTGGCCAAATACCTAAATTCCTAGATGGCCAGTGAAAAGCAGTAAAACAATCTGGTACATGGAGTGTCAACCTATGTTTTTGAATCTCAGGTGATATTCTTTTTTCTTCCATGAAATGAATATCCCCAGGAAACACACAAGGCAGTTCCCCTCATTCCAAGGATGATACACAGGATAAACTGGATTCTTCTGGGCTTAAGACCAATACAACAATATACTCGTTAAAAGATAAACAGATCACTTACAGAAAATGATCCTGGGTAGGGAGGATAACAATCCTCTCAACCACCTGGGCTAAACCCAATTGGCCTGATATTCAGTTCCTGATTCTCATTTATTTCCATTTATTTTCTTCATCCATTTGCATCCAAACAAAGTCCGTGCAACAGCAAACAGCATTATAGAAGTATATTAAATGTGCTGAATCTCTTCTTTAAAGAAAACAGTTTGTAAAATTTGTGGCCTCAAGTAAAACATCAGAAAATGTGATAAACTTTATGCCAATCTATCAAACTCCAATGACTTTTTTGAAAAGTAACTCAAGCTTTCAATCTTAGGAACTTGCCAGTTTTGTCCCACCCCAACTATGAACTATCTTCCAGGTACAGAAAAAGCTTACTGAGTTAATTCAATGACTTGAAACCCTGAAAACTAATACAAAAAATGCACATGAGCATTTTGACATGCATGATTCAAGATCTTATGCATTAGCCTTTCTTACAGAAAATATTTTATAATATTCCAATCACATATAACAAAGAATGTATCCAAGATCCAGTGATGAAATCGAAAGGTGAAGTATATAATTTATGTAAGGCCATGTTCACAACTTCAAAGAAGTGAAGATCAATTGACCTCTCATTGCAGGAAACATAAATTGCAATTTGCAGCACTAAGGTAGATCCATCCATTACAAAACCCTTAAAGAAGTGAACCACACTGGCAAGCTTCAATGTTATAAATTATAGTTCATATGTTGCACACAACGTTTGCCCCTGATGATTGAAAGATTGTTATGCAATGTGGAGCATATATCACTCATATTCACTAGATAAAACTTTTGATAAAAGAAATCGCATGCATTCAACACACTTCAAATATGTATTTCAAATTTCTGGTTCGGCCAGTCATTGCAGGAAACATAAATTGCAATTTGCAGCCCTAAGGTAAAACCGTAAATGCATCCATCATAAAACCCTTGAAGAAGTGCATTGGCAAGCTTCAATGATATATATTATAGTGCATATGTCACACACAAAGCTTGCATGTGATGATTGCAAAATTGCACAAACACCATACACAGTTACTAATTATGCAATCTGGAGCATATACACCATAGCCAGTTAATAATTATGCAATC
This sequence comes from Pinus albicaulis, assembly GCA_034641835.2. NCBI lineage: Eukaryota > Viridiplantae > Streptophyta > Pinopsida > Pinales > Pinaceae > Pinus > Pinus albicaulis. Next base: position 118,657,820 of record CM076581.1, read on the forward strand.
TGGAGCATATATCACTCCTATTCACAAGATTAAAAAAAAACAATTAAACCAGAACTGAAAATATTATATTAAGAAAATCAGCACCTGAACACACAGCATTGCATCAGTAGTACAAAATATCTAGATTGCAGGCTATCAGCATCAAACTGTTCAGAATGCCCAATTCCACTAGATATTAAATTTGATAAAAGAAATCAGCATGCATTCAACACATTTCAAATTTCTGGTTCGAGATCTGAACTGGCAGCTCATTCCAGGGAATAAATGCTTTTGACCTCACTGTCATACAAGTACTCATATCCTACTAAAACCACTGTAATTAACATTGAAGTTATGCATTCTCATGATAAACTGTTCAAAGATACGACCAAGTTATAACTTACTTGTGGCTGCAGGATGTGAAAATTTTCCCGCTCTCGCACTCCATTTTCTGCAATCCTTTTTTCTTTATATTTTGTCCACTTCTCTATAATGGAGCTTGATGCACTTGTCCCATCTTTTTTATCGAATTTGAATTCCCCAAACCTTGAGAAGCTCTCCAGTCCATCAGTATGATCACAGTGCTCTGTTTCGCTTACATACCCAGCCTCTATCCCTTCTGACTGTCTATAATAATCTGGGTTAGCTGTAAGAATGGAAATTGTTAGATCCCAGAGGAGAATCCTGTTGTTCATAACTGAATGTACTTTCTGATCTGCCACTACCACTACTCTCAATATCATCTACAGTAAGAAAAGGAAAATTTAAAGTTACAAAGCATTATATAAGCTATTTTCAAATTTATACCATTTGCTTTGCAATCCATTGATGAAGATATATTTGCAGAATCAAATAAAGCTAACCGTGCTGTCTGCATTTCTGACTTCATACTTCTCTTGTCAAATGTGGCAAAATCTGCACCATATGATTTCTGTGCTCCAAAGGGAGAAATAACAAGGCTATCCCCCAGAACCTCTGAAAGCTCACAATTAGAAGTTGTAACTTCATCAGCACTGAACCCAAATGATGCCCTATATGCTTCAATCTGTTCTGCATCTGGTTTATTGGATTCCACATGCCAATTTTGTTGCCCATTACCACCAGTATCAGAGGATGCATTCATTTGTTGCGAAGAACTACACTGCTTTTCTCCAGATTGACATGCCTGCTGCAAATGATCCAACTCAGCTGACATGGAGCGAGAATCTGTTGAATCCTGTGATAGCATGAAACTTCTAGAGGCTGCCATGTCAAGATTAAAAGACTTTGAGGGTTCATACTTCGGGAAAAAGGTGTCTTGACCAGACAGTGAAGCACTCCAATGACCAGGTGACTGTAAATCAGGGAATGACAAAGGGGTCCCAGTACCAGAAACCCCAGGCTTTGGCGATACTAGTTGACTGGCAGGACTCCCCGGATATAGTTGATATGCAGCTTGAAGGTCATTTGTGGCAACATAGCCTGATGCTGTATAAGGAGAACAAGAAAAAGTTACTCCATTCTCCTTGTGAACAGTTTTTACATCTAATGATGCAAGTAGTTGAGCATATGGCACATCTGGTGATGATGGAGTTGTAAGATGAGCTAACTCAGGTGGAGGAGTAAATGGAGCAGTAGAAGGTTCAGTAGTAAATGTTGAGAACACAGGAGGCGATACAAGTTGTGTCTCATGTGCATATGGCCCTGTAGCAAACATAGTTGATGTTGGTCCACCAGGTGAACAGACATTGGCAGACAGAGACAAAAATCCATTTGGTGACTGAACTGAAGAAGGATTTGCCGAATTTGTAAACGAAGCTGGAGAAGAGGGAGGTGCCAATAACGATGGAGCCAATGCTGTGGACTGATTAGCACCACCTGCTGGTTGAACTCCATTTGTTCTATTTCCAGACATATTTCCATCTGGAATACGTGATGGCACAATGCGCTTCCCTCGTTTTTGTGATCCAAAACAAGAAAGTCCACTCCAGCAACCTCTCCATCTTCTTTGCTGTCATTCAGATGTGCATTCAAAACAATTCAGAATGATAATATTGAAAAAGGCTAGAAAGTGGAGTTCTAACAAACCAAACACCCTGGAAATTATGACCAAGCATAATAGAAAAGGGAAGAAACTTCCGTGGAAAAGGAAAAAGGAAGAAACAACTATGAACACGTGAAGTCAAACAATTGAGATAATTAACCATGGGAGATTAAAGAAAATGCATTTCTTTAAGTTACTAACAGCTTGGAAGCTATAATCAAGGATAACAGGGAAAGAAAAAGAAACAAATATGAACTGGGGAAGAGTGTAAAAATGTGCTCCATCCTTACCTCAGAATAAAGCATAAAAGGAAGCAACGCCCTTACAAGGTTAATCATAATCTACAGATGAGGCGTGGAATCCAGAATTAACTAATACTGGACAACGGACATAGCTTGAAGGAGAAGATAGCTTATGGTATATCATCAAAGATAATAACCTACAAGCTAGAACATGAAAAATTGAAATATAATTTATGACCATGATGGGTCACAACGGAAGCTTAGAGGCAGGAGAAAAATTAAAGCATGTAAATAAGAAAAGATGAAGAGGAAATGACACATGCCCCGTGAGATTAATATAAACACGAGATATATGTCAAAATTTATAAAGAGACCACCACATTTCCTTCTGCACTCATACTCCACTGCAATTTTTTTCATTTCATTTCGTTCAACACCCCTCTTTTGATTGGCTATTACGGGTGGTTGTAGTCACCAGTCCCTTTGACCTATTTAGTTTTTAGTGGACATTGATACAACTGTTGATAAAACATGGTAGTCAACTGAGAATTTTGTTGACCAGTGCTCCAATTAACTGAAGACTGGCAACTTTACGAAAATTTATTTTTTTCATCTTTAAAACACACTATAAGATTAAACACAGAAGTTTCCCACAAGTGTGTGATCTAGTGGCAAGCTACAAGGTGATTGGGCTTGTAATAATCCAGAGAGCCTGGTTCAAAAGTTCCCAATTGTGTTCAAACTTCAGATGAGGCCAGGTGCAAGTCTTGGGTGATTTTGACAGCATAGACACACCAGTCATAGCATGGCAGCTTAGCCTAAGGGCAGTTGTACGTTACTATAAGAAGCATTTCCAAAAAAAAAGATTATACACATAAGTACTCACGCCTCGAGTCAACTTGTTTTGGTATATATATATATATAGACACGCACACAGTCATCGCATGGCAGCTTAGCCTGAGGGCAGTTGTATGTTACTATAAGAAGTGTTTCCAAAAAGAAAAGATTAAACAAACACACACACACATACACACATGAGAGAGGTTAGACCATGAGATCTAGCATGCATCATCAGCCCAGTGGTGTCGAAGCATATTTTATTTTTGTTGCTTTATTAGTTAAAATAAAAAATAAAAAATAAAAATAAAAATAGCATTCATGAAGTAAGATGAATCCCTGGTGAATGTAATGCACCTATTGAGAATAATGTGGAGTACCTTCCACAGGGGTAATGAATGTAATGTGACCATAACCACAGAATAGGGTCATTTAGTAGTTTGTGGGTAATAAATAGACCCACTAGGTACTTAGAAGGAAAATATAATAACAAGGGGTAGTTGGCAAAGACCCCAAGGAATACTCATGAGAAAGTATATATTCACAATTACCATTGTATTGGATATGTTGAGTTTTTGATTGTCACGAGTATGGCTTGTGAAGTGATTCCTTCTATTGTGTTACACTACCTTAAAGGTTCTCTCTATTTTCTTGTGTTTATTCTTGTATGCATGCACTGTGATTATCTCCAGTTAAGGGTTATCTTTTATCTTTTATCTGCTAAGGTTTACTACAGCAAAAGAGTAAGTTACAGACCAAAGGGGGGGAGAGGAAGAAAAGGCATTGATTATTGTGAAAATAAACTTAGTTTATTTTTTTTTATTTTGACCTGGTAACACTCGAGGCTCAAATGTAACTCCATGCTTATTGGGCACCCATGTTCTCATTGTGTCTTGGGAGATCCACACTAGCGACTTACAAATGGGAGCTCAGCACAGGCAACTTATGAAAGGGACAAAGACATTGGCCGCTTATGAAAAGTGTTTTATTTTGACCTGGTAAAGCTCAAGGCTCATATGTAACTCCATGTGTATTAGGTGCCCATGTTCTCACTGTGTCTTGAAAGTTCCACACTGACCACTTACAAATGGGAGCTCAGTACAGGCCCACTAACGAATGGGGCGAAGACATTGGCCATTTTGTGAAAACCTGATTCTACATATATAATATACGAACCAGCAACATAGTCGACCAGTAAAAATACCAACATATTAAGTGAAATGCCGGTATTTTATTCTTTTCAGAATCCCTCTAAGAACAATGCCATATCCATCCTGCATGGAACTCCTGTGCTGATCCATCTTGACCCCAGATCTATCAAGAATCGAAAGAATTTAAACCCCACTAAGTGCAAGCCTTTTTAATGTGCAAAGCATGTGAAAAGGTTTGGACCTCAAAGGCTGTGATCCCTCTTGACACTGGATAAATCCAAGATTAAGATGGATCTAGGCTGGTGATTATTAAACTGTTTAGTTATCCAAGATTAATATGGATCTAGGCTGGTGATTGTTGAAGTGAATTTTTTTCTTAATGTGAAAAGCCAACATAACATCAATATCACACTAACTTGTTCATGACACATCTTCCTAAGACTGGGTTATAGAATATGCTTCTTGCACAATCATTATATTGCAAGAGAAGCAGATAACCAAACACAGAGATCCGTGAAATATGTCCTGTGAAACAAATGGTTTTCCACATGAAGACCTTCATTTGGCAATCCAAAAGAAAACAAATCTGCAACCAAATAACACTAATCCATTTTACCACTTTTTTAAAAGTGGATTATTGATGACAAAGTTAAAACAGAAAAATAATAGACACCCTATTCTTATCCCAATCATGCACTTTAGGCCAAGGCATGCACAAGGTACAGAGACCATCGACAATCTCTCTATTGCAATGTCTGTAACAAGCTCCTTACCATTGTCAACAATTTGACTACAGTACACTTGCCATGTTCCCAGGAATACATAAGATATTTAATCATATGAATTTTGTAGACTATAATTAACCACACAAGACAAAGAGTTTTGGGTTGCTGAGATTGAACATTTTCCCATCTATGATGAAATTCACCATGCCACAAATGAAGAATTAAAAACAAACCTTCCAAAGGCTAGAAACTCTAAACAGAATGTCTCTCCATCGAAGAAAGCCCTTTAATATTCAGCTAAAGCACTTAATACTCCTTGATTGCACAGCATCAGTTTCATTTACATCAAAAGGTTTATGCCCAGTTCTAAGAAGTCAATATACATTAAACTCTAGTCAGTTTGTCATTGTTGCATATTGCAAACAGCATCACATTATAAGCTGACTAAACTCTAGTCAGTTTGTCATTGTTGCATATTGCAAACAGCATCACATTATAAGCTGACTTGAACGGTTGAACCTGAACTGGGCTCAAAAGAATATTCTCAATCCAAGAAATAGACTAATACACTTAAATGCAATGCAAATTTCAAACTGTCCCTACCCTGCATGAACCCATCAGTCTGGAGCAACCTTATATAAGCTGTGATCTGCATGTCTACACACTTCCAGTGAACTAGTTTGCCACACCCCATAGAAGCAAAAGTATGGTCAGCTCTATCGCCTAAACACCAGAACACTTTACAAACTGAAGGGTACAGCAACAATTTAGATGTACAGAATCTAATCCTTCTGTGCTGTGCAATACGCAGAACAGAATCTGACCATATATCACAAGTACCTAAAAGGCAATTTGACAGAGAGATCTTTAATATAAAATTTGGCAATGGATCTTATACACATCCAGCCTAACAGAAGGGTATTAATAACCCCTTCAATATAACTAAGAGAACCAGTTCAAATGGAAATTCCCCCACACTTAGAATTTGTCGCAGAAATGTATAGGATAATCTCAGCAATATGTTGATATATTCAAAGAAAGCACCCGTATCAATCCATTACTCCTTGTCATACACATACCAACGTAGACTGTGACATATATTCAAAGTGTCATTGTCAACCAAAGTGGAAAATATAAGACTTCCCCCTTTAAACTAGAAAGACATAATGACAGACGTTGCATTTGGTAAAGAAGGGTAAGAAGATTTCAGACTTCAAAACCTTTTATCATCCATGCAGAAAGATACTTTCTTTCCTTTTAACTTCTATCATTGTGGATAGAGTTTCCAATCCCAAATTGATAAAATTACATCTTGAGTTTTGACTACAACTTTACTTGTAAGTTGTAACAGTAAATTCACGATAAATGTCATGACCCAACAGAGCATTTCTATGTGTCTAGACTCCATTGCAACCCTTCGATGCCTTACCACAATCTACAAAGGTATAACCTAAAGTTTTACAGCAACAGAAAGATTCAACCCATTCCTATACAATTCTGCAGACCATGCATACAACAAAAATATACTTCGGCCAGGCCCTGATATAACCCTCTCACCATTGCAAGCTGTTACATACATATGAGTACTCCAAATTCAGATACCTAGATTGTCACTGTATAACATGTCTTCTTTCTTTTCCATACATTTACAATCAACAGCAGTTTGAACCTTTTCCAAGTAGCAGATCCATTGCTTACACTTACCAAGTTAAAACACTTACAAGACACAATTAATTTTGTTTTTGAACTGAGCATAAGCATAACTCCATGCTTATCAAAGATCCATGTTCTCACTATGGCTTGGGATGTCTGCAGAAACCACTTACAATTTTCCTCACGGGAGTGGCAATGACCCAAGACACTCTTGGGAGGTCTGCAGAAACCACCTACAATTCTGCTCACAGCAGTGGCGATAACCCAAGACACTTGCCAAATCACCTCCCTCCAAAAGCATTACACAATACAAAGAGGGAAGAAAAAAACATTGTAATTCGCCTCCAAATGCCCATGACAGAAGCAAGACCCTACCCATACAGGAGTTGGTTCACTGACCACAAAATGAGAATGTGGGTAGCTCATAATTACATAATCTGAATTGTCCTGGGAGGTCTGCATCAACCGCATACAATTTTTCAATAATTGCAGTTTATCTACTTAGAATTTTGCTCACACTGGTCCAAGTGACGAGAGGCACTCTGAAATCACCTATCCTCAAAAGGATCAAACAAAAAAATGGCTGAGGTAGGGGGAAGGTGAAAGTTAAAAACTCACCACTTTGCCTCTTCCTGCCCTGAAGCTGGGACAGACCCAACCCATACAGGTGTTGGCTCACGAGACACAATATGAATCTGGGCAACTGGATTACAAAACCTATGGTGAACTGAACAATAAAGACACATTTAACACGAACTTTTGCAGGGGGCTCCAACAGACATATATTATGCCATCCACATCTCCTCAAAAATATATAGAAGAACAAAGTACCGCAAATCAATCAATGAATACAAACTCAAACCCATGGTTGGGACCAAATGCAATTAGACAAAATGCAGATTATTTCCAGAAACGTTTTGCACCTTCGAATTACACATCGAACTGCGGTCAACAAGCCCAAATGCCCTCGACACCCAACTCAAATTTTGCATCAGATATCACAAATTCAGGTAAAGAAAAACCTCAACGGTCATTTTAATGGGCATCTGTACGGCTCACATTTCTAAGACTACTGTAACTTATCGAATGCAGCAAAATGGTGCAATATAAACAAAAAGTGTATAGTTAGTACCCGTTCTTCAACCGGATGCCGGGGGTCAGCTGAACTGATAGCAGTGGCAGCAGCATTCAGAGTCGCTGCACTGCTACTGCCTGCGTTGTTGGCCATCGTTAACTTCCCTTCACATTTCTAAAAGTAAAACCCGCACACTGCTCGTTTCTCACATCCCCCGTCAGCTTAACTTCTGTTAAGTTTAACAGTTCCCTTCAAGTTTCAACCCCTGTTAAAAGACAAAGGCCCTTCAAATCTCGAAGTAAATTCACTCAGTCCACAAAGAACCTCTCACGCCCAGATCTCCCAGTGGGTCCAGAGTTCGAAACGCCCCCGCAACCTCCAGAGGAAAACACGATTGTACGAACCAATCGAATCTTAACCCAGGCTTCTGCAACTGATGTCGAATTCGGGAAGAGGAGAGCCGCAGCGAGCTACAATTGGGGCGTGGGAACGATACTGGCCATGTACTAAGACGATCCGACGGACGAAATCATTGGAGTATGCCTCCGGCATGCGATCTGTTCGCAGGTTATCAGACACAGATGTTTTTGCGGATTGCTGTAAACAGGCGTGAGAGAGTAAGTGTGTTTGTTGGGCTGCGACGAGGCTGCCGCCCAAGCCTCGAAGTCAGGCCCGGGGCTAGGTTTGGTCACCACCGAGCCTCGAGCGTATTTATTCCTTGTTTCGTAAGCAATCCAGTATTAAATTTTAAAAAATAATTTGTTCCTTGTCGTCGAACCTTATTTTCAAAACCTTTGAATAATGTTTATGTAGTTGATTAATGACCACACGGGATCTCAAATGGAAAGAGAGAGGAGGTGGGGTTCCAAGTTGACATCATAAATGCTTGGATGGATGGCTTCTTTTCAAATCTTCCCTATTTCTTTCCATTTCTTTTTCTCTATCCACGTGTTACTAACACATGCTGATTGGATGGAAGTGAGAAGGATAGCAGAGCCAAAGACCCTTTCATTTTCATGACCACATGTCATTGTTGTTAAACATGGTGATTAGATGTAAGTGGGAAGGAGAGAATAGCTAGGATACAAGCATTTGATGTTGACTGGATGGAAGTTAGGAGGAACTCAAAGTCCAATGCACATACATAAGATCACTAGAGCATTCCATATTGATCATTCCATTACTGGGTGGAAGATAGATAGACATAAATGAAGCACAATAAAGAGAATATGTGATCACTAGATGGGAGTTAAAAAGAAGCCCATAGGGTCATGATGGTAAGATGTTTTTATGATGATTATTGAAAGAGTATGTTATAAGATAAGATTTTAATAGTGAGCAAGAAAGTAGGATTCTTTTTAAGAATGGTCATATGTTTCCTTTAGGTCAAGGGAATGTGTCATTTTAAAGGATAGTTTTACATTATAATTTAGTCTAATTTAGTCAAGTATTGTTTTATGGTGATGATTTGATGTAGAAGTGATACTAATGGTGTATTTGTTTATTTATTTTTTAATAATTATAAATTAAATAATGAAAAGTTTTCTTTTTAACATAAATAGTAAAAATATATGATGTAACAAATTTATTATGTAAATGACTCAATATTTTGTTAACCCATGTTATCATAAAATTAAAGAAATTAAAGAGTTGTTTTGTGGGGAGAATTTTTATTTTTATTTTTTTTGCTTTAAGTGGTGAAAATATATCTACCAAAATTTGAATTTTAGTAAGGAAAAACAACTATTTTGACCAATCAACCACATCCTTGTTGACAACATAAAATGTCTAATAATAAAAAGGTAATGAATTAAAATAGTTAACAATCATTTTAATTTTAAAGTAGTTATTGTGAAGTGAAAGTAAATGAGGAACAATTTCAAGAAATTTCATTAGAGTATTTAATGGGCTTCTATATCACATTAAAAAAAAAAAATCAAAAAATCATGACATCACTGATGAGCCAAATTAGTGATTCCATAGGTGCTTTTTAATAGAGGTCCTTTCAACACCCTTTTATGTTCAGGTCGTTCTCACCATCTTTTTTATTGTTTGTTCATCTTGGTTATGTTGACAAGCCACATGCATTATCATTTCACTATTATAGTGTCATGAAAGTGCTCTCTTAAGGTAACATGTGACTCAATCAAGTACTCTTTAAATGGTCATCTCATTTGTTTTGAAAAATAAAATAAACTCTTTGTATATTTCCTACTTATCACAATCAACTATTTATCACCTTACAAGAGATGAGATACCACTTACTTATAGTTTATAGCACATCTCACCCTACTCGTTAAAGCAATTGTGATCATTTATGCTAAGCATGCCACATGCTTAGGCATAATGTGACTCTAGTTGAGGAAATATCAACACCCTCACTTAACCAATAAGTGAAGCCTCTAATAATTATCTTAACTTGTTTTAATTATAGTACTCTATATATACTTTATTTTACCATTGTTTATTAAAGGATTATATGAGAGTTACAAAAAAAAATATACCATTTATAACACATTTTGCATCAAACATTGCAAGGCTTTCAAGACCAAAATCTATACATATTATGTATCCATATGATTATTCTCTAGTTTCATTAGTGATTCTCTTTAAAAATAGTATTGCTAAATTAAAATGTCCTATTAATATAATTATGATCAAGATAATTTTAGCACTAATTTACTCACTTAATTTAATCTTTACAATCAATTAAAGGAAGTCATTGTCTATGCCTTATTCAAAATGTTTTTTTAAGCATCTTTGTTGGAATTTCTCAATGTAAATCAAATACATTTAATCAATTTAATAGAAAAGACGCATTTTGAGGTAATGGGTTGATACATAGACATCAAAAAAACAAGGAAGATGAAAATAAGACTACGATATGTTTCCAAGGTTTATTTGTAAGTGGCCATTAAATTTTAGTAGAAATGCACTAAAAATGATACATTTTAAATAAATTTTGCCCCTATGAGAAAGTTAATATTGGATTTGATACTCTCACTATATATAAACAATCATGTGCCTAAATCTTAATTAGTACTAAGTATGATACTCTCATAATATATAAATACTCATAGGTCTCAATCTTAATAAATCATGAATAAATATGTATGTTAAAATATGTGCAAAAGTGTATGAGAACTAAACGAAAATGAAATTATAACATTTAGAATACCAAAACTTCAAATTTATTAGCTTAAATTTCATTAAATTTAATATTTATTTTACAATTTTTTCTAAAAAAATAATACCAAATTGAAATCTAAAAATATATCTTATAAAATTTATATAAAAGAACGTGTTCACATGATAATAATAATTATTATAATTATAAAATTAATATGAGTTTTATTCCGCTTACCATTTTTTCAATATAAAACTTTCATATATATATATATATATATATTAACATTTCAAAATACCATACACACTTTTAATAAAATTATTATATATATATAAATATAACTACTTTATTCCAAAATACATATTTATAACTCAATCTTTATTTTAATTATATTTATATATAAAAATTACTTTATTATAAAATAAAGTATTTACAACTAAATATTTTAAAAAGATTTTCAACCCTCTCCTATGTTTCAGGGACTTAAAACACAATCAATATTTTGGATATGAAAGGACTTTTGGCTACCATTTTCTTGTAAATACAAGTTCATTAAAAGCTCAATGTTGGGGCATGGTGGTAACATGTTAGAACATGGATTCAAAATTTAATATACATGTGCACCCATGAGCACTAAAATAATAATAGATGGGTGTGATGGTGAACGTGTTTGATTCAAAGAACGAGGCACAAAAGCCATACTCATGCAAATACAAGTTCCAAGAAGGGGCATGATCCATACTTCTGGCCCATCCAACTTCGAGGTCAAGTCAATCTATTGGTTCTCAAGGAATGGGCAGGTAACCATTTTATATAAATTGTTAAACCTTATGATACTTATTCCAACTTAACAATCCACTCAGTAAAAATATTTAACATAAACATTTTGGAAACATGACTTATTGAGATCAAAAGTCACATGAAATATTTTCTCCCATAAAATGTAAGACATTTTATTTTATTTTAAATTTTTTCTACAAATTTTCTCATATAAAGCAAAAAGTATTTCCAATAAATTTTAATTAATTACAATTATTTTGAAATAAAATCCAATAGAATAGTGGAAATCATTTATAAAATTCTAAATTTTTAATCAAAATAAAAACATATACAAACTAATTATAATAAATTTCAAATAATATAATATTAAATTAAAAATATATATATAATTAATTTAAGATTTCTATCCTAGTTGATATATTATGACTTTTAAAATATAATACTCTTTTATGTGGTATCAAATAGTTTTTATTTAACAAGAATATAATTCAAGTATTTCAAGATATATACAGGAATAAAAGTTTATAGAGTATGTGTATTTTTTAAATCATATATTATTATATATAGGTTTCTACATTTAACCAAGTAAAAGTAGTCAAATTAGTTGTTATTTGAAATAGCTTGAAGGGGTCATTAACAAGTGGGGTAGCAATATTATGCTTGTGAGGGTTTAGTTTCCCTTAAGTATAGTGATTTATGTATAAATTTGGTTGTCATGTTCAACATGGACAAGTGAGTGTGATGATGGACAAAGATCCTAGTGCTTTGTGTCATCATTTTTTCACGATTGATGCATTTATCAAGTGACACAAAAGTTAAACAATAGACATTCAAATTATACAAAATTGCAAGAAAAAAACAAAAACGTGTCTAGTGTGCTTATGATAATCCAATGGAGTGTATTGATGGTATTGGTGCAACCACATAAACAAACATGTCCATCCAATAATATTTGATGTATCATAATTTCAACATATGATATAAAAAATCTTGTAGTGAAATATCCATTCATTTTCCATTTATTTTGATGTATCATAATTTCAACATATGGTATAAAAAATCTTGTAGTGAAATATCCATTCATTTTCCATTTATTCACATTCTTTAGTTACAGTATTATACAAAATTTAAGAAGATAGACATGTATAAAATAGGACAATCACTTGTGATTGTTGGTGTTTTGAATGATGGTGTTATTTTGATTTATGTGAGTGAGATAAGGGTATACACTAAGGCATTTGTTGATAAGAGGTTCCATATAGTGAGTACTTACCTACTTCTCACTAGCAAATTAGGTATATTTGTGACATACAACAAAAAATCAAGAGTTTCATGATACTAGGAAAAACAAGATTTCTATTGGATTTGGAAGGGGAGAAATGAATAACATATATTGCACCCATAGTGAGAGTTGTTCTAAGCAATTATTGAGTTGGAGGAACAATATGGGAAGAATAACTAGCTCTAAGCAACTTGCACACAAGACAAGCAAGACCTTTCTCTACTCTATGATACAAATCCCTGTATTTGGTTCAATTAAGCATGATAAGAACTTTCTAATCTACTTGATGAATTAATGAACCAAAGCAAAAAACATTCAAGAAAATGACATAAAATTAATGGAAATAAATATGGAGGGGAAAATAAATTGATTGCATCAATAAGATTGTACATTTCGGTGACAAGATGGCTCCAAATCCATTACCCTAAGTTTCATTCATCTCAAGGCTCTCTTAAGTCTAATAACCTTCAACAAGTCTCCAATTTCTTCCTCTTTGGGATCTTCCACAAGCAAATTGGCCAAGTATAAGCAAAGGTACAAAATGGCCAAGCTTTTGAATGACAACAAGGGATTTGCACTATCATAAATTTGAGACACTCTGAGGACTAATATCCATAATCAAGTGCGAAGAATTCCCTCTAACACACTTGAAGTTTTAGCTAAAGAATAGGTCCACATTATGGAAGAGTCCAAAAGTATTCATGCTTTAGGTGCATAAAAAGTGATCAAAATTAACTTAATGCACTCCATCGTGCACCCTTATCAAGCTTGACCATATCAAAAGGGTATCGTGCGAGTTATATCCTTTTATGAGTGTGCTCATGTGCATGTTGAAGAGAAAGATGTGTTGGACATAAAAATTAAGGAAAATAAAAAACCGATAATTAACCAAAGTTCTTAAGCATTTCATTAACTCAATACTAAATATTCCATAAATAAATACATTTTGGGATAAGTTTGATACACGCATGCCAAATCTCAATAATTATTTATACATTGTGCCCAATTTATGAGATTAGTAAAGCATTGCATGGTCAAAATATATTATATTTTTCATTGCCATATTAGACTTTCAAGAGTCTAGGGGAGCTCACATGTTAAATAGAGGACAAAGAAACCGCTTGTAAACACAATAACAAAACATAAGATAATCCTCAATTTTTTCATGGGTTGGGAATATCCATGCTTATGCATGAATCAAGTCAGGAATATAATATAAATGGATCCATTGCTTAATAGAGGAGAGACCATGCCAAAGTGCATTAATATAAATAATTCATGACTCATTGATAGAATGTCAAGCCAAAGTACGCCAACATTACAATAAACTATCAATACATCTTCTAGCATCAATGGTATAAGGTCATCAACAATGTATAACACAAAGCTAACTTACAATATAAGGCCCCATAATTGGAAAAGGGCTTATGCAAGTAAGGCACTCAAATGTTGGCTAAAAATATATTAAAAGATAGGCTCACATATTATCTAGAAAGGAACCACACATTCCCATGGTCATTGATTAATTCTAGAACTTTAAAACTAATGAGTACAAATATTTTTGTGTGATAAGGAGTTGTAGTTGAATATAAGATAAGAAAAGATTAGATAATTTTATTAATATTCAACGAATGACCATAGATAGGTTAATGGGACTACTAGGTATATCAAAATTAACACATTGTGGAGTGCATCTTTATCTCCTATAAAAATTATTGAATTTTTAAAAAGTAGAGTCTAACAACCAATAGTAAGGCATAGAGTTGTGAACCAAAAGAATGACTATTAAGAACTCGAGACTTTGATACGATGTCTTGACTAAAAGTACCTAAGAAGCATTGATTTTAGTAGTCTTCTATAAACAAAGTTACCAATCAAATGAGAACTATTACCTCAAAATGAGAACTCTAGCCAAAAAGCTCCAAAAAAAACATGAAAAAACATGCTAAAATCTAAAAGTGTTGATGTTGGAATAACATTTTTTTTTGGGTAAATTTTCAACATTTTTTAAAAATAGCAGTAAAAACCATTTTTTTTTGTGCAAAAAACACCCTTAAAATGAAAAATGTTGATGTTGGAATAATGTTTTTTTTTTTAACAATTTTTAATAATGAAGTTAAAGATAAAGCGTAGCGTTTTTTAAAAGCCTTAAAATTCGAATGATTTTTAGGCATGACATGAAATATCAAATATCACGTCTTTGAAAAGTCTTAAAATTCCAATGATTTTTAGGCATGACATTAAATATAAAATATCACGTCTTTGAAAACCCTTAAAATTCCAACAATTTTCAGTCATGGTGCTAAAGAAAAATTACTTATAATTGTTTTCAACCATATCATTAAAGATAAAATATTATGACTTAGAAATACATTAAAATCTTGACGATTTTCCAACCATGGAATTAAAATCAAAGATTATGACTAAAAAAAACCTTAAGTTTTCAAAATATTTCAAACATGACATTATGAAGAAAAAAATTGACAAAAAAACTTCAAAAATAAACACCAAAATAAAAGAGTCATTATACCAAGAGTAATTTCTTTTTTAAATGCTAAATGTATAGCGATTTTAAAATTTTAGCCTAAGACAATTTAACACATTACAACAAAAAATTAAAAATCAACCATCAAATTGACACACATTGTAGGTGAACTTGACACATTGTAGTGAAAACTTAAAGACCAACCATAAAATTGACATATTATAACAAACTCAATTCATTATAACAAAAACTTTAAAATTAACTATCAAATTGCACATAATGAGATTGGGTTGCTGGTCAAACATCGACACGAACCCTGCAAATATATATATATATATATATATATATATAAATGAAAAAAAAAAAATCGGAAAAAAATTAAAATTAAAAATAATAAGAAGTAATAAAACATATAAAAAAAATTAAAAACATAACCAAAAAGCCAAATATATAAAATATATTAAAAAAGACAAAAAAAAAAAAAAAAAAAAGCAAACAAACCCAAAAAATAAATAAAAAACTAGTGTAAAAAAAAATAATAATAATGATAATAAATAAATATATATTAAAAAAGACAAAAAAACAAACAAACCGAAAAAAAAAATGAAAAATAAATAAATAAAATAAAAATATATATATATATTTTTTTTTAAAAACACACGATTTAAGATTTTTTTTTTAATTAATAGAAAATTTTCATTTTTTTAAGTTAAAAAAAAAAAACAACAACAACATATATATATATATATATATATATATATATATATATATATATATATATATATATATATATATATAATAAATTTAATTAAAAAATATAATAATAATAAATAATAAAAAATTTAAAAACAACGTAGTCCCATTGAAGGTCAATTCTCGGGAAATAAAATGGCCTATATACTGTTTGGCCGAGATAGAAACCCCAAATATATATATATATATATATATATATATATATATATATATATATATATATATATATATATATATATATATTTTTAGGCTCGAAGCCACCCAGATTGATTCTCATAATCAACCTAGGTCGCCCTGGGGTGAAATTTCCAATTTATTTATTTTATTTATTTATTTATTTATTATTATTATTATTATTTAATTTGTAGTATTTTTTTTTATTTTACTTTTTATTATGTGAAATTTTATTTTTTTAACTTACAAAAAAAATGTTTTAGATGTTTTTTTTTAATAAAAAATAAATGTTTTTTTCTTAGATTATATGTTTCTTTTATTTATTTTTATTTACTTTTTTGTTTAAATTTTTAGTTTTTAGAAGTTAATATTTTTTTTAAACATTTTTGTATTTTTTTTTTTTGCCCTGTTTAAAAAAAAATGTTTTATTACCAATGTGAAAATCATCAGTATTAAAAAAAATATCCACACTTCATACATTAGAGAATTTAAAGTGTAAAAAATATTTTAAATCTTTTAAAAAATCAACATTTTTCAAAATCGGCATGAAACTCACTAACATTTAAAAAAAATGTTTATAATTGATTCTTAAAAAAAAATAAGTGTAAAAATAAGCCCTCGAAAAAAATGGCTTGATGTTGCATCAACACTTTTCAAAATCAGCATGAAAATCACTAACATTTGAAATAAAAACGTTACATGAGAAAATTTAAAGTGTCAAAAATATGCTAAAAAAATGTTATTCTGAATAACCACTTTTCAAAATCGGGTGATTTTTTTGCTACCTTAAAAAAAAGGGTAATTGGTAATTTTCTCATTTGATCGGTAACTATGTTTATACATATAATTAGTTTTGATTATTTAATCCAATTCATTACATCATTCAATAATTATATAGAATACATCAACCATAAAACAATAAAGAGATGGTCAACACAAGTAACACAAAGATTTATCCTGGGAAAACCCTCATGGGGAAAAACCCAACAACCTTTTTTAGTAGAAAATTATACAACTCAATAGAGACACATCTAAGTCCAACTAGGTCAAACCTGGCCTAAGGACCATCCTCCTAGTCAAGTCATTCAGACCCACAAACATACTATGTTTTAACTACCTCGGAGAAGACCCTTTGAAGACCTCAGAAAGTTCCTTTGTTGTCACATAGATGTACTTCATGCTGCCCTTCGCATGCCTTGGATAGAGCCTTTGTTCTTCCTCATAAGTGCCCTACGCATGCCTCAGATAAGACCTTCATTTTGCCTTAGGAATGCTCTTTTTATACCTCAGATAAAGCCTTTGTTATGCCTCAGGAGCGCCCTTCGTATGCCTTAGATAAGCCCTTTTCTCTACCTTAGATATATCATGCGACGTGCCTTAAAGATGCCATATGATTTTCCTCAGAAAAGCATATGATTTGTCTCAGAAGATACAACATATTTTTCCTCGGACCTTTCAAATGTGCCTCAAATAGATGTGAGCTACTACTTTCCAAATGGAGGAACAAATTGGCCCTTTAAATTGTTTTTCCTTAGGCCTAATGGATGAGTCTTTTGGATGAAGCCAACATGAACAATTAGAGGGTCAGCTTCATTAGGAGGAGGCCAACCTTAATTTTCGAGCCAAAACCTCTATTTCAAAAATTCAAATTTCTTCTTTTTGAAAGTCACAATAGGACTTTAACTCAAAATAATTTTCTTTTTTACTCTTAGCATTTAAAATATGCTTTACAAAACTACAATGACTCAAACATACATTATGAAGACCAACCATAGTTACAAAACTAGTTGGAATCTCTAACACGTTATCATCATCAACTAGTAGGCATCTATGACATCGTCATTACCATCAACATCTACTAGTGGCCATATACGGGGTGGTACCAAACCCATGGTAATGTCATCAACATATCAGGACTGACTCCTCGAGAGTGATAGGTCCTAGGACTCACTCTGCCAGAGTGATCGGTCCTAAAATCTAGGAATCACTCATCCAGAGTGATCGGTCCTCAAATCCCAAGGCCTCTCCCTAGGCCAAAACATTGAGACCCTCAACTATCAAGCACTCACTCACCCTTCCTAATGAGCATTATAGACCAAGACCTCACTCAACCCCTCCTTGTTTGGTGATCAGTTCTAAATGTTGAAAGGACCTCACTCCACGTTTATCATGTGTCCACTTTCATGACTAAGTATTGTTTTACGAGGAATTACCTTACCTCCTTTTCTCTATTTTACTTTTTCATTTATGTGACCATTTCACACTTAGCCATTCTCCAAGTTGTGTGAAATTAGTACCCCGCTTCATATTCCTTCTACACAGTCCTTTCTCCACACATAAACATTTCTTAGTCATTCTCCAAGTTGTGTGAAAGTAGACCCCCACTTCATATCACTCCACACACTCCTTTCTCCACACATAACCATTTATTATATACTTGACCATTTTCACATATGTGTAGAAGGTCTTGCATACCACATCCTCCTCACAACCCTAACTTCCAACCACTTCATAATCCTCCACACACTCTTTTCTCTACACATAACCATTTAATTATATACTTAACCACTTTCAAGCATGTACAAAAGGCCTTAGATACCACATCCTCTTCACAACCCTAACTTCCACACGTACCTTTTCTCCACACACTACTCACACTCCATGTTTTATTACTTAGTAGTTTTTACCTTCATTCCATTTTATCACTTAGCCAATTTTACCCTCAACTACTTTTACTTTTCACAGTTGGCTTATTTTCTAGTTTGTCGCACCTCACCTTTGTATCATTAATATCTCTTATATTATTTATATCCTAAGTACCTTTGGCATATCTCCTTATGACACATGGCAACCAACTAGAAATATCCTGGGGTGACACTTGGAAGGTAGCAATCAATATCTCTTATATCATTTATATTCTAAGTACCTTTGACATATCTCCTTATGACACATGGCAACTAGTTGGACACATCATGAGGTGACACTTGGAAGGCAACAATTCGACATAGATGTATGGGAAATGACTCAACATGATGATTCATGAGATGGAAACCAAAAATTACATCATGCATGAGCTATAAAAGGTCTACTTCACACACAAGTAATACGAGGGGCCATTTTTATAAATCATTGTTGATATTCTCCCATAATTAATGTGCGATGAGTAGGTTGGACTTATAAGTCAAAAAGCAAAGACTTATGTGGAGCAGATTAGTTTTGGTTGAGTAATTTCGTGCAGATCAATGGCGGTTGAGTAATGAATTGTTGAAGGTCATAACTTGAGTTTTGGGGTCTATTCTCAACAACTGAGAGCTCGTTGGAAAGGTAAAAGAATGAAAAACACAATGGGACTGGTATCCGAGGCAGAATTATAGATATCGTCTTGGAAAATTAAAATAAAATTTGAGACCAATTTCATGTCTCTCACTAAATTATTATTTTTAAATCATTTATAAAAAGGGAACTTGAGGATATCTAAAGTGGGACCTGGTTCGAAGAACGAATTCTTAGCTGCATATTTCTAAAAATGGATATTTATTCAATTAAAACAAAAGGCAAAAACCTAACCATAAAGCAATTACGAAGACACATAGAATATTACAAAAAATATGACAAGCACGTGCAATAGAGGAGGACAGGTGAAGAACCTTTGATCTTTTGGCTCTTGAGCTATTATTACAAAAAAAATTCCCTAATGGGTTTTCATTGGAGGTGATTTCCTCCTTTCAAAGAGTTTTGTGAATCAACCAACTTGACTTTCCCTTTCATATTTCCTTCTCATGTTTCTTTTCAATAGGTTACTTTATGTATGCTAAGCAATAGGGCAATTGGTTATGTTTTCTCCATTCTTACGAAAACATTCATGACACGGGAATAAGATACCTAGCTTGTAAAAAGTGAATGTAGTTTAATTACATATTATCTAATATTCCTAGACATTGTCAAACTTGTCACATTAGGGTTTTTTTGAAAAAACTATTTGAATGTTATCGTGTACTTGTGTATTTATATGGTGATGGATTCGTTTGTACATTATCCTTCTGCAATTTTATGGATGTTCTTTATTTTGTCCTGAGCAATTCCCTTTATTTCTTCCATGTCATTTATCATCCAAATTTATGAAAGATATATTTATAAATTCGATCCTTGACTGCATTTCCACTCATACTTCCAAATAAATTTTATCACTTGGCCCACGAGAGTCCAGTTCTAACCCTTTAAGAACAAAGTTTGTACTATTATTTTGACTCTCGCATAGAGTTATTTCCTGGAGGGCATGTCATTTGTGGTTTCTAGACTTTTTCTTTTAGAAAAGTAATGAAGTATCATGAATATCCACCGATGCTCTTAAGATCTTAGAATGCATGAAATTGTTTTTGGGTTCTCCAAAAATCCAGACCATCACCTTACTTTTGATCTATTGTTTTGTTTCAGATATATCTCCTCATAAATGTATGAACGAATGTGTACCTTAGAATGAATCATTCAGTTAACATTTATCTAAGTCCTTTGATGACTTGTCCATCTTCATTGTGCTTTCATCTTGTAAAGTTGTACTTGATTGTGGATTTACATTATTTAACATAAGGGAAAAATATTTTTGAAAGCAGACCCAATAGATGAAAATTCTTCATATTCATGTTTATATATATATATATATATATATTCTTCATGTGCTTATAAAAAAAATCTACTATGTGAGAGCCTTGTGGAAGACTTGTTGGGGTTTGCTATAATGCACTCATCCATTGCATTCATTAGAAAACACATACGATAATTTTCCACGCATTGAAAGAGGAGTACCACCTTTATAAAAACGAGGAGAGCCTTTTTTGTTCCCTACAAGATTTTCTCTCAATGTTGGTCTCTTTTCCCTTGACCAGAAAAAACGATCAATATCGGGGTATATATATATATTCCAAGAAAAACCATATACATTATTATTTTAGTTATAAATAGAACATATACATTAATTTTCACTTTTGAGCACTCAGAAATTGCTCCTTTAAGAGGTCTTCCAACAAAAGCAAAAAGGTTTCTTTTGTCTTTTTTTCCAAACTTGGCACACAAATGTCATCTTGAAAATAATAGGCATGAAGGTTTTATATCATATAATTAATTTGAACTATCAATTCATCAACATTGTCATTGCTAAACATTTGCCATTTTTTGGAAGTAATATCCTTTAAATAGAGAATAACATCATATATGGATTGATTGATGGTTGTAGGTTCAAACCCTTCCCTCTTTTCATCAAACTTGAAAGTACTTGGAAGAGAAGCAAGATCTTATTTAGAGGACCATCAACTTCAATGTTTAGTTCTCTATATCGATGTCAAAAAGAAAAGGAAAAAAAAAAAACCTTTTAGTTTTGTGATTATTTCCATGACATGGATAAGTAACATGTCGTGCATCAAGTTATTATAATTCACCTAGTTTACATTAAATTTAGAATTCCCTAGAATTTTCAATTAAGCCACTCCTCTTTCCATTCCTAACCTCATCAACATCGAAAGGGAATTCAACTCTATGCAATCATTTGTTCTAGCTCCTAATGCTACTTTGAAGTCTATTTAACAATCTTCTTTTAGGAGCATGATGCCTTCGACACTACCATTATCTACATGTTCTTGAATAGCCTCATAAAAGTATACAAGCACATGCTTTATCAACGTCTAGACTAGTCACCTCTCTTTCAGACTTTTTCTTTTGTAGTTCCACAAGCCTTAATGAGAAAACTTTGATTTGATTAAAAAGAATTGAAGGGGCGTCATTTCATTCTTAGGAAATGGCATATCATTTATGGCTGACAAAAGACCCCATAGGGTTGTACAAGGAACTACTTTATGAGCTTTGACAACTTTGTCCTTGAACCAGATATCTAGAAAGCCCACTACAAAGAGTCCTTGCCATTTGTCTCTTCCACCTTATAGCTTCAACGATTCCTCCCATACTACCCTAGATAAAGGACAAAATATCATCAAGTGCGATAATATCTCATCATCATTTTTGTGGAAGAAACATCATTTTTGTTTGATGATCCTTTTAGTAATTGTATAATGTCAATATTTTTCTTGCAAGGTCTAGCCATGTGAACAATCTTGTTGTTATTGGGGTTTTTATTTTCCAAATAGACTTCCAATATATTTTTCTACCATTTTCTTCCCCTCTCTAAAACATGATTTGATATCCTAATCTTGTTGTGTAACTTCCTCGTTGGATTTTTTTCAACTATATAATTTCATCCATGTACTCCCTAAGTTTGGTTGTACTCTGCTTCAACTACTTAACATATTGGGTCCAACATGTTGCATCCTCGGTTTCTTGCATCCCTTTCGTGCATGCATTATTCCAACCTTTACCCATATAGAATGTATCATTATATGCTACCTCTAGCATACATAATATACCATTCATATTTAGTGTATTTAAGAAAGGATATAGGAACTTGAAATTATCAATACGTCCCACTAAGGATAACTTTCTACTCTTAGTTTGTGTCCATTTCCTACCTCCAAATCCAACCATCTATCCACAACTAGGAAAAAAATCCCATATTGTTGAAGCCATGCTATATGTTTTACTAGTTGTGTGATCCAATCATCAATATATAAAGGCTCATATATTATTCTTCATCGCTATATTCAATAATCCTCCTTTTAATAGCCTCCAAAGAGTCTTACTTGCCAAAGCTTTTCCAACACGATGTGTGTATTTTATTTACCCAACCTCCATCATCAAGTTTGCAAACATGTTCCACTTTTCTAAAGGAATACCACCCCCCCCCCCCCTATATACTTCTTCTATCCACAATAAACTAAAACTTATTTTCTTTTATTTTTCTCCCTTTAGGTATATAAGCTAAAGAATACTAATATACATGGATTTCCTCTAGGAATAATTCTACCAAAGTCAACCTTCGTCCTCTAGAGAGCCATCTATAACACCATATTAACATGATTTGTTTATCTTTCACTTAGCCAACTCTAGTCCTTGATCTTCTAGTCATTAGGAATCCTTATTTGATAATGAAGTTAAATATTTTGGCTTCATGTTAACACTCAATCTCAAAAATTGAATAATGCTTTGATCTAACTCCTTTGCTAAAATATCAAAGAGAATATTCAATTTGTTGATATTTGCTTCCATCTCTATTGTTATATATTATATCTACAATATCTCCATGTATTTTTTAGCTTCTCTCACAATACCCAAACCAAATATAATTGCATCATCAACAAATAATAAGTGGGATTATGTTATAGATCTACCTATTTTTATTCCTTTTATGATCTCCTCTATTTTGATTTCTTTTACTACCTTACTTAAGCCCTCAACAATCGAGAGAATGAGAAAAAGTGACATTATATAACCTCGCCTTAATTGTTTGGATGCAAAGAAAAAATAATATGCTAATTAATTTATTATAATGTTGAAGGGGTTTGAGGAAAACAACCCGCTAGCTAATTTACCATTTATAGACACATTCCAATGTTAATCAACACGAGTCTCAAGTATAACAATTTTACTCTATTGTGAGATTCTGATATGTCTAGTCTAAGAACCATTGTAGGGATATTTTGTTTCTTTATGGAGTGAAGAATCTCTTGTGCTAGCCCTAATAGATCAAGAATATGTTTATTGAATATGAGTGCAAACTATTATTGCGATATAGAGTTTGAAAAAAAACTTCTCTAACCTTGAAGATATGACCTTGCCTGTTACTTAGCATATTATATAACATAGCTAAATTGGCGTATAATTTTCAAAACCTTTGATATTATTCTTCTTTGGAATTAATGACATGAAGGTTGAGTTCATTGGCCATGACACTCTACTTACTGATTTTAATTCCACCATGACCCTCGTAACGTCTTCTTTCATTAGTTCCAAGAAACCTAGATATTTCCCACATCTATCCATATGGACTGAAACTTTTAGATTTATGAAAAATATTATAGAATAACCTTAAGTTATTCTTAGTCACTTCTATTGTGATTTCCTAGGATTTTCCTTGGCCCAAGAATCTTGGGAAGAAGGAGGCCATTTTGACCATTTTCTCAATTTTTTCTTAAGTAGCTCTTGATATACTTTTTTGAAATGTCTTACCCCAAATTATGCAATCTCAAGGAATATTCTAATGGTCCTATTAGAGATGTGTTATACTCTTTGCATGTGTATTGTGAATTTGTCCATGAGTTATTAGTTACAACAAGTGAAAATCAAGTCTCTTTCTTTTTTTTCTTTTTTTCTTTTTTTTTTCCACGAATAGTTTTTAGCCCATTATAATGTAACCAAAATTAGGGTTGTATTCTAATTTAGGTTAATATATTATGGTTTTAGATGTTGCAGAATACCTAAACATTATATTGTAAATGATCAAGTTAATACAATGAAGAAGATAGAGGTGTGACTCTAAGTTTTATTAGTATTTTTGGCAGAGTGGTTCTGTAATATATTGAACAGAAATAAACAGTAATACAAGCAACATAAACAAGAATCTACAACAAATAACAAGACATCACATAAACAATGCAAATATGGAGAAACGTTGAGCCATTTTATTATGTAACTGAAAGATAACAATGAGTACAAAGGTGATCAGAATGATGGCACATTGGCTTGCACAAGGAAAGTTAGAAATAATCTCAGAAATACTCAATGAATGGCTGCTCTGTCAAGGACTGTGTTATCTCCAAATGTTGTTGTTGTTGCTGCTAGACTGCTTCTACTACTGAAATGGGATGGCTCTTTGGGGTTGTTCCCCTACTTAGAAAAATGTAAAACTCTGGGAATGAGCTCTCCTCCAATAACCCATAAATGCCCAAAAAGGAATCCTAGAATGGATGACCCCAGAATTTGACCTCCCTTGAGAAATAACGTTATCCCAGTGAAATACATTGGCCCTGAATGATCCTTTGCAAATGATGACCTCCTCCTATACTAAAATGATGAAACAGTGAAGGGATGATCCCTTCGCATTATCTCGAGTTGAATCCCCTAATATATCCTCACTCCTGGAACTATCTCTACCACAAACTGCGTGATCCCTCCAAGAGACTGCGCTATCCAAGCAAATGTGTAATCTTGGTTGAAGATGCTATGGCTTCCTTCTGCAAAACGATGGATATAACTCCTCACACAAGCAGGCACTCGAAGTACCCTAAGGCTGAGGTTGGGATCTCCACTCGGAGACACCCGGTGTGTTGAACAACACTTGCAGTTCGCTCAACAGTAAAAGCGTGCTCAATGTCAAAAGACAAAAATCATAAATGCATAATAGAATGGGAGAATGAGAAGTCTCTTCCCCTTTTTATGCTTTGAGAGCCTTGCTCTCATCTAAGCCCCACAAAATTGCATTGGCCTCTTCACCCACAATGTCCCTCTCTCACTGTGCTGTCATGGGCCCATGCTACCGAGGCTGCCTCTTCCCTCATGCTGCCACTTCACCCTCTTGGGCCCCACGCTGTCAAGTAAATATGTACTCAAGTGAATTTAGGGAATAGTTATTTCCTAAGTGTGGGCTATGTGTCTCATCACCCTCTTTATTAACTGACTTAACTTTAGAAAAGAAAAATTGGCCAAAATTAATATTACCAATTAGCTGCTACTAATTGGGAATATTACAGTCCTCCCCGCCAAAACGTTGCTTGTCCTCAAGCAACTGCAAAGATGGGTGTTGCAATATTTTCTCACTCTCCTAACTGGCATCCTCATCCGGCAAGTTCCTCCACCTCACCAAGTACTCTTTGACTGTCCTTCTCCGTAGCTGCCTCTCCCTGGTGTTTATGATGGCTTTTGGCTGCAACACCAAATGCCCCTCATCATTTGTCAGTGGAAGCTCCTTTGTTGCAGTCACTTGCTGTCCCAATTCCTTTTTCAGGCATGATACATGGAATATGTTGCGAATCTGGCTACCTGTAGGCAGCTCTAGCTCATATGCAACCTCCCCAATCTTGCAGATCACCCTGTACGGTCCATAGAAGTGGGGCTTGAGCTTCTCGATCCCCTTCTGCTTCAGCATGGATTGTCGGTATGGCTGAAGTCATAGGTAGACCAAGTCCTTACCTCAAACTGCCTCTCAACCTGTCCCCTATCGCTATACAACTTCTGTTGGTTCTGAGTTGTAGCTAAGTTATCCTTAAGAGCCCGGAGTATATCTTGGCTCTCTTGGATCCAATCCTTGGCCCTGGGGGCCTTACTAACACCAAAAATCACTTCAGCAAAAGTCAAAGCATAGAATAGAGATATACCGATGGACATGTGAAAAGTGGTGTTGTAGCAGTACTCTCCCAAATGAAACCATCGTAACCATGCCTTCTGCTGCCCTGTGACATAGTTTCACAAGTAGCCTTCCAGCCACTTATTCACTATCTCTATCTACCCATCCGTCTGAGGGGGATAACTCGTACTCGGAGTCAACTATGTACCCACCAGACGAAAGAGCTCCTACCAAAATCCACCCATGAAGCAGCTGTCACAGTCCCTTGCTAGTAGTGTTACGATAATTTGTCACCGTCCCTACCATTCCCCGTCCCGCACAATGGAGGACCCATAATGTGACCTGTGAACACTTACGTTTATAATTTAGACCTTACAATTGGAGCCTTTATTTAATAGAAAAAATCAGACCACGTTCATAATTCAAACCTTAGCACTTTAATACAAAAAAAAGTCTGACGCCTTTAAACATATACATCAGCGCCTATAGCACCCAACCATGGTTTATAACACTAACATGGCAATTCATATCGCAGGTGATTCACGGGTCCCACACATATAATAGCGAATTGTAATCGCCGGTACCTTGAGTTATCTTCCGTGCTAATTGACGTGTGACCACTATTCGATGGACTAGCCTCCAGATCGGACAGCGCATGGCCATATCGCATTCATTCCATCATCGATGGTTAACGCACGATGGCACATGATGAGGGAGATATCTCCAAACTTCTTAAGGTCACGTGTCTGCCTATGGCATTGATCACGTTCAAATTGGAAATACAGCTTACCGTCTTGAACTTGCGTGAAAACCACCGGGTTGAACTCCAAACCGTCGTTACTGTTCATTCCTTCGTGGTTCCGGTTACTCCCCTTACTCCAGGTTCCATCTTCAACACAATTCAATTGTTTACTAATTCCTTCACAACTGCGTCCAAAGCTTCGCTCTTCTACATATGTTCTCACGACATTTCACTATCATAATCCAGCGCCTCTGTTGGCTCCCACTGGCTCTAACACCTTCTATCATTCATCCTTGAAACAGAGTTTCTCACGCGTACGCATCTAATTCTTCTTGAGCTCAAAGTCCACCACACAGAGATTAATCAATAATATAGGAATTTGAGAGACCGATCACTCTGAGGTCGATTCACCGAAACTTGCACTCATGGCTTTAAGTTTTAACACAGAGCTTTAATAGGCACACGATTCGGGACCACAATATCACCAATAATCCTCCAAGGGAATTCAGGAATACTATCAAGTTTAGTCATGGACCGGACTACAATCTCAATCCCTTCTATAGAGAATCCTATTGCACGCTGGTCATACTCCTTGAATGCACCAACACATTAAGGTTGGGTTTCAACACAGGATCCCATCATCCCTTTCTCAAGTGCTCTCATCATTTAATATACACATAGACTCAACCAAGTTACAGAGTCTTGTGCATACCAAGTTCATGGAAGTTTAAGGAAAATTCATACAGAAATTAATTCGACAAATACATTGTCAAACTGAATCAAATCTTTCCATAACACATGCATAAGGTTACTTACAATACTCTAGGTTGGCCAGATCCTCGATCAAATGGCCCTTCTGCAAAAAATATTTGCAGATCTCTCCTATGCTTTATGCAGCCAAGTGCAGCCTCTATGAAGGTCTCCTCTACAGTTCTATGTAGCCTATGTAGTTCTCTACTACCTCTGTTCCCTGTCTTCTACTATTCCTTATTGTTGATTCGGGTGCTACTCCTTTGTGCTCCTTTTCCATCAATGAAAACATTTCCAACAGTCTCCCCCTTTGGCATTGATGGCAACACCTTCACCAATAATCCAATGCTTCCTCCAAGTCTTCCTCTGCCTGGCTTCTTTTAGAAGATCCTATCTTCTGTTACTTGCTTTTCCTCTCCCTTTAACATCAATGGCAAAGGGTTTCACATTTCCTAGTGTGATTTATATCTCTTCATTTCCTCTCTCTGAGATGTGTTTAGTCCTTCTTCTTCTGACTTTGTACCCTGCTACTCCAAACTGGTGTACACGAGTTGTTGAGAGAACACTTTTGAGAATATTTGAACTTGTCTATACATAGGTGATGACAACCACATATAATCAGATTTGTATAATCATGGATGCATCATTGGATCAATACTTAAGGATTGTCAATTCTCCATGTGACATATAAAGCTTGCTTTATCTATAGTTCTGTCTATATTATAATCTTCATCTGAAATCCATATCTGTTGAGGAATTTGTAGTTGGAGTATGTCTTCTTCTGCAACACACATCTGCAGTACCACACTTGTTCAATTATGATAATGATGCCAATATATCTTTTATAGCTATGATTCACTTGTCTTGCCTGTTGGTGATGATATGAGCTAGGATGTTGATAATGATATTACAGTTAATAGATGAAAGTTCCTTATTGTTGTTGTGAACAATGAATCAAACCAAAGTTTACAAATTATTGTGAGATTAGGTGATCTTTCAATTTAAGAGACCAAATACCAACTTTACTGCTTGCACACTGCACTTTCAAGAACAGACCCTTGAGGCTAGACACATTCAATGTATTAGTCAAACTCACTTATCAATCATGCAATTTTCTTCATGACATAAGGAGGTATGTATGTCAATGGTCAATTTCTCTTTACTGATCAAATAGTCCTTCATACTCCAGATATTTTAACTGTTCAATCATGATGATCTTCCACACAACTTAAAGTTGTTTGATTGAAATCTCAGCAACCAAACTTCACACAGTTTATGAATAATCCTAAGTCAGAGGCCTTGAAGATATATAAGTGCTGACTTACGAAAGGCATTCAATTATAGAGAAAAAGATATTGCTTCAATGCTCAATATACTGTTTCAAGAGTAACCAAAAATACTGATCCTTTAGCCTTTTCATTGACTCTTTTATGCTGGATGTACTCTTGCCATAATCCTTTGATCCTGAGGACCTGTTTCATGCTTCCCTTGCTAGCTGATCTCCCCCTGGAATGATATTTTCGTTTCTGTTCTCCCCCTGAAACTGTGCTTTCTCTTCATACCAGAGAGTAACATCTACAGATACTACCCCTAGTCTATCTCTCAAATATTCAAATGGTTCTCTAGCAAGAGGTTTGGTAAATATATCTGTTGTCTGTTCTTTTGTTGGTACATACTCCAGCTTTACTGCCTTCTGAGCCACTTGTTCTCGGAGAAAATGATACTTGATTGGGATATGTTTAGTTTTTGAATGAAGCACAGGATTTTTTGATATGCTTATAGCACTTGTATTATCACATTTGATTGAGATAGGTTCATCAATGCTTACCTTCATGTCTTGGAGGGTTTTCTTCATCCACATGACTTGTGTACAACATGCTGTTGCTGCTATGTATTCTGCTTCTGTTGTAGATAGAGAAATAGATGTTTGTTTCTTGCTTAGCCATGCCACCAGACTTTCTCCTAGATAGAATGCACCTCCACTTGTGCTTTTCCTGTCATCCACACAGCTGGCCCAATCTGCATCTGTGTATGCTATCAAAGTGAAGCTTTTTCCTTTTGGATACCAAAGTCCATACTGTGCAGTTCCTTGTAGATATCTGAATGTTCTTTTGACTGCTAGAAGGTGATTTTGTTTAGGTGTTGCTTGATATCTAGCAACAAGTCCTACTGCTAGCATGATGTCTGGTCTTGATGCTGTCAGGTACAACAGACTTCCTATCATGGATCTATAGAGTCTTTGATCTATATCAGCAGATCCATCATCAGCACACAGCTTGCATCCCGTGATCATGGGAGTTGACACAGGTTTGCAGTCTTCCATTTTGAACTTTTTCAACATTTCTTTTAAGTATTTTTCTTGTGATATGAATGTACCTGTGTTCTTTTGCTAAATTTGAAGTCCTAAATAGAAACTGAGCTCTCCAATCATAGACATCTCAAACTCTGATTTCATCTCCTCAGCAAACCCTTTTGCTAGCTCATCTCTGTTGCTTCCAAACATAATGTCATCAACATATACTACAAAAATCAGGAGTTCATTTTCATGGGCTTTTATGTATAGATTGTTGTCTACTCCTCCTCTCTTAAAGCCTTGTTTTTGCAAGTATTTATCCAGCCTTGAGTACCAAGCACGAGGAGCTTGTTTTAGTCCATATAGAGCCTTCTTTAGTTTGCACACATAGTCTTCTTTGTCTGTTAATGAGAAGCCTTCTGGTTGTTCCATGTAGAATTCTTCTTCTAGATCTCCATTCAGAAATGTAGATTTCACATCCATTTGAAATACCTTGAAGTCTTGGTAGCATGCAAAGGCCAGAAACATTCTGATAGCTTCCATTCTGGCTACAGGGGGAAATGTTTCATTGTAATCAAGTCCTTCAATTTTTGAACATCCTTTACAGACAAGTCTGGCTTTATTCCTGATTACCTGTCCTTGCTCATTCATTTAATTTTTGAATACCCATTTTGAGCCTATGACATTTTTCTTAGTAGGTCTAGGAACTAGTTCCCAAGTATTGTTCTTCTCAATTTGGTCCAATTCTTCATTCATAGCATTCACCCAATACATGTCCTTGCCGGCTTCTTCAAACTTCTTTGGCTCTATTTGTGATAGCATGGCTATGTATACCTCTTCTGTCTGTTCAGTTAGCCACCTTCTTGTCTGAACCCCTACTCTCTTGTCTTCAATGATCTGATCTTCTGGATGGTTCTTCTGAGTGTATCTTGAGGGAGATTTCAATCTCAGTTCAGCATCTTCTGTTGTCTTGTTTTTTTCATCATCATCTTGGTTTTCTTCTTCATGGTTGTTTGATGGACTGCTGCAGTCTGTATCTCTTGTATTGTTTGGAAGTTCTTCATCAAATCTCACGTCAATGATTTCGAATATTTTTCAAAGAGTCTTGTTGTAGCACCTGTACCCTTTACTTTTGGATGCATATCCTAGAAATATCCCTTCATCTGCTCTTGCATCAAATTTCCCAAGATTTTCATCATTATTCTTTATATAACACTTGCTTCCAAATATTCTAAAGTGCTTGATTGAAGCTGGTTTACCATGCCATAGTTCATAGGGAGTCTTGTCACTGCTTGGCCTTAAATGGGCTTTGTTTAGAATATGCACAGATGTGTGTACTTATTCTGCCCAAAAGGTTTGAGGAATATTACTCTCTTGCATCATGGCTCTGGCAATTTTTTGTACATATCTGTTTTGTCTCTCTGCTACTCCATTCTGCTGAGGTGTCCCTGCAATAGTAAATTGTTGCTCTATGCCATGTTCATTGCATAGGTCTGCAAAGTCATAATCTGTGAATTCACCTCCTCTGATTGATCTGATGCATTTTAGTTTGCATCCTGTTGATTTTCTGCTAAAGCTTTGAATATTTTGAATTTTTCCAGAGCTTCCAATTTATTCTTGAGAAATGCAACCCATGTCATTCTGGAGAAATCATCTATTATCAGCATGAAGTAGGATTCTCCACTTGGTGTTTTAGTTCTTGCAGGTCCACACAGGTCCATGTGCACAAGCTGGAGTGGTCTTCTTGTTGATAACTCATCTTTGGCCTTAAAGGATGTGCGGGTCAGTTTGCCCAATTGACATGATTTGCATATGGTATTAGAAGGCCTTTTTATTTCTAGCATGTCTCCGATAGCTTTCTTCTTGCTCAGCCTGATGATATGATCAAAGCTGAGATGTCCCAATCTCCTATGCCATAACCATGACTCCTCAAGTTTTCTAAGATGGCATGCTTCATCTTCCTATTTCACTATGTAAACATTACTCTCTATTCGAACACCTTTGAGCAGAGTCTTACCTGTGGTGCTTGATCTGACTCCACATTCTTGTGCTCTGCAAAGAACTTCGCAGCCTTTATCACACATTTGACTGACACTCAACAAATTTGCTTTTAGCCCATCAACAAATAGTACATCTTGGGCCTTTCCTCTGCCATTATCTAAGCTGACTGAGCCCTTTCCCTTGATTTTTCCTAATTTTTTATTGCCAAAAGTAACATTACCAGTTTTCTTTTCGTCAAAAGTTATAAATTTTCTTTTGTCTCCAGTCATATGTTTTGAGCAGCCACTGTCCAAATACCATTGGATTTTCAGGTCTTTAGCAGTTAGAGCGAGGTCACACTTATTCACCTTATTTTTCCACTAGAAGCATCCTTTTGTTTGGTATCTTTTGTGAGATGATGAATCACATCCTCTCAGAGGACATTTGGAAGGCATATGTCCAATTTTATTGCATACACAACATTTGATCATAATTTTTGCAGAATTGTGAGTATGAACAAAATTTCTTTGATTCATAAACCCCCTTGAGGTGTTGAACATAAATATTTTTCCATATTTCCTACACTCAATGATTTTATGGCTAAATTCCTTACAATAAAAACAGTAACCATAGAAGCTATTTTCATACCTGATGTAAGGTTGTCTTCTCCATTTGTTTGCTTGAGACAGTCTCTTCACTGTTTGCATCTTTTGCTAGTTTGAATTTCTCCTCTTTGCATGACAGTATGCAACAATGTGTCCCAGCTTGTGGCAGACATAACAGGTGGCATTTTTCATAGGAGGGAAGAATATCCTTTGATGGCTTCCAAATTTGACATACTCAGGGGTATATGAATCTTTTTCTGTTTTCTGAGTATTTCTTTCATTCTTTGTTATTAGAGGATTCTTCTGGGTTCTGTCTCCCTCCTTACATGTTTCTTCTTTTGTAGGAATTGTTTGAGCTGCTTCATCATCCTTCTTTGCTTTTACAAAAATAATCTGTCTGTTTTCTTTTTCTTTGCTTTTACTTGATTCTCCTTCATAGCCTATTCCAGTTTTTATCATAGGAGATATTTGAGCATCCAGAATTTCGTTCAACTTACCAGAGATGTTGTTTGAGAAGAATTTATAGCCACTTTCCTTTGAGCATTTTCTAATTTCTTCCTGAGACATACTACTTCTTCTTCCAACTTCTCTTGTTCCTGAGTTTTCTCCTTCATTTTCTTAAGTAACATGTCTTCTATCTTCTTGGCTTCTTCAAGCTCTATCTTTAGCTGCATGAGGACTTCTGAATTCTGTTCTTCTCATACATACTTGAGGAGAATGTCCTTTTGTTTTCTTCACTTCAGTTTGAGTCTATCAATCTCCTCTAGGGCACTTCTTAGCTCCCCCTCAAGGTCGACTTCACCTTCTTCTTCTTCATATTCTAGCAAGAGTCCTTCAAGTTCTTCTATGGCCATCAATAAAAATTCAGAGGTTCCTTCTTCACTTGAGGGTTCATCTGAGTCTTCAGATGCACTGCTGTCTTGTTGAGCATAGAAGGATTTTCTACTAAATTTCTTTCCTTTCTGCTAGTTCTTTGGTGTATTTTTCCCTGATTCTTGAGCCTGATTCTTTACTTTCTTGTGAGGAAACTTAGCGGCATAGTGTCCAACTCTTCCATAGTTAAAGCATTTGAAAGGAAGTTTACCTTTGTATTTACCTGAGCCTCTAGCTAGTTTCTTGACAAATTTAGCCTCTTCTTCATCAGAGGAAGAACATGTATCTTCCTTTTCTTCTTTCTTCTTTTATGTTTTAAAAGCTGACTCCCTCGTACTTGGCTTCTTCTATGGGAGTCTCATCTCATAGGTTGTTAGATTTCCAAGTAACTGGTTCATAGTATCAGTTGTTTCTTCTATTGCAGACACCTTGGGATTAAACCTGGATGGAAGAGATCTTAGAATATTTTTCACAATTATACTTTCTGGTATGGTTTCTCCAAGAGCTTTCATATTGTTAACAATTTCTGCAACTCTTAAAAAGAAGCTGCCAACATCTTCATCAACATTCATTTTTAAATTTTCAAACTGGGCTCTATATACTTGAATTTTGGCAGTCTTTACCCTTTTATTTCCCTCATGGATATTCTCTAAAGTGTCCACATATCTTTGGCAGTCTTACTGTGAATTATTTTGATAAATTTAGCCTCACAAAGTCCACTTAATATTGCATTCATGGCCTTTGCATTTGCTACAAATTCTTGTTTAGCTTCTCTTTCTGGGTCAGTTGCCTTTGGGGCATATCCAAATTCTACAACAGCCCATACCTCTATTCCTAGAGACATTATGTATGCTCTCATTCTGATTTTCCAGAAGGCATAATTAGCAACAATGAAGAAAGGGCCTTTATTGGTTGAGCTTCCTTCTTGACTAGCCATCCTGGGGGCCTAGGATCTCCTTTCAGT
The DNA here is from genome assembly GCA_034641835.2 of Pinus albicaulis. Classification (NCBI taxonomy): domain Eukaryota; kingdom Viridiplantae; phylum Streptophyta; class Pinopsida; order Pinales; family Pinaceae; genus Pinus; species Pinus albicaulis. Next base: position 118,692,535 of record CM076581.1, read on the forward strand.
GGTTAAACTGGTACAAAAGGAGCTTGGCTCTGATACCAATTGTTGAATTCTTAGTTAAACTGAGGGGGGGGGGGGTGAATCAGTTTAACACATATATGAGTTTTTAATTTTTTCATCAACTTATTTACAGCTTGCTTTTATAACCAACCTTAGTATATGAAGAGTCTTAATATGCTGCAGCAAGTATTAAATTAATATGACATCAAACTTATTATGAGAGCAGCAAACATTAAGTAGATTTAGTAAATCATCTCAGCACACAGGTAACACAGATAGAGACAACAGATGTAAGTGGAAACCCATAAAGGGAGAAAACCACATCTTATTATTGTTGTGATGCAAAGGCAAGCTCCAACTTCCTCTCACCACTATTTTTCTGCAGGCACCAACCTACAGGAGGCTCCAACCTCAGTCAGCTACAAATGACAACTATCAAGCTTAAACTTGATAGGGAAGCTCCAAATTCCTCAATTCATCAAAAGAAATGTTTGCTGATTTACCTCAGATATCAGCTCTATTCTGTAGCATCTCTTTCTGCTCCTCTCTTCCTTATCTTCCTTGCCTCAATTTTCCATACTCTGCATTCTCTATACTCACTCTCTCTAACCTCACTATGCATATCAAGTTGATATTATATATAGATTTCATCACATGATTGTTTATATTCCACAAGGAATTTGGAGTGAATAGCCATGACTCTTTGGCTTCTGCCTTCTCATTCCTTTATCCAACTCTTTAAAAATTATAACAATATGTACAAATTTCAATGTTACAGTGGGATTTTCCTTTTCCTTTGGATACTTGCCTTTGCATCATAAACAATATAAAACAATTAAACATTTACATTTTCAGTTTAAATATATAAACTTCACTCAGCCCTTGGCTTGCTTATTTTTTCCTTTCTGTTGCTATCATGCAACTGTCCTACATACCTCTGTTTACTGAAACTCTGAGCACCTATGCATGTATACATGTTCACTGCAATTTTAAATCCCTTTTTTGCATACCTCTTCAATTTTGCAGTCTCTTTTTACCTTTGTACATATTCTCCAAGCTCACTGTAGTTGTGTATCTGCTATATATATATATGCCTGTTTCATAAGTTTAGCTCACCAATAAACCAACGCACACAGACCATATATATATACCTTCTTTACAATCCTGGCTCTCCTTTATAAAGCGCTCTACATACAATTGGAGCCTTTCTTTAATACAAATATTTAGACTATGTTCATAATTCAAACCTTACAATTGGAGCCTTTCTTTAATAAAAAATTTCAGACCACGTTCATAATTCAAACCTTAGCACTTTAATACAAAACAAATTCTGACACCTTTAAACATATACATCAGCGCCTATAGCACCCAACCATGGTTTATAACACTAACATGGCAATTCATATCATGGGTGATTCACAGGTCCCACACATACAATAGCGAATTGTAATCGCCCGTACCTTGAGTTATCTTCCGTGCTAGTTGACGTGCGACCATCGTTCGATGGACCTGCCTCCAGATCGGACAGCGCATGGCCATATCGCATTCATTCCATCGTCGATGGTTAACGCTCGATGGCACGCGATGAGGGCGGTATCTCCAAACCGCTTAAGGCCACATGTTTGCCTATGTCATTGATCGCGTTCGAATTGGAAATACAAATTACCGTCTTGAACTTGCGCGAAAACCACCGGGTTGAACTCCAAACTGTCATTACTGTTCATTCCTTCGTGGTTCTGGCTACTCCCCTTACTCCAGGTTCCATCTTCAACGCAATTCAATTGTTTACTAATTCCTTCACAACTGCATCCAAAGCTTCACTCTTCTGCATATGTTCTCACGACATTTCACTATCATAATCTAGCGCCTCCGTTGGCTCCCACTGGCTCTAACACCTTCTATCATTCATCCTCGAAACAAAGTTTCTCACGCGTACGCATCTAATTCTTCTTGAGCTCGAAGTCCACCACACAGAGATTAATCAATAATAGAGGAATTTTAGAGACCAATCACTCTGAGGTCGATTCACCGAAACTTGCACTCATGGCTTCAATTTTTAACACAGAGCTTTAATAGGCACACGATTCGCGACCACAGTATCACCAATAACCCTCCAAGGGAGTTCAGGAATACTATTAAGTTTAGTCATGGACCGGACTACAATCTCAATCCTTTCTACAGAGAATCCTATTGCACACTGGTCATACTCCTTGAATTCATCAACAAATTAAGGTTAGGTTTCAACACAGGATCCCATCATCCCTTTCTCAAGCACTCTCATCATTTAATATACACATAGACTAAGCCAAGTTACAGAGTCTTGTGCATACCAAGTTCACGGAAGTTTAAGGCAAATTCATACAGAAATTAATTCGGCAAATACATAGTCATATTCAATCAAATATTTCCATAACACATGCATAAGTTTACTTTCAATACTCTAGGTTGGCCAAATCCTCTATCAAATGGCCCTTCTGCAAAAACTATTTGCAGATCTCTCCTACGCTTTATGCAGCCAAGTGCAGCCTCTATGCAGGTCTCCTCTACAGTTCTATGTAGCCTATGCAGTTCTCTACTGCCTCTGTTCCCTGACTTCTACTTTTCCTTATTGTTGATTCAGGTGTCGCTCCTTTGTGCTCCTTTGCCATCAATGACAACATTTCCAACATGTACTTGTGTTCTTTTGCTGAATTTGAAGTCCTAAGTAGAAGCTGAGTTCCCCAATCATAGACATCTCAAACTATGATTTCATCTCTTCAGCAAATCCTTTTGCTAGATCATCTTTGTTGCTTCCAAACATAATGTCATCAACATATATTACAACAATCAGGAGTTCATTTTCATGGGATTTTATGTATAGATTGTTGTCTACTCCTCCTCTCTTAAAGCCTTGTTTTTGCAATTACTTATCCAACCTTGAGTACCAAGCACGAGGAACTTGTTTTAGTCCATATAGAGCCTTCTTTAGTCTACAAACGTAGTTTTCTTTGTCTGTTAATGAGAATCCTTCTGGTTGTTCCATGTAGACTTCTTCTTCTAGATCTCCATTCAGAAATGCAGATTTCACATCCATTTGATATACCTTGAATTCATGGTAGCATGCAAAGGCCAGAAACATTTTGATAGTTTCCATTCTGGCTACAGGGGAAAATGTTTCATCGTAATCAAGTCCTTCGATTTGTGAATATCCCTTGCAAACAAGTCTAGCTTTATTCCTGATTACCTGTCCTTACTTATTCATTTTATTCTTGAATACGCATTTTGAGCCTATGACATTTTTCTTAGTGGGTCTAGGAACTAATTCCCAGGTATTGTTCTTCTCAATTTGGTCCAATTCTTCATTCATAGCATTCACCCAATACTTTTCCTTGTTGGCTTCTTCAAACTTCTTTGGCTCTATTTGTGATAACATAGCTATGTATACCTCTTCTGTCTGTTCAGTTAGCTGCCTTCTTGTCTGGACTCCTACACTCTTGTCTCCAATGATTTGATCTTCTGGATGGTTCTTTTGAGTGTATCTTGAGGGGGCTTTCGAGCTCAGTTCAACATCTTCTGTTGTCTTGCTTATTTCATCATCATCTTTGTTCTCTTCTTCATAGTCTTCTCGAGGATTGCTACAACCTGTATTTCTTGTCTTGTTTGGCAGTTCTTCATCAAATTTTACATCAATGCTTTCCACAATTTTTCGAAGAGTCTTGTTATAGCACCTGTAACCTTTACTCTTGGAAGCATATCCTAAAAATATCTCTTCATCTTCTCTTGCATCGAACTTCCCGAGATTTTCATCATTATTCTTTATGTAACACTTGCTTCCAAAGACTCTAAAGTGCTTGATTGAAGCTGGTTTACCATGCCATAGTTCATAGGGAGTCTTGTCACTGCTTGGCCTTAAATGAGCTTTGTTAAGGATATGCACAACTATGTGTACTGCTTCTACCCAAAAGGTTTGAGGAATGTTACTCTCTTGCATCATGGCTCTGGCAATTTTTTGTATAGACCTGTTTTGTCTCTTTGCCACTCCATTCTATTGAGGTGTCCCTGAAATAGTAAATTGTTGCTTTATCCCATGCTCATTGCATAGGTCTGCAAAGTCATAGTCTGTGAATTCACCTCCTCTGTCTGATCTGATGCACTTTAGCTTGCATCCTGTTTGATTTTCTGCCAATGCCTTGAATATTTTGAATTTCTCAAGTGCTTCTGATTTATATTTGAGAAATGCAACCCATGTCATTCTTGAGAAATCATCTATGATCAGCATGAAGTAGGATTCTCCACTTGGTGTTTTAGTTCTTGAAGGTCCACAAAGGTCCATGTGTACAAGCTGAAGTGGCCTACTTTTTGATAGCTCATCTTTGGTCTAAAAGGATGTCTAGGTTTGTTTGCCCAATTGGCAAGATTTGCATATGGTATTTGAAGGCCTTTTTATTGTTGGCATATCTTGGACTGCTTTCCTCTTGCTCAGTCTGATGATGTGGTCAAAGTTAATATGTCCCAATCTCCTATGCCATAACCATGACTCCTCCAGTTTGCTAAGGTGACATGCTTCATTCTCTTCTTTTACTATGTATACATTACTCTCGGTTCGAACACCTTTGATCAGAGTCTTCCCTGTGGTGCTTGATCTGACTTCACAGTATTGAGCTCTAAAAAGAACTTCACAGCCTTTGTCACACATTTGACTGACACTCAGCAGATTTTCTTTCATAACATCCACAAATAGTACATCTTGGGCCTTTCCTCTGCCATTATCTAGGCTGACTGTTCCTTTTCCTTTGATTTTTCCTGCTTTATCATTGCCAAAAGTAACATTTCCAAATTTCTTTTCATCAAAGGTTATAAACTTGCTTCTGTCTCCAGTCATATGTTTTGAGCAGTCATTGTCCAAATACCATTGGCTTTTCAAGTCTTGAGCAGTTAGAGCCAGGTCACATTTATTCACCTTCTTTTTCCACTGGAAGCATCCTTTTGTTTGGTACCTTTTGTGAGATGATTAATCACATTCTCTGAGAGGACATTTGGAAGGCATATGTCCAATTTTATTGCATACATAGAATTTGATCATAATTTTTTCAGATTTGTGAGTATGAGTAAAATCTCCATCATTCATAAACCTCCTTGAGGTGTTGAACATCAATCTTTGTCCATATTTTCTGTACTGAATGAATTTATGGCCAAATTCCTTACAATAAAATTAGTAACCATAGAAACAATTTGCATACCTGATGTGAGGTTGTATTCTCCATTTGTTTGCTTGAGACAGTCTCTTCACTATTTGCATCCTTTGCTGGTTTGAATTACTCCTCCTTATATGACAGAATGCAGCAGTATGTCCCATCTTGTGGCAGGCATAACAGGTGGCATTTTTCATAGGAGGGAAGAATCTCCTTTGATGGATTCCAAATTTGACATACTCAGGGGTATATGAGCCTTTTTTTGTTGGCTGAGTATTTATTTCATTCTTTGTTATTAGAGGTTCCTTCTGGTATCTGTCTCCTTCATTGCATGTTTCTTCTTTTGTAGGAATCATTTGAGCTACTTCATTAGCCTGATTTTCTTTTACAAAAATAATATTTTTGTTTTCCTTTTCTTTGCCTTTACTTGATTCTCCTTCATAGCCTATCCCAGTTTTTATCAGAGGAGATCTTTGAGCATCCAGGATTTCGTTCAACTTACCAGAGCTTGTCATTTGAGAAGAATTTATAGACACTTTCCTTTGGGCATTTTCTAATTTCTTCCTCAAAAATACTACTTCTTCTTCCAACTTCTCTTGTTCCTGAGTTTTATCCTTGATTTGCTTAAGTAACATGTCTTCTATATTCTTGGCTTCTTCAAGCTCTACTTTCAGCTGCATGAGGACTTCTGAATTTTTTTCTTCTCTTACATACTTGAGGAGAATGTCTTTTTTTTTTTGCACTTTAGTTTGAGTCTATCAATATCCTCCAGGGTACTTCTTAGCTCCCCCTCAAGATCAACTTCACCTTCTTCTTCTTCATCTTCTAGAAGGATTCCTTCAAGTTCTTCTATGGCCATTAATAAAAATTCAGAGGTTTCTTCTTCACTTGAGGGTTCATCTGAGTTTTCAGATGCACTGCTGTCTTGTTGAGCATAGAAATATTTTCTATTGAATTTCTTTCCTTTATGCCAGTTCTTTGATGTAGTTTTCTCTGATTCTTGAGCCTGATTCCTTGCTTTCTTATGAGGACACTTAGCAGCATAGTGTCCAACTCTTCCACATTTAAAGAATTTGAATGGAAGTTTACCTTTATATTTACCTGAGCCTCTATCCAGTTTCTTGACAAATTTGGATTCTTCTTCATCATAGCAAGAGCATATATCTTCCTTTTCTTCTTTCTTCTTATCTGATTTAAAAGTTGTCTCCCTCACACTTGGCTTCTTCTGTGGGAGTCTCATCTCATAGGCTGTTATATTTCCAAGTAACTGGTTCATGGTCAAGGTTTCCCAATCAATTGTTTCTTCTATGGCAGACACCTTGGGGTTAAAACTGGGTGGAAGAGATCTTAGAATATTTTGTACAATTACACATTCTGGTATGGTTTCTCCAAGAGCTTTCATATTATTAACAATTTCTGCAACTCTTAAGAAACCAAATCCTTCATCATCATTCATTTTTAAATTTTCAAACTGAGCTCTATATGCTTGAATTTTGGCGGTCTTCACCTTTTTGTTTCCCTCATGGATATTTTCAAGAGTTTCCCACATGTCTTTGGCAATCTTGTTGTGCATTACTTTGATAAATTCAGCTTCACATAGTCCATTTAAGATTGCATTCATGGCTTTTTCATTAGCTACAATGTCTTGTTTAGCTTCTTTCTCTAAGTCAATTGCCTTTGGGGCATATCCAAATTCCACAGTAGCCCAAACCTCTATTCTTAGAGACATTATGTATGCTCTCATTCTGATTTTCCAGAAGGCATAATGAGCACCAGTGAAAAAAGGGCTTTATTGGTTGAGCTTCCTTCTTGACTAGCCATCCTGGGGACCTAGGATCTCCTTTCAGTGGTTAAACTGGTACAAAAGGAAATTGGCTCTGATATCAATTGTTGAATCCTTATTTAAACTGAGAGGGGGGGGTGAATCAGTTTAACACATACATGAGCTTTTTAAAACTTTTCATTAAACTTATTTACAACTTAATATGTGAACAGTCTTAATATGAAGCAGCAAGTGTTAAGATAATGTTACGCCAAGCTTATTATGAGAGCAACAAGCATTAAGTAGATTGAGTAGGAAATATAAACACATAGGCAACACACATAGAGATAGCAGATATAAGTGGAAACCCATAAAGGGAGAAAACCACATCTTATTATTGTTGTGATGCAAAGGCAAGCTCCAATTCCCTCTCACCACTAATTTTCTGCAGGCACCAACCTATAGGAGGCTCCAACCTCAGTCAGCTACAACTGACATCTATCAAGCTTCAAATTGATAGGGAAGCTCCAACTTCCTCATTCAATCAAAAGAAAATATTTGTTGATTTACCTCATATATCAACTCTATTCTGTAGCATATCTTTCTTCTCCTCTTTTTCTTATCTTCTCTGCCTCAATTCTTCATACTCTGCATTCTCGAACCTCCCTTTGCATATCAATGTGATATGCTTTATATAGTTTGCCTCATAACAGTTCATATTGCACAAGGAATTCAAAGTGAATAGCCCTGACTCTTTGCATTCTACCTCCTAACTTCTTTTTCCAGCTCATTCAGAAAATCTCATCAATTTATACAACTTTCAGTTTTACAGTGGAGTTTTATTTCCTATGGAGACTTGCCAGTGCATCACAAATAATATAAACCAATCAGAAACGTATACATTCAGTTACAATGTGGATTACAAATCAACCCATTCAGTTTTGGATCACCGTGTGTTTGTCTTTTCTGTGACTGTGTCTGTCTTTTTCGTCTCTTCTTGCTCTCCTGTTCACTGTTGTGGTGTAACTGTTGCATATATGTAACAACGCATTTTATATAACGGTGCCATTCAACTCTCGGCGTAATAATAAAGTCGTTTTTAACACATAAACTGCATGTTCAATATAACGCAAATGCCTCTCGGAGCCATAATAAAAGACCCTTTAATACATAAAATTCCCTTTCGGGCCCACCATCCGAAATTTTCTTATGCTCCGATGCGACAAGCCTTTGCGAAAGACCTGATGCAATAATCGCAATCGCAGCTTTCAATAGAATGCTCCAATGTTTTGTTCTCCTCCGATGCGATTAATCACTGTTCACTTCACTGCGCCGATGCGATGGGTCACTGTAGACCCCACTCTGACTTTCTTTACATCCAATGGTTGCAATCTTCAATGATCCGACGGTTGCGATTGGATTGCACCATCACGATTGCAATATTCAACAGTTTGCTCAATTGCACTTTTACTTCCGATGCGATGAATTGCTCCGATGCACTTTAAGGCAGAACTCAAACAAATATGAGACTCGCGTTTATAAATGAATCGAGTCCGCTATCTCAATAGGAACTTTTTTCAACACATTCCGTTGCCATACTTTTCTCCGATGCGATTCGTGACTTGGGTCCCACCATATACTGCTTTGTTTGTTTTAAACCAGAATAATAGAATCCTTTGTTCTTTTAATATCATGCACAATAATACATATGCTTCATATTATAACCTTGGTCCCTTGTACATAAAGCGCTATATATATATATATATATGTGTGTGTGTGTGTGTGTGTGTGTGTGTGTGTGTGTATTTTGCCACATCAGCCTTTATGTATCCTTCAGCTTGGCTTAAGATTCTCGTAATTTTATGTAGGGGTCCCACACTACACATACAATATCCTCTGTCAACATTATATTAAGTCTTGGACTCAGACTTAAGCCCAACACTAATATATATATATATATAACCTCTCGGGCTCCATAGTTTGTTTAATGCTTTCACTCACAGTATAGACTTAGCCATGTAACATATTACCATTGCAATAGATATCAAACTCTGACTTCATGTAATAGCGCTCGGGCCCACAACGGACTACTATATGCTAACCATCATACGTAGCACTCCTTGGTGACTTGCATATCCATTATAATATATGGACATATATAACGACCTCGTTCAATTTATTATGAACCTTATAATAAACCCACACATTTAACTTGTATGTGAACACTCTACCATGTATTGAAGTTCACGTGGACTAACTCAACCTTTGGCTTAATCATAATTCAACATAGGTATATACCATGCATATGAACATGTTGTGCTCAGCATAAAAAATTAATTACATATGTCTGCTTCATATATATCAACATATATTAATATACATTATAACCTCCGCCCTTTTATTAACTTTCATAACACACATAATACACAGAACTTCACATAATATTTTGACTCTGTAGCTATGAATGTAGGTCCCACAGCCTCGGTTCTCTTCCCCGCAACTCCTCTTTTGATCGGATGGTCAATCTACTCTTGCGCACCAACTGAGCTTTGGACCCCCATCCGACGGACGACACGCAATATCGTGCAACTTATATGCTCGTCACATAATTCTCCAAAGTTACGTGAAAAAGGTTGTATTCGAAAACCGCTTTAAGACACGTGGCCATCAATGACATATATCGCGTTCTTTTTGACAATTATGTTTACCACTTCAACTATCACGCGAACCCACTGGTTTTTGAGCGCCAGTTTCACTGTTTTCTAAGGGTTCCGCTCTTGACTCCCAGTTCCAGTATTTTATAATTTCGCTTCAATGGTTTATTTTAACCTATATTCTTCGTTTAAATGTACCGATTTTGCATTAACCCATATACACAGAACCCCGCTGTTATTTAGCTTCTTGGTTCCGCCCTTTCTGCACGGTTCCGCATCTCCTGTGATCATTTCACTGTTGGTTTGTTAACGGCTATGCCTCTGTATTCTCTGTCTCTGCCTTTGTTATTCTCTGTCTCTATTTTATTGTACTTTCTACAGCCTCTGTATTCTCTGTCTCTGTCACTGTACTCTCTACATCCTTTCTCTGCTACTCGACCGTTTCATCTCATGGCTCTGCCTCTGTGTTTGTTTATTTGTTTATTCCTTCCTCGTGAATCCTCTCTCAACTCTACTCTATACCCCCAGATCTCTCCTGTTCTTTTTCTCTTTTCTTCATGTCTCATGGTCCCTCTTCTTGCCTCTCTTTCTCTGTTTCTTGTCTACCACTTTGTGCTGCTTTGCTTCTCTTTTTGCTGCCTCTGCAACTCTGCTATTTTGCTTCTCTTGTTGTTGCCTCTGCTACTCTGCTATTTTGCTTCTCTCCTTTGCCATAAATGACAACATTTCCAACATACTAAAATGATCCAAAGTGATTAGAATACCATCTATATCCATGTCATGGTTGTCATCACTTACAAACAGCTTTAGGCTCCATTTGACTTGATTCCTTATGTTGGTTCTCTCAACTACATTGAGCTAAAATAAGGCACTAACTCCTTCAGAATTCTTTCACTGTCCCTGAAACCACATCTACTATATCCAGCACACATCAGACACCAAATAGCGACTAATAATTTTATCAAACAAGCACTGCATCCCCAAAATAGGCCTTCCTCCACAGTTTGTCCAAAGCTGCCCAAAAATTCCCTTCATCTTCTCGAGCTCTATAAGTATTCAAATGGATATAAAAATCCATTCATTGGATTTAGAATGCCAAAATTAGTTAGGATAGACTATGTTTTCACTGAAAATGGCCTTCGGCTGCTCCTATTTCTCCTCCAACACCTATCGACACCCTTTGGCACTAGGGTCACTAAAAACTTCTCTAATGGGTTCTCAACCTCTAGAAGTCGTCAAAAAATTCTGAAACCTACTTCAATCGATTGATAATTCTTATTATAGTTATAAATGACTATTTTTTCACTGAATAAGGTCTCTAGCTTCCCTAGCTAGGCCCTGAACTGCTGCTGGCAAAAACTGGCACTAGTGGCCCCTGGAACTTCACTGAAGCATTTCGGCCTTCACAAGTCCTCTATAGGCTCTAAAACCCACACCATTAGTTCCAAAACATCTGAAACATCCAAAATTGACTATTGTATTGTTGATAAAGGCCTCTATCTCCCCTGGCTAGGCCTCAAACTGTTGTTGCCTCTTGGTGGCCCTAGTGGCCCCTTGAAATTCACTAAAGCAAAACCCTACTCAAAAGTCCTTTTATGGCTCTAAAACCCCCACCAATGGCTCTATAATATCCAATATAGTCGAAATTGACTATTTACACTCTCAAAATGGTCGAAAATTGAGTGAGTTATGACCAAAACAACTTTGCCCCAATTTCTCCTCCAAAATTGGAAACTCTACCAGTGAACTCCACTAAAAGTGGAAGTCTGCCTAAATTTGGAGATGCCTTCAAAATCTCTGCCATTTTAATCTCAACTTAACTGGAGATTAATTAATACTAAACTACAATTTAATTAATTAAATCCGTGCTAAACATGCTTACTGGCTTAACTCCATGTTGGTCCCATAATGTGTAGTTAAATACAATTTAGTGTGATTGGTTTTCAAGAATTGGGCTCATGCCCCATTTGTGGAGGAGCACACTAATGAGTGAGAGATTGCAGGGTCAAACCTTGACCTTTGCTCTCTGCCTGCCTTTTTGTTCAACATATATATATATATATATATTTAAAACTTTTACCACTCGAGCGTCTTTAATATAACACGTATATATTATTCACATGGAGTACGTGGGTTTTAAATAATCCGAACCATGTATTATCATAACAACGGATTTGAAATGTGCATTTGAATTTTTAATATAATACTTAAATATATTTAACATAATATATATAATATGTTTTAAAGATATAATATATTATATTATATAATATATATATAATATTAAATTATAAATAAATAATTAAAATTAAAAAAAAAAATTCCACCTTATAAATATTATGAATTTCACCCACATAATAAACCAAATTGGCGAATCTAAAGCTTCCACTTGGAGCGATGTCATTCGCTGTTGTTAGAGGAATTTCTCTGAGCTGGATGTACTTGCCACATCATCATTGTACTCGTTCTGCTCATTTTTTTACCAGTTTGCCATTTCAATCAAAATGCAATATCATCCTCATACAATATCGGTTTTTCGAACCGTTCGCGGCACCAGAATCCAAAAGAAGAGATCTACGCAACCATCCTGGTTTCAATCCAATCCTATAACTTTTAATTTTGAGATAATCCTTAGGTCTTGATCTAAATCTGATCACTCCTCCTCATTGGGAATCTTTTGGACCCCAAAAGACTGATATATTGATCTATACAGTAGATGAGAGTACATCACCCTCTTCTTTTTAGCCTCCATACACTTGACTTGCATGGCTAGTTCCTTTGAACCACAACTTGAAGGTAGTTGACATTTCCCTTCTTGGATACGCTTGTCCTCCTATTAAGAACTGTCTTCCTTGCACTCACTCAGAAATTTATGGCGAGAAATTTACAAAAGATAGCTGAACATTGCTTCCTTGATCATTGATCCAAGGTGGCTCAAACAAATGTGATATTACAGCATAAATACATGCATACATAATTGAAATTTTCATATGTACAAATGAGTGTATGTCTTACTATGTCAAAAAGTCAAACCACTTCTCACCAAGCCACTTCCACGGTGACTTTTGCTGCTGCAAATATTATTCATATGAAACATTTATTCTCAAATCAATGATGGAATCCTTGGTTCCACTTTCACCAATATTTCTGTCCTCTTGTTGCATGTGCTTGGGACGATTAGTTGGACGCAATATCCAACATTGGGAAACAACATGTCCCCTCTTCTGGAAATGTGTGCAAGTCTTATGCACCTTCTTTGCAAGTTTCCTTTGCTTCTTCTGCTTCCTGTATGCCTTCTTCCTCATCCAGCATCTCAAAACATCATGGTTAAACTGACCACAATATGCACAACAACTCTTTCTTCCATTTAAGCATGAAGAATTGTCATGCCTTGCAGAAACATAATCAACTTGACTATGGGAAGAATTATACCTCATATGCTACTTTGCATGTCCATCCTTTTTTCGTTCTTGAGGAGATGAACTAGTAGAGGTTCCAGCTTTCTTTTGCAGACTAACATCATCATTATTGTCTTGAAAACTGTCCGAACTCGCATGCTCACCATAAGCTACATGTCTACATTTTTCTTGATGCAACAAAGGCTTAAAGCAATGGAAATCAACTTGAAAACAAAATTGACATGTTTGTATATTATAATTTGGAACAAAAGTTCTCTTTGAAGTTGCCTCACATGCTTTCATGGCTTTGAAGTCTTTGCCATTAAATTGCACATAACCAAGAACAAATTTCTTAGGTTGTTCCTCAACCAAAATAGCTTCAACCATGCCTTGTGCATGTTTTCCTAAACCCTTGCCTTCATAGCCCATTTTAAACATTAACTTTGACCCTATACCTCTAGTGTGCTTTTCAAATGAACCAACACATATTTCTAATGAGGAAACTGAAGAAAAATTAGAGTGAATTACCTCTGTTTCACGCATGTTCTTGGTCAAAGCCTCTTGGGCTTGATGAAGCTGCATCTCCATATCATGCAATGTTTGAAGAATTTCTTCCTTCTCTTGCTTCATATCAACCAATTGCTCACGAAGTCCAGTTCCTTCTCTTCCATCTTCAAAGAGAATTTGCACCATGTCCTTCAACATGTAAAATTCTCACTTCATGTCTTCATAGAAGAATCTTGTGAAGGAGGAGGATTTTGAAACCTCACTTGAAGAAGTTGGCATCACGAAAATGAACTAAAATAACTTCAACAAAGTTCACAAAGCTTTCAAAATAAATGACAAAGCTTTTGAAAAAAATGGTTGTAGAAACAAGCTCTTATTCAAGAAGCCTTTTGCAAACAAACCATTTTTTGCTTCAAGGGTTTCCTTGAGGTCCTTTGGGTAAGGAAGATGCCTTCAACCCTTTCTTCCTTCTTGTCCTCTCCTGGACTTAGCTATCAATAGCTCTCCCTTCACCTCCAGCAAACTAAAACAACAGTCAGTTTGCAAACATTAAAACAGTCGATCTTTTGCATTGTTTAACACCTTTCAAGTTATACAAGCAAGTTATTTCTCTATCAATCAAGCAACCAAGTGCTCTGATACCAACCTGATCTGAAAATGGGTTGGATAACTTGTTATTCTTTTCAAGAACCTCCCACTCAGTTAAAAAAATAAAATATCTAGCTTGTACTTGAATTTTTGAAATTTATGCTTGAAAGTGGTGTATGATTTTTAACTGTTTACGTGTCTTAAGTCCATTTGTTCTTGCTAAAATTAAATATGTATAAAAAAAATATAATGCAACAATAAAACATGCAATCATAACAACAAAATTAATCTAGGATTTCACCCGAATATCATAGGCTACATCTCCTTTGAGCTTTGTCATCTTGACTTGGCTCTTTGGGATTATGGTAAAGTTTATTTTACAAGTTCCACACTTAACTCCAATGGATACTGAACTGATCCAAAGGGATTATAATACCATCTATATCCTTGTCATGGTTTTCATCACTCTACAAACAACTTTAGGCTCCCTTAGACTTGATTCCTTTTGTCGGTGCTCTTAGCTACACTGAGCTAAACTATAGAAATATCTCCTTCAGAATTGTTTTACTGTCCCTGAAACCACACCTACTATATCCAGCACACATTAGACACCAAATATGGATTAATAATTTGCTCAAAACGAGCACTGCATCCCCAAACTAGGCCTTCCTCCATGATTTGCCCAGGGCTGCCCAAAAATTCCCTTTCGCTTCTCGAGCTTTATAATTCTTCAAATGGCTCTGAAAATTGCTTCATTAGATTTCCAATGCCAAAAATAGTCAGGATAGACTATTTTTCACTGAAAATGGCCTCTGACTGCTACATTTTTGCCTCCAACACATGTCGGCACCCCTTGGTAATAAGGTCACTAAAAACTTCTCTAATGGGTTCTCGACCTCTAGAAGTCCTCAAAACTTCTGAAACCTCCTTCAATGGATTCATAATGTTGATTACAGTTAGAAATTACTATTGGTTCACTGAATAAGGTCTCTAGTTGCCTTGGCTACACCTCGAACTGCTATTGGAAAAAATTGGCACTAGTGGCCCGTGGAAATTCACTAAAGCATCTCGGCCTTAAAAATTCCTCTATAGGATCTACAAACCACACCATTAGTTCCAAAACATCTGAAACATCTAAAATTTACTGTTGGATTGTTGAAAAAGGCCTCTAGCTCCCATGGCTAGGACTCAAACTGCTGTTGCCTCCTGGTGGCCCTGGTGGCCCCTTGAAGTTCAATGAAGTAAACACCTGCTCAAAGGTCCTATTATGGCTCTGTAACCCCCACCAATGGCTATATAATTTCCAAGATAGTCTAAATTGACTATTCACACTCTCAAAATGGTCGAAAATTGAGTGAGTTATGACCAAAACAACTTTGCCCCAATTTCTCCTCCAAAATTGGAAACTTTGCTAGTTAACTCCACTAAAAGTGGAAGTCTACCTAAATTTGGGGACACCTCCAGAATCTCTGCCATTTTAATCTCAACTTAAATGTAGCTTAATTAATATTGAACTGCAATTTATTTATTTAAATCCGTGCTAAGCGCGCTTAGTAGCTTAACTCCATATTAGTCCCACGGCGTGCAGTTAAATACAATTTAGTGTGATTGGTTTTCAAAAACTGAACTCATGGCCCATTGGTGGAGGAGCACACTAATGAGGGAGAGGTTGTAGGGTCAAACCTTGGCCTCTGCCCTTCGCTTGACTTTTCATTCAACATATATATATGTTTAAAAACTTTTACCACTATGGCAGCTTTAATATAACACATATATATTATATATTATTCACATGGAGTACATGGGTTTTAAATAATACGAACCATGTATTATCATAACAACAGATTTGAAATGTGCATTTGATTTTTTAATATAATATTTATATATATTTAATATATAATATATTATATATTATATATATAATATGTTTTCAACAGATAATATATAATATTATATAATATATATAATATTAAAATATAAATAATTAATTAATTAAAAAAAACAAAATTCTACTTTAGAAATATTATGAATTTCACCCACATAATAAACCAAATTGACGAATCTGAAGCTGCCACTTGGAGTGATGTCTTTGGTTGTTGTTAGAGGAATTTCTCTGAGCTGATTATACTTGCCACATCATCATTATACCCATTCTTCTCATTTTTTTACTTGTTTGCCATTTCGATCAAAATGCAATATCTTCCTCATATAATATTGGTTTTCGAGCCATTCACAGCGCTAGAATCAGGAAGACAAGATCTACGCAACCATTCTGGTTTCAACCCAATCCTATAACTTTGAATTTTGAGCTAATCCCTAGGTCCTGATCCAAATCTAATTAGTTACGGGGGTCACTGGCTGAAGAGAGATTTGGATCATCCAATCTGTTGTCAGGTGGAACGTGGAAGTTCCATCTTCGGTTGGTTTTCACATTCATTAATGAGAATCTCATTCCTTTGGTATTTTATGTATAATTTCACTGGTTATTATGTGGATTATATTGTTGTTGTATCCATTGTATTTTTGGTGTTATTATGCTGGTTATAAGCATGTATTTTAGCAGTGATGATGTACGGGTCTACCCATGTTTTTACTGGTAAATGAATGAAAAATGTATCTATGGTCAAATAGAGTGTATTGCAGCTTATGATGTAGGGGAGAAATGCTTCTTAGCGATTCTCAGATAAGTATGACACCCATTTTCTTTGTTCTGTTGTTTATGCTTGTAGCTTTCATGTTTGTGAGATGTTTGATGAAATTTATATCATGGCTAGTAGGGGTTCAGTTTAGTCCTCATGGATCTTATTGTAAATGTATCATTGTTTGGTCATTTTAATTCAGCTTTAAACTTTCCATGAATTTCTGGGCAAAGCACTAGATTCTCGGCCTGGTAAAGTGGTTCAAATATTGGGGACGCTAGAACAACACTGAATAATTTAGTCCCTAGATGATGGGTTGTGGGTTTGTGCATGCGTCCAAAGACCAATAGATGCTCTCTTGAAGGATTGTGCATGCATCCAAAGGCCGAGAAGAAAACTAGTTCAGTGGGACTGAGGGGCAGGTTGCTTGAATGGTTTGGTTAGCTCCTAGGGGTGTTATTTTTTATGTACAAGGTCTGTGTGAAGATTTTTTGTCTATTCCACTTTCTTAAGGTCACCTAGGAGGTTGAATCTCACCATAGTAGCCTCTCATCCCATATTTACCCTCGTTGGTTGATTGCTTGGGTAGATGTGGGAAAGGAGTATTACAATTAATTCCATATCCTCTCCTCATTTTTATTTTACTCTTTATTTTTCTCTTTGAGAAACATGAAGCATTTGTTATTACGTAGTGGCCCAAACTGGCCACAATATTGTAACCAGGACTCTGATACCAATTGTAACATATTACAATATACACAAAAACAAACTTTGGAACTATACCATATTGCTCAAAACTTTAGTAAATATACCAAACTACTCCTAACAATACTACTTCATATCCAAATAACGTAGGGTTATAAGTTTTAAGTCATTCCTAAAATATTTGCGGCACGACACCCCTTGTAATTTGTAATATTTCTAATGTTAACGAGTTGATTTGAATGAGCACAACATTAAGGGTTATATGATATTTGGTTTATTTGTTTATGTGACACGATAGGCCTAGGGTATTACCCCTAAAGGCTCTCGAAACACTTGGTATTTATTATGATCTAACCCACTGGGACGTTTGGATTCAACATGATCGTCGATGTCTCACCAGTTGATCCAATAATGTAGACGATTTAGGAGTATTTAGAGAAACTACCTCACCTAATCCCGACTCTAACCCTCCTTTTTTCATGCGTTTTGACTTAGACTCCATCTACAACCTACATTATGAACTAGGGTTTCTTTCCTAAGGCGCTAAATTTCAATGTCACATTTTTTGTAGTAGGAGAATTATATAATTATACTAGCTAAGGATTTAGCTTCTGAGCCTAGATAACATTATAGTATTTTTATTGTTTAATTACAGTTACAGTTTGGGTACAATTATAGTTTGGGTACAATAACTTGAAGTTTCAATTTGGTTATACCATTCATGTTCTACATAACTTAGAATTATAATGAATATCATGTATTTTTGCATAATGTCTGGTGTTATTTCCTAAATCTACCTCAAGCTGAAAGAAGGCAGAATTCAGGGTAACATCAAACCACGCTTAGTCTGGTAGCTAGCCCTACCAGATCAGGAGAGGGCTTTCTCCGGGTCAATTTCAGCAAAAATAATCGAAGGGGCTTGAGATGACTTGAAATAAAGGCTAATTTTAGGCTAGGTATATAAGTAAAAGAGTTTGATTTTGATTTTGGGGTTTTGTTGGAAACGAAGAGAAAGGCAGTTTTGGGTTCGGGGATGAGGCCTAGTTTTTGCAGAGTTTTGAATGGGGCAAGGAAGGTAATTGTTTTGATGCTTTAGATTGAATGAATGGATAGTTTCAGATCGGTGAGGAGCTGAATAGGGCAAGAGGCTTTCAATAATCCTCTTCAAATAGATGAAAACATGGAAAATTAAACAAAACTGAAGGCAAAGCAAAGCAACCTAATGAATTCCACCTTTATAACTCATTTGTTTAAATTAAGAAGAAAGGAGAAGGGAAATGATACACATAAACATCAATGAACTTAAAATCACATAGAGAAACACACCATCAAAACACAGAGCCACATGGATCCCAAAGAGTGCTGCAAACCCTGGTCTATTCCTTTGCCAAAATTGCAGAGATGAAATGTACAATGAAGTTCCAAGCAATCCCAAGTGTCCAACCCTGAAAATGACTGAAGAACTACAAGATATAGACATGCCTAAATCATCCCCATGCCTCTACAGGTTGATCTCATCATTCTAGGAGCTGTTTCAACCATATCTAAACTAAGAACTGGAAAATAGGCAATGAAACAACTTGCCTCTATCTGATAGGAAACTGATTCATTCACTTACATTTCACTTTTTGGTGAATGAATCCACTAAGATAAGTAAAAATGTGCCAAAATTATATCATGGTCATGAAATTACATCAAGTTACATCAAGAGTTACATGAAAAAATAAAACTAGCCAAAACTAGGCGAAAATCTGAGCTACTGAGTGAAAAATAGGCCAAATTTCTCAATGCGCCGCGCCTAAAATGTCTATGCGTAGCACAACTTTGAGGATGATTTTGAGGGCCTTCTCGAAGTCCAAATTGAGTGCAGGATAGCTCGTTGGAAATCCCTGCCTATCTAATTTCCAACCCAAGTGGAATTTCTGAATTTGGTTGCCATTTTCCCCTCCAAAAATCAAATCTCCCAACACTGCACCCTGTGTGTACAAAAAGTGGCAGAAAGGTCATTTTTGAGGTGTTTTTGACCCTTTAGGCAACCCAAAAATTGTCAAAATCCTTAGGTAATCCATAGGCATGCATAAATTTTGATGAAAAATCCAGAAATGCAAATTTTTCCTTCAAAAGAGCTGCCAATTATAAGCGCGCGCCAAGTGGCGCTACGCGTCGGGCGGAAAAATCTGTGTTTAGGCCAAAAAATTCAAAATTGACAAAATTTTTCCCAAATTTCTTGAAATTTGGGCTAAATTTCCACCATCAAGCACTATGCTGGGCCAAAGAAGCTTCGACCAAAATTTGGAGTCTATCATGCCTTTTACGACGCTTTAGTGCCCTCCTTAGCCTTTCTTTCAGGATCTTGATCCTCGCTTTGCAAACATGATTTTGCACCCAATAGTGGTTCTTCATGTGCCTGAGCATGTTATTTTCCTTGTTCGCCTTCTCCAACAGTTTCTTAAGATGAATATTGACCCTCTCAAGCCAAGTCTCTCTATCAGCCTCAATCTCCCACTCAATGGGTGTCATCTCGGTTTGGCTTCTTTGGGCAGCTTGCCGATTTTCACGGATGTTTTGCAACTCCATGATTTTTTGCTGATATTCTAACTATTTGTTTGACTGCTCTAGGTATTTTATGATCCATTGGGCTCTCTGCAACTTAACGGTCAAGGTGTCAATCTCCGCCTTCTGCTCCTGAATGATCTCTCTCAACTTTGAGCTTGAAGAGCTCAAATCCTCATCAATCAATATGAAATCAATATCCTGGCCTCCTGAGGGGCCCTCATCCTGCATAGGCCTCTTACCTCTGTCCTGTACCTGTACTCGTGCTGCTGATGACGGCAACAAGACCCTTTCCACCCCGGGTGGAGATAGTACTCGTCGGGCTGCTGCAAACAATACTCTGGTGCCTCTCTGATAAGTGACATATGTCGGCACACTGGTAGTCTTTGTCTCATGACCTTCAGGTTGATATGAAGGTTCACCTAGCTCATGAACAACCTCCGGACGAACCTGAGGAGCTGTGAAGAAGTCATGGGAAATGAAATCTTCCCATGAAATACCCTGCAATCCAAGCTGATGTACAACCACGATCTTGATGAGTGCATAATGATAAATACTGTTGTACTGCTGCTCGAGAGTTTTCTTCTGCACAAGAGTGGTCATTCTCTCGATATTCTGGCACATGAAATAAGGAATGTTCATCATCCTCACTCTAGTGAAATGCATCAATAACCTGATGTGGTAGGCATAGAGGCGTGAGAACCGGCCCTCACAACTGAAGTATCTGATAATAAGTTTCATCAAAGGCGCATAGGATTCCTTTAGGAACTGGAATGGGAACACCCTGCTGAGTTGTCTCACATAGCTAGGCCTGATGTATGGTTCATAATGCACTCTGTCCACCTACTATCTTTTGTTCCACTGTTCACCCACATTTGGTATTCCAGTTGCTTGAGAGATGGTTTCTTGTGTCAAAGTGAAATTTACACCAGCAAGAGTTACCTTACCATCATGTAAATGCAATACAAAAAAACGAGCCAACTCCTGATGATGATGAATCCTAGCAATCATCTCACAATACTGATAGCATGACTGCTCTCGAAAACATGCCATGGCAAGTGGGCAAGCTTGCAATTGAGTCAATGAGGTGGGCTCTTCTCTCACATGTTTTCCACCTTTACGAGGCCTTCTCGGTGCATGAAGCTCAGTGGTAGAATCACTATCTCTTTAATAGGATGTATCAGTGTCTGTCTCCATGATGTCCATACAAAGTGTATGTTTGGCTTATATGAGAGGAAAAGAGAATTTGGTGCTTTGTTTTAGTTGCCAAATGTGTGTTAAAGTAGAGGGACTGTAGGAGATATAGGGCAGTGGGGACAATGGGGTTTAATCAAATGATAATTTTCCCTTTGAAAATTTGACAAACTTAGGGACAAGGGACAACCACTGAATTTTTGGGATTCTTGGGGTTTGGGAATTTTTATAAGTGAGGTGGGAAAGGGAGAATGATAAGAAATGAAAGGATTTAGGGATAGGGATAATGGGAATGAGTGACTTGGGATATAAGGGAATAGGGGAGGACTGTAATGATAATATTAACAGTGAGAGGGAGGAATAACCAAGAGGGGAATGAAGTATTTGGCACCAAAATTACTTTTAAAACACCAATTTTAAAACCCTAAGGAGAAATTTTTAACAAGGTGATAGGGTTTATGGTTTTGACATTCAAACTCTCATATTCCCTTTTCAAACAACACCAAACATTGGATAATGGAAATTTCAAAGTCTCATAAACTTATTTGGAACATAGGAGGCCGATTCGTTTTGAAATTTGAGAGAGATGGCAAGAATTTTGTGTTTCGGCCCTGTGCGCCGCGACAGTGGCCCAGTGCGCCACAACCGTTGTGTGCACCACGCTAGTTCAACTTTGCACTGAGGTGAGCGGCCCTATGCGCCGTGCTCGACCAGTGCGCTGCGCTCAACACCCAATGCGCCGCGACCAACACTTCACCACAATTTCGGCCTTCAAACACTGTTTCGCTCTTCCACAATTTGACTTGGCTCAATGCTAACTCTTGGTATGAAAATGAATTATTGCAACACAAAAATATCTTTTATGCCATAGACTTTGATTTTTTATTTGAAAAAAACCCACTTTCTAATGTTTGAAATTTGACACTGTTCACATATACTCTGTTTTTGTTTCCTTTTGATTTTTTAATTGAATGATGAATCTCTTGTCTGTCTTTGCAGGGATATTTGGCATGGTATTTTAGCAAAGGTGACCAGGGCTGCGCCTAAAGAACTTTACAACTGAAAAAACTTTGAAAATTACATTGCATTTATTACAAAAGGATAAAATAGACAATTTTTCTTCAAAATAGAGTTTTGAAGAAAAATCATTATCAAGCATAATGATGATGGAATTTTTGCGATGAAAACCTATTTCGAACCTCCCTCATGTGCCTGTTGACATTATTAGCTATTTTGAAGACTAAATTAACAAAACCCTAGACTTAATGAGACTAAAACCCTAAAATGATTCTTTGTTGACCAAGAGACCAAACATGACTGTAAATGACTGTGAATGATTTCGATGAACAAACACGGACCAACAGGTACATGACATGAGGGATATGAGAGAAAAGACCCTTCTGTCAGATGATCCATGCTCCTAATGGAATGCAGATGAATGAACTGAATGAAACACCTAAAATGAAATGCAACAAGATAAATTTGATCTCTGACGGAGGGATGAAGATACCGACTCTAACATTAGCTCCAATGGGATGGTAGCTCCTTGGAGGTGCCAAGAACTACAGATTTCTAGGAGAGTAGGCAATGCCTTCATCCATTGGGATATGGAGTCCATAACTTCGACAAATCAACACAAGACTCTTGCTCATTTATTGACTGAAAATTGACTCAAACTGACTCAATCTTGAGACCAAAATGACTGAAAATCCTGACTTGACAAACTCAAACCAAAGCTGAAATCAACCTTCAGAGTTATAGCCTTCACCTTGGGCCCCAAACTGAAGAAAATATCACAGCACACAGTTGCAATGAAACTGAAATAAACGGTATGTACAGTGACAATGTAAACAGCAGAAAACATTTCAGAAATGATACCATTTGAGTAGCCGACCATTGACCGGACCTCCTGGACAATCTTCCCCGTTCATCTCTTTCAGAAGAAAAGCATTCTCACCCTGATATGCAGCAATTTTAAAGGGTCCTTTCCAGATATTTTCGAACTTACCATGCTTACCCTTTTCCTCGTTTCTTGCATCCCATTTCAGCACCACTTCTTCCAATTGAAATTTGTCTGCTTTGGATTTTCTGTCATATATTTTCTTAATTCTCTCTTACAGCTTGAATGTGTTTTGAAAAAATTCTTCTCTCGTATGCTACAAATGGATCATTTGATTTATTCTTCTTTGCATATGATCATCTTCACTGCCAGCTTCCTGTAGAAGTTTGACCACTGGAACTGCGAGAGAGGTAGGAAACACCGTGTCAAATCCATATACTAGCTCAAAAGGGGACATACCAATGGATTTCTTCTGACTCACTCGATCTGCCCAAAGTGCATTGACCAAATTCTTATGCCAACTTTTCTTGTTTATTTCCAGCAACTTTTTAATGATGTTGACCAAAGATTTGTTGGAAGACTCCGCCAATCCATTGCCTTGTGGATGATAAGCGATTGAGTGTCCCAAAGTGATGTGATACTTGTCACAAAACTCAACCATCCTTTTTGATTTGAAATTTGTTGCGTTATCAGTGATTAACTTATTTCGGAAACCAAAACGAGACAAAATATTATTCTCCAGGAACGAAATTATTACCAAATCTGTAGCTTGCCTGGTGGGAATTGCTTCAATCCATTTCGTGAAATAATCTGTCGCTGTGAGGATCCACCTGTGCTGAGCTGAAGAAGTGGGATGGATCTCGCCAATGAAATCCAAACCCCATTGCTGAAAAGGAGCACTTACCTCAATGGGCTCAAGTGGCAAAGGCTGCAATTTCCGCCTCCCTTCAAAAATCTGACATTCATGACAGCTTTTGACAGTCTTATACACATCAACAAAAAGTGTCAGCCAATAATATCTCGCTCTCAAAATTTTGTTGGTCGTTGTTTTCCAAAAAAGGTGACCCCCGCAATCTCCCTTATGAAAATCCTCCATAACCTGCTTTGCTTCTTCTTCAACCAAAAAATTCAGCAAAACACCACCCGAATCTTTCCAATAGAGTGAATTATTCAAAATACAAAACTTAGCAGCCTTCAATTTCAGATTTCTACTTTTGTTTCTAGCCATGCCAGGCGGTGGTGACAAATTTTGAAGCACATATACAATATCTGAATACCAAGGAGAAAGCACAAAGATTTCTGATACCTTAACTGATGAAGTTTCCTCATTCTCCTCGGACATAGCAGCAATGAGATTAATTTTCAAGGCATGCAAATTCGACTCAGCCATTAGCTTAGCCAGCCCTTGTCCTTTGATAAGCTTTGTAGGCTTTATCTCCACATCATACTCCAACAAGGCAGCAATCCATTTGCCCCGTCTCCCTTCTGGATCTGTTTGCACTAAAACATCCTTAACAGCGGCGTTAGGAACATAAGCAAGAATATGAGAATGCAGAATATATACCCAAAAATATTTCAAGGCTTTCACTAAAGCAAAAGCTTGCTTTTCAATGATGTTATACTTTAAGGCTGCATCTCTTATGGTTCGGCTGAAAAAGGAAATTGGTTTTTCATGCTCATCTCTCTTTTGCATCAATACTGCTACCATAGTATGCTCCGAAGCAAATGAAAACAAAATAAAATCTTGAGTATTATCCAGGTTGATCAAAACCGGAGCTGAAGAAAGAACCAACTTCACTAAATTGAAATATTTTACTGCCTCCTCGGTCCAATTTACTACGCTATCTTTCTTAAGCATGTTTGTAATCTCCCTTAGATGTTCAGCAAGATTAGGCACAAAGCGGCGTAAAAAATTCATCTTACCATTAAAATATTGAATCTCCTTCTTATTTCAGGGAAGATCAATTTGCTGAATTGCTTCAACTCGAGCTGGGTCAATACGGATGCCATCTTTTAAGATAATATGACCAAGAATTTTGCCCTCATCCATGGAAAACAAACTCTTTTTCGGATTGATTGACACACCATACTTTCTACATCGCTGAAAAACAATCTTCAAATGGTAAAGGTGCTCTTCATCAGAATTGGAAAAGACTGTCAAATCATCAAGATACACAACTAGGAAAACATCTTTCTCATTTGAAAATGCCATATCCATTGCGCGTTGAAATGTTGCACCAGCATTCTTCAAACCGAAAGTCATTTTAGCGTAATGGAAAGTTCCCCACGGAGTGGTGAACATTGTTTTGTCTCTATCATCCTCATGGACCAGAATTTGGTTATACCTGGAATAACCATCGAGTAGCGACATACGAGATGCTCCAACTACTCGCTGAAGTATGTGATCCATTTTTGGCAATGGATAATTATCTTTCAAAGAAAATTTATTCAGATTCCTAAAATCAATGCACAAACGAATCTCACCGGTTTTCTTGCGTACAGGCACAAATTTGGAAATCCAATCTAAAAATATTATAGGAACAATGATACCAGCGTTGTACAATCTATTTACTTCCTTTTCAATTGAAGGCAGCAACTTTGGATTTATCCTTCTCAACTTCTGCCTGAAGGGCTTTCGATTTGGCTTAATAGGAATGGTGTGCTGAATTATATTGGTATCATATGTCTTCAAATATGAATAGTCCCAAGCAAATACATCAGCAAAAGAAGACAACAAACTAACATATTTTTCTTTTATCTCTGGTGATAATGCTTTAGACAATTTCACCATCTTTGGATTCTCAGCTGATCCAATGTTCACATCTTCAACTCCCTTTTCGGTTGGCCGCAAGGTTGGTTTTTTAGCTATGTCATCTTGATCGAAGAGCTCCTCTAAAGGTATCAAGCCTTTAGGAATGACATTATCCTTCAGCTGAAAAACTTCCATCTGATTTACTTGCACATCAACCTCACCATCATCATGCTCCATATCAATTGAAGTGTCTTTGAACTTGCCTTTGTTTTGCAGAAATTCATCGATCTCATCATCATTTTGGAATACTTGCCAATACCTTTGATTGTCCGGGACAGTCGGATGATGCTTCACATGAATTTCAAATTTGTTACTTGAGTTCATCATAATCTTTAAATTACTTTCTGCCTTTGCAAGTGCATCTGCAATACCATTCTGAATAGGAGGGACACAAGTCAAAGTATAGTCTGAAAACAATTTCAAGATATCAAGAACAACATTTCGGTAAGCCCACATTTGAGGATGCTTAGCTTGGTATTCATCTTTCACTTGCTTAATTATCAACTCGGAGTCATCATATACTGCAATCCTCTTAGCATTCAACTTTCTAAGAATTTTCAGACCAGCAATCAAAGCTTCATATTCTGCCTCATTATTCAAACAATCAAAAGCTAGTTTATAAGAGCAGACCCTTACATTACTCGGTACCTTGTTTTGGGCGAAAAAAGGGCTGCGTACCCAAATTCCAATTCCAGCACCATCACTTCCTACTGCACCATCGAAATCCATGGTCCATAAACCATCTTCATCTTCTTCCAAGTGCTGAAATTCTGTTTGCTCTGTTATTTCTTCTTGTTGTCCATCAAATTTTTGCTGCTGTCGGAAGGCTGATTTCTTAGTGGAACTTTCAAGTTCTTGTCTTTCTTTCTTCAAAACCTCTCTAAAATTCTCGGTGATTTCCGGAATTTCCTCTACTTCAACTAACTGACTATTTACATCATGGAAGCTATCTGAATACAAAACAAAAGACTCTAAATCTGTATGTACATAATTGATTGGATGATTTACCGGTTTCTCCTTGCTGGTAATCATATACTTCATCTTTTGCTCCCGATATAGTCTTTTCATCTGACCAAACAAAGGAATGGTAGCATAGGAGAAATCAAGCTGCAATGTTCCCTTCAATTTCGCTCCCCAAGATCTGGAAAGAAGCATGCCAAATCTAGGAGGAATATCCACCACAACCACATCCATCAAAACATTCTTAGTTGGAATCTGATCTAAGCTAACCACCAAATATTTGATAAGCCCAATGCATCTTACTCTGCTAGAATCAAAGAATAAAGATCATGATACTTCCTAGTGATGTCCAATCCCAATTTCTCCATGATTGCTCTCAGCATGAGATTATGAGATGCTCCGGAATCAAACATGGCATTATGTAACAAAAATTCATGCAATCTAAGGCTGATATAAAAAGGAGGAACATCACTATCTGGAGACTCACCATCCAATGCTGGTCCAAATATCAACTCAGGTTGACCATCTTCCACATTCACTATATCAAACATTGGATTGAAATTCAGAATTTTAGACACCTGACCCTTATAACTGTTGTTCTTCATCAATTCAGTCAAAGGAATGGAAACCTTTAACTTAGCAATTTCACTCTCTAAGTTAGAAACTGAAGTTTTTTCTACCTCTTTGACTACAACATCCTTCTTTTCATCTTTCTCCCTCGATAAGATTGGCTGATTGGATCTTTCATTTGCTGACGGGGATTTGCTAGTAGTGGGATCAACTATCTCTTTTCCCTTCTTTTGTGCAATGGGTGAATCATTCTTTGGTGCTGAAACTTCCTTTCTCTTTTGGATTGGATTGATAGGCACATCTCCGTTTCTAAGTGAATATTGATGCTGTTGGGCGGAAAAAACATTCATATAACCTCTTTGATACTCATCTGACTCTTCTTCAAGAGCTGTCTCATTTGCCAAAATGAAATACTCATCTTTTTGTACAACTGAGCTTTCTGCATACTCCTCATCTTCAGTGATAAAAGTTGGCAAATCATCAGGTGTAAAGAAGTGATTCTCTTCCCCTATTACATTATCTTCATCATCTGATTCTGGACCAAAAAAATTCTGTTGTAAAGGTGTCTTTACCTGTTGTTGTACTGCTGGTCCTTGCGCTCGCTGCTCTCGTTGTTTGATCCTAAATTGTGGTTGTTGCTGGCCACGGAAGTTAGGATTTCTGATCTGCGGTTCAAGCTTATCAAGTGTCAATATTTCAATCATCTTTTCCACCTTGTGAAGTACTTGACCTGAAGTAGAAGCCTTTTCCTTAATCACTACTTTCTTTTCTGCTTTCAATCTAGCTTTCTTGTCATTCAAATTAGCTTCAACACTCACTGAAATTTTCTGCATGTCTTCCAAAGTGGCCAAATCTCTTTCTCATAATTGATAGGCCATGTCCGGATCAAAACCATCCGGAAAATTAAGCAAAGCCGACCTCCTAGATGGCCTTAAATCATCAGGAATTGCATTGTAAACCGCATTAAATCTAATATAATAATATTGGACAGACTCACCAACATTCCGCTTGATCTTGGTATATTCAGAAGTGATCTGAAGAGGATATTTCTTTACTTCCTACCGATCCAAAAATTGTCTTTGAAGCTCAGCCAACGTAGCAATACTCCTAGGCTGCAAAGCTCTGAACCATTTTCTCACTTCACCTCCAAAAGTTTGCACAAATAATCTCATGGTCACATTTTCTACATCAATTTCATGAAGGTCAAAGAAATCTGCCATTTTATCCACATGCTACTGAGCAGGAACACTTTGAGGAGTGCCATCAAACAATGGAATCTTACTTTGATAATCAGCGGGCATGTCATCTAAGTTCTGAGGCAACACAAGAGGTGCAAATCGGGCAGCCATTGCTCTTGGTGGATTTACAATCGGATTTGGAAATATGGGAGGAGTCAGAGCAGTTGATGTATGAGGTGTGGATGGAGGTGAAACTACCGCAGATTGTTGATCAGAAATAGATGGTTTCACGGGAATGGTAGGAATGAAAGGAGGTTCAGTATGAACTTGTGAATCGGAAGTAACTACTGACGGCCCAAGAGTTTCAGATGCAGATTCTATAAACTCAGGGATATTTGTTGCCACAATGGAATTTTGAATATTCAAGATGTAACCGTCAATGGATCTATTAGCTTGTTCAATTTCAAGATACTTGATAAACTCGGGATTTATGACCGTAGAACCAATAGCACTTTCAGACTTAGTCTCAAACAATGACAACTCAAATTGTTCGTCAAATTCAAGATCTTCAAGGTATTCAAACACAACGGGACATGAATGAGATTTGAATAGAGGAATCACAAGACTTTCTTGAAGAAGGATTCTTGAAATCAGATTGGGATTTTCATGCACTGGAGGTGGATCGGGATCCGGATTTGCTCTGGTATGTCTTCTGGAAGCCAGTGTGTTGAATTATTTTAAAAAATCAAAGGGACAAAACCAACTTGTTCAGCCTATCAAATTCTAGACTCATCACCCAAAATTCCAGAACGATCTAATGTACTGGGGGCAATTTACAAGTCAAGTGTCATGCTTACAAACTAGACCGGAGATTGACTGAAGTAGCGTTTATCTACTTTCGCTAATGCAAAGCAAGAGTGTTTCGAAGGCTACCTAGCATAACTTCAGGCTCCGTCTATAGCTTATAAAACAAATAACATTAACAAGAAAACCATTTTGTTCCCCAGTGGAGTTGCCACTATGCTATTTCCTAAATATACCTTAGGCTGAAAGAAGGCAGAATTCAAGGTAACATCAAACCACACTTAGTCTGGTAGCTAGCCCTACCAGATCAATAGAGGGCTCTCTCTGGGTCAATCTCAGCAAAAATAATCGAAGGGGCTTGAGATGACTTGAAATAAAGGCTAATTTTAGGCTAGGTATATAAGTAAAAGAGTTTGATTTTGATTTTGGGGTTTTGTTGTAAACAAAGAGAAAGGCAGTTTTGGGTTCAGGGATGAGGCCTAGTTTTTGCAGAGTTCTAAATGGGGCAAGGAAGGAAATTTTTTTGATGATTTACATTGAATAAATGGATAGTTTCAGACCAGTGAGGAGCTGAAGAGGGAAAGAGGCTTTCAAGAATCCTCTTCAAACAGATGAAAACATGGAAAATTAAACAAAACTGAAGGCAGAGCAAAGCAACCTAATGAATTCCACCTTTATAACTCATTTGTTTAATTTAAGAATAAAGGAGAAGGGAAATGATACACATAAACATCAATGAACTTACAATCACATAGAGAAACACACCATCAAAACATAGAGCCACATGGATCCCAAAGAGTGCTGCAAACCCTGGTCTATTCCTTTGCCAAAATTGCAGAGATGAAATGTACAATGAAGTGCCAAGCAATCCCAAGTGTCCAACCCTGAAAATGACTGAAGAACTACAAGATATAGACATTCCTAACTCATCCCCATGCCTCTAGGGGTCGAGCTCATCATTCTAGGAGCTTTTTCAACCATATCTAAACTAAGAACTGGAAAATAGGTAATGAAACAACTTGCCTCTATATGATAGGAAATTGTTTCATTCACTTACATTTCACTTTTTGGTGAATGAATCCACTAAGATAAATAAAAATGTGCCAAAATTACATCATGGTCATGAAATTACATCAAGTTACATCAAGAGTTACATGAAAAAGTCAAACTAGCCAAAACTAAACGAAAATCTGAGCTTCTGAGTGAAAAATAGGCCAAATTTCCCAATGCGCAACGCTTGAAATCTCTATGTGTAGCACAAATTTGAGGCTGATTTGGAAGGACTTAAAGAAGTCCAAATTGAGTCCAGGATAGCTCGTTGGAAAGCCCTGCTTGTCTACTTTCCAACCCAAGTTGAATTTCTGAATTTAGTTTCCATTTTCCCCTCCAAAAATCAAATCTCCCAACACTGCTTCATGTGTGTACAAAAAGTGGCAGAAAGGTCATTTTTGAGGTGTTTTTGACCCTTTAGGCAACCCAAAACTTGTCAAAATCCTTAGCTAATCCATAGGCATGCATAAATTTTGATGAAAAAACTATAAATACAAAGTTTTTCTCCAAAAGAGCTGCCAATTATAAGTGCGCGCCAAGTGGCGCTACGCGTCGGGCGGAAAAATCTGTGTTTAGGCCAAAAAATTCAAAATTGACAAATTTTTTCCCAAATTTCTTAAAATTTGGGCTGAATGTCCACCATCAAGCACTATGTTGAGCCAAAGAAGCTTCGGTCAAAATTTTGAGTCTATCATGCCTTTTACGACGCTTTAGTGCCCTCCTTAGCCTTGCTTTCAGGATCTTGATCCTCGCTTTGCAAACATGATTATGTGCCCAATAGTGGTTCTTCATGTGCTTGAGCATGTTATTTTACTTTTTCACCTTTTCCAAAAGCTTCTCAAGATGAATATTGACCCTCTCAAGCCAAGTCTCTCTATCAGCCTCAATCTCCCGCTCAATGGGTGTCATCTCGGTTTGGCTTCTTGGGCAGCTTGCCGGTTTTCACGGATGTTTTGCATTTCCATGATTGTTTGCTGATATTATAACTATTTGTTTCACTACTCCAGGTATTTTATGATCCATTTGGCTCTCTGCACCTTGACAGTCAAGGTGTCAATCTCCGCCTTCTACTCATGAATGATCTCTCTCAACTTTGAGCTTGAAGAGCTCAAATCCTCATCAATCAATATGAAATCAGTATCCTGGCCTCCTAAAGGGCCCTCATTCTGCATAGGCCTCTTACCTCTATCTTGTACCTATACCTGTGCTGCTGATGATGGCAACGAGACCCCTTCCACCCCGAGTGGAGATAGTACTCGTTGGGCTGCTGCAAACAATACTATGGTGCCTCTCTGATAAGTGACATATGTCAGCACACTGGTAGTCTCTGTCTCGTGACCTTCAGGCTGATATGAAGGTTCACCTGGCTCATGAAAAACCTCCAGAGGAACCTGAGGAGCTGTGAAGAAGTCATGGGAAATGAAATCTTCCCATGAAATACCCTGTAATCTAAGCTGATGTACAACCACGATCTTGATGAGTGCATAGTGATAAATACTGTTGTATTGCTGCTCGAGAGTTTTCTTCTGCACAAGAGTGGTAATTCTCTCGATGTTTCAACACATGAAATAAGGAATGTTCATTATCCTCACTCTAGTGAAATGCATCAATAACCTGATGTGGTAGGCATAGAGGCATGAGAACCGGCCCTCACAACTGAAGTATCTGATAATAAGTTTCATCAAAGGCGCATAGGATTCCTTTAGGAACTGGAATGGGAACACCCTGCTGAGCTGTCTCACATAGCTAGGCCTGATGTATGGTTCATAATGCACTCTGTCCACCTGCTATCTTTTGTTCCACTATTCACCCACATTCAGTATTCCAGTTGCTTGAGAGATGGTTTCTGGTGTCAAAGTGAAATTTACACCAGCAAGAGTTAGCTGACCATCATGTAAATGCAATACAAACAAACGAGCCAACTCCTAATGATGATGAATCCTAGCAATCATCTCACAATACTGATAGCATGACTGCTCTCGAAAACATGCCATGGCAAGTGGGCAAGCCTGGAATTGAGTCAATGAGGTGAGCTCTTCTCTCACATGTTTGCCACCTTTACGAGGCCTTCTCGGTGCATGAAGCTCAGTGGTAGAATCACTATCTCTGTCATAGGATGTATCAGTGTCTGTCTCCATGATGTCTATACAAAGTGTATGTTTGGCTTACATGAGAGGAAAATGAGAATTTGGTGCTTTGTTTTAGTTGCCAAATGTGTGTTAAAGGAGAGGGACTGTAGGAGATATAGGGCAGTGGGGAAAATGGGGTTTAATCA
This sequence comes from Pinus albicaulis, assembly GCA_034641835.2. Taxonomy (NCBI): domain Eukaryota; kingdom Viridiplantae; phylum Streptophyta; class Pinopsida; order Pinales; family Pinaceae; genus Pinus; species Pinus albicaulis. The sequence continues at coordinate 118,725,192 of CM076581.1, forward strand.
AATGATAATTTTCCCTTTGAAAATTTGACAAACTTAGGGACAAGGGACAGCCACTGATTTTTTGGGATTCTTGGGGTTTGGGAATTTTTATAAGTGAGATGGGAAAGGGAGAATGATAAGAAATGAAAGGATTTAGGGATAGGGATAATGGGAATGAGTGACTTGGGATATAAGGGAATAGGGGAGTACTATAATGATAATATTAACAGTGAGAGGGAGGAATAACCAAGAGGGGAATGAAGTATTTGCCACCAAAACTACTTTTAAAACACCAATTTTAAAACCCTAAGGAGCAATTTTTAACAAGGTGATAGGGTTTACGGTTTTGACATTCAAACTCTCATATTCCCTTTTCAAAAAACACCAGACATTGACTAATGGAAATTTCAAAGTCTCATAAACTTACTTGGAACATAGGAGGCCGATTCATTTTGAAATTTGGGAGAGATGGCAAGAATTTTTTGTTTCGGCCCTGTGCGCCGCAACAGTGGCCCAGTGCGCCGCGACCATTGTGTGCGCCACGCTAGTTCAAATTTTCACTGAGGTGAGCATCCCTGTGCGCTGCGCTCGACCAGTGCGCTGCGCTCAACACCCAATGCGCCACGACCAACACTTCACCACAATTTCGGCCTTCAAACACTGTTTCGCTCTTCCACAATTTGAATTGGCTCAATGCTAACTCTTGGTATGAAAATGAATTATTGCAACACAAAAATATCTTTTATGCCATAGACCTTGATTTTTGATTTGAAAAAAAGCCACTTTCTAATGTTTGAAATTTGACACTTTTCACATAAACTCTTTTTTTGTTTCCTTTTGATTTTTGAGCTGAATGACGAATCTCTTGTCTGTCTTTGCAGGGATAGTTGGCATGGGATTTTAGCAAAGGTGACCAATGCTGCGCCTGAAGAACTTTACAACTTAAAAAACTTTGAAAATTACATTGCATTTATTACAAAATGATAAAATAAACAAATTTTCTTCAAAACAGAGTTTTGAAGAAAAAACATTATCAAGCATAATGATGATGAAATTTTTGCGATGAAAACCTATTTCGAACCTCCCTCATGTGCCTGCTGACATTATTAGCCATTTTGAAGACTAAATTAACGAAACCCTAGACTTAATGAGACTAAAACCCTAAAATGACTCTTTGTTGACCAAGAGACCAAACATGACTGTAAATGACTGTGAATGATTTCGATGAACAAACACGGACCAACAGGTAGATGACATGATGGATATGAGAGAAAAGACCCTTCCGTCAGATGATCCATGCTCCTAATGGAATGCAGCTGACTGAACTGAATGAAACACCTAAAATGAAATGCAACAAGAGAAATTTGATCTCTGACGAAGGGATGAAGATACCGACTCTAACATCTGGCTATTGGTTACAAATGGTTTACTTTGATTTATTTACAAAAGTTTTATCGACTTTATCTGAGCTTTACAATAAAAAATAATTGTTGTGTTCAAAGTTTAACAACATGAACCCTATAATTTTTAATCTGCTTATTTATTTTGTGTTTAGTACTTATGGTTTGCGTACACTAGGTAGATGGTATTTTTACTTCACTCTATTCAAAGTTATAATCATTTTTTGTGTATTTATATTCTTCTTAAAGTATCAAACTCCCGACAAAGGTTAGGATCCTCAATATAGGGGAACCCAATTATTTTCCCTCGAGGTGTTTACCCATATTCTTAATTAGTGTCATGGGTCATTCCACCCGAAACCCCATTTTTTTGGGTCGGGACTCACCCCGTTACCTTTCCTAACTGATGGAGTCGAATCATTAAATATTGTTTATGCCACAGTTTCAGGGAATCATATTTTCGCTACTCATCATATTGGTTCTTCTCATTTGGTTATACCTATCAGTGACCACATCAGTCCTCCCTCTAAACATTACACCCTTCTCTAAGAAGACCCACCCAGACAATAGGTTAAAGGGGACTATTGTAACTGGACTGGAATTTTCTTGATATTTACCATTGAATTGCATTGAAAAAAGTATTGTTCCTAACTCATCCTTTTGTTACTATATTTTTTTACAATAAAACTTATAACAATTATGTCCAAGGACTAGAGGCCATAATTATTCATATACATAACCAAAATTTTCAGAAAAATACTTATCTTTATTTGACTTGACTTGTTTGGAATGTAAACTAGGAAAGACCTCTTCTCCCATCCAACAAGAACGACAATTACATATGATTCTCCCCCCGAGCTCTAAAATTCTCACTCCAGTTATGTCGGAAATGATCCATGACTAGATCACTCTATAGGCATCACGGTTTCCCCATCCTAAGTCCCACATACCTACGTCTCTATCAAAGTTTTCCACTGGCCCTAGTGTAGCTCAGTAAATACTCCTCACGCAACATCCTGTCATACCTATACAACGTCGTGTTCAGGCATGTCTTCTTCTACCTCTCTCCATGTTTTTCTCCTTCTTTTTGGCGAGATCCAAAAAATAAAAGAAAGAACCCCTTTTCCTTCCTTTTGAGATATTGTATCCCTTCTCAAAGAAAGAGAGAACTAACTTCCATAAATGTCTAGAAGTTGTTTAGAATTCGTTAGGGTCTTTCCAAGAATTCCAAGACTTGTCTCATCATTTTTATTAATAAAAATAATAAATTTCATCAATCATTTCATATTCATGCGACTTGTCACCAAGTCTCGTTTTTCAAAGTCTTAGTTTGTAAAAAAAATTAACTGACATTAATAATAATTATTTACATTACTAGGGATGTTACAAGATCAGAATTACGATAGATCTAGACTGATTCTTAAGAATATTATCTATATTTATATAAATTTCATGCATCTCTCTATATAGAAATATTATTATTTCTAATTTTATTAAAACCATAATAAAATCATGTTGATAAATGTAGTTACCTATATACATGACATATTAATTAAATTTAATTATGAAGTTTTAGAATATAATGGCTATGATCAAGTAGTTTTTAATTTTTTTTGCCTAGGTGAAGGTGGGTCCCTTTTCCCACAAAAAAGGGGGTCTCATACACCAATTTGGTGTTACGCTTGGTTGTGACTTTAAATTGGATAATAATAATAATAATATGAGTCCTCAGATGTTTGCATGTCTAACCTATGGCTTGAGTAGTAGTTATTGAGAGGAATCTAAGTTGTCAAAATCATCTGAGGGACATCTAGCTGCAAAATCACCAAGTGATTGCACTTGATCTGGGCCACACCAACCCTTAGCATGGTTGGATTTTTTCCCACAGAGTTTCCAACCAATGACCTTCAGACCACAGTGTGTCTTAAGAGAACGCCCTTTCCCCGTTTATGTTTAAATAAATTTTAATTTATAGATACTATTTATGTTTTATATATTTAACATTTCTATAACTAAAAATATTTTTTATTTTTAATTTTTTATAAGTTTCTTAAATGAATTTATTAAGTTTTATATGTTTATTAATAATATACTCTAAAATACCATGGTTACTAATATGAATAATTATTATTTAAATTTATGTTAATGTGATATGTATATTATGATTTGAAAAAAAATGTTTATAAGAAAATAACTATGTAGATGAAAAAAAAGTACAATACAATTCCACACAACGCATGCAAAATCCTACTCCAAAATATTTTAATATTTCTTTTAATTAAATATTTTTAAAATGAATCCTTAAAATGAAAAACCATATCCTATGGATATATTAAAATCTTTAAAGATGTAAATATTTCCACGTCAAAGTTGTAATATTTGAAAATATTAATTTAATATAGTTTTATTATAAATTGTGTTATCATGCTAATGCAAAAGACATCATTAAATCTAATATTAATATTAAGAGACTACTATTAATATTATAATATATTATAATATTTATATTAATATATTAATATTAATTTAATATTTATATTAATATATTGATGATGATGATGATGATGGTTAACGTCCACTAAGACCAATCTTTGGTCTATCGGACCTAAAGAAACAAATTGTTTAGTTTGATTTAAGATTTTATTCCTATGCTTAAAAAGCTTGGAGAGAAACCTCCCGAGCTCACTATAATTTTGACATCTTAAAAGGCTAGGAAGGTTAGTATTGCAACAAAGTTTATGGAATTGAGATCTAATGTAGTTGTGCATGGGGCACTCTAAGAGGAAGTGATTTTTATCCTCGGTGTTCGTATTCTCACAGAGATGGCAGATCCTTTCCATCCATGGTGTTTTAGGAACTGTCCAACAACCTGTTTCACTATGGATCTCATGAGAGTTTGTTCTAATCTTGGCTATATTAATTTTCTTCTTTGAGCTAGTTAAAATAGAGAGGTACTTTTGATCTTCTAGGGTGGGGTTGATGACCTCCTTATAATATCTTAATTTTCTTTTAGCTGCTAGATCTTTCTCACACCAAATTTTTTCTTTGAACTTGGAAGTAACAATTTTTTAATGTTATTAATGTTTTTCAATGAAACATTCTCGTCGATCTCCCAATGGTTTAACCAGGACCTGGTGTCTTTATACCAACCTCGTTTGAGCCTTAGGTGGTTTTGGCTGGAATTTAAAGCTAGCTTAGGAAGTCTATGGTATCCTATGCTATTGGTTTGTGTTTCTACAACAGAAGCCTAGTCATACCTAGGCTCTCGATAGGGGAAAGACCCACTTCTATAAGGAGAATAGGATAGGGTGTATTGATTTTAATTCTGAGGTTATACGTTATAAAACGCTTCTAGATTTGCTCAATCTTTCTCCAGGATTCTAGAGATGTTGCAAATGAAAACCTCACATCCATATAAGATAACAGGAGTGACTAAAGTTTCAAAAAGGAACTTCTTTCTATCCCACATTACGAGGTTTGTCATTTTACAATTATTTTCAAGACCAAATAAGCTTTCCACCCGCCATTAATCCTTTTCTCAATGCGATAGTTCCGGTTGAGCTTGTGATGAATATCAATTCCTAGGTACTTGTAAGAAGACACTTCCTCCAAGTTACTATTGTCATACATAAAATTAGCATAAGTGTCCTTCTTGGATTTGATAATCATAACTTTTGTCTTTTAAGTGTTAAGAGTCATACCCATGGTAGAGCAGAAATCCTTAATAAGTCTAAGTTGCTTATCAAGATAAGATGGGCACCTTGCGAGAAGAACAATATCGTCAGCATAGAGAAGAAGGATGATGACTATCCCAGCTAACCGTGCCAGCACATCCTGCTTCCTCTAAACAACCTTCTAGCTTGTCGATGTAAATTCCAAATAGGGTAGGGGAGAGGGGAAAACCTTGTTTAACTCCGATATTACACTTAATATCTTTCGACCACCCCTCATTTCTCTTTAACTTGGCAATTAAATTCTCGTATAACCTTATAGCGGCCGCCCTTAGCTCGACAAGAACATTTAGGTCTTCTAATATATTCCATAGGTTGTTTCTAGGAACCGTATTGAAAGCTTTTCTAAAGTCCACAAAGCAATAGAAGGGATTGGATTTATCATTGCGACATTCCTCCACAATGATCCTAAGTGTAATGAGGTGGTCCATTTTTGAGTGCTGCCTTCTAAAAACTACTTGGTCTTTAGCCCGTGTACCTTCACTTTCAAGCCATATTCTCAACTTCTTTTCCAAAATAATACCATATAATTTGGCTAAGAAAGGGCTGATCATAATTGTCTGATAATTAGAGGGATTATTTGTATCCCCACTTTTAAAAATAGGGATAGTGAGACTTTGAGTCCATGGTTTAGGGAACCCTTGCTTGACCACTTGATTGAAAAGATTGTGGATGTGGGGGATGAGGACGAGACCTCCAATTTTTAAGATTTTCGCTTCGTAACCTTCAATGTCTTTAGCTTTCCCATTTTCCAGGCGTTTAACCCCAAAATCAATGTCTTATAATGAGAAAAATTATTTCATTGTGAGCAGGGTTTCAAAGTTATTCTTGACATTTGGCGATTCATAAAGCTTTTTAAGATAGGAATTCCAATCGTGTAAAGAAATTTTATTATTATCTTTAGTTTTCCTAGTTAGAATCTACCTCCAGAATTTCTTGGGAGCCACCTTAGAGAGGTGTAACAGATTCTCTGGTCTTTTACGAATATATTTCCTTTTTTTCCTTTTAGCTATGGATTTGTAGATTTGTATTTTGTCAATTTTAAGAGATTCATCAACAGCTTCCTTAATTTCTCTCCTCACACTTTTACAATCTTTGTCATACCATGGGTTGGTTTTGCTATTTCTTTTATTACTTGAAACTTCAATTGAAAACTTGTTAATAGAATATGAGAGGGTTGTAGTAAAATTATGATGGAGGTCATATATGCTGTCTATACTAGATAAAGGAAGAAAATGTTGAAAATGCAACAAGATGATGGAGCTTAGTGAAATGAAGTCGCCTTCACTAAGTGGGCCCACAGGCTGTTTTTGGCGCAAAGTCTATTTTTAGACTATGTCTATTTTTAGACATATGGAGCATGGTCTGGGAGTTGCAGTATGCTATTCTTGGATGATTGGTCATGTTGGTAAAAATAGATGGACCTCTATTTTTAGACATACAGGTCGAATTCTATTTTTAGACTGCCTATCCTAAAAATAGGGAAGTCAAATATTATTTACCCTTAATAATATTTGTACTCTAAACTTCAGTTTACTCTCTTGGAGCACTTCAGTTTGAGCCTTGGAAGTGGCTCATGCATCTGACAGAGGAATTACGCTATTCTTAAGGGTTTGGTGAGCTCATGCATGGTTGACTTCAGTTAGGACTTCAGTGGCAGAAGTTTGGTGGAGTTGATGAGACAGTTGGTGGAGTTGTGTTCGGTTTAACTTAGTTGAACTAGTTGAGATTAGTTTAACTAGCTAATCAACTAGTAGTGAGTGGAGTGAATTAAATATTATTTAATTCACTAATTATTAACTCATTATTCAACTCAAGAACACATCAGTTCACTACAGTGCATGGACAGTTCAGTGGAGACCAGTGGAAGAGGTAGATGAAAGGGTGAGTCTGCTATTAGTTGCGACAGCAGTTGTGCATGAGATTTGCACAAGCATTGGAGGAGATTGCCAATGATGATTGCGCAGTTGGAGCCAGTGAGATTCGAACTTGGATCTCTCATTAGACCAGCTTTGATTGTGCAATAGAGGCAGGCAATTAGTGGATGAGTTTTGAACCTGTGACTTGTTCAAAACTAAGCTAGTTTGTGTGTAACTTTATGAGATAGTACTGAGTACTTGTGAGGAGTATTGTGCTATGTACTGTTACATGTTCTCTCCATATAATATACAAAATAGCTGAGGGGTTTTCAGCTATAATCTTTCCCCATTACATATTGTGTTTATGTGCGCATGTGACTGTTTCTATTTCCGCAAATTCATGATTGATTGCAGAAGAGGTTATGTGTTGCATATGAATTCGAATTAGTATGTGATCAGGATAATCTCGGTGGATAAATCTTCATTATTCAGCAAATTTCTACATGGTATCAGAGGAAGTCAATCATCAGGATCTATTGCAGTGATTACAATATTATTTCGGTAGACAGAGTCTGTAACGGGCCAGGTAGCCTCTGGATCCATCCTTTCTCTGAAAGGTGATATATCCAGTAAATGCCCTTACAATCAATCTCTGTGCTAGAAATAATTTGTTCTCATAGATCCAGAAGCAGTTGAGTTTTTGAGCTTGGAATTCGAATTTTGCAGCAGTTTGTTTTCTTGGTGCCGGAGTTGAAAATGTCTTTCAACGGTTTGCGACTCAAATATGCTCTTGAAGGAAGTTCGAATTATGTTGCATGGAAAGATCGCATGGAGGAAGTATTAGAAGATAATGGACTGAAGGAGTTCATAGATACGGATGTCCAAAAGCCCACTGATCCTGCTGAAGTCGAAGCTTGGCAAAAGAAGATGGCGAAATGTCAAAGGATTCTGTTGGATGGCGTGAAGGATCACATTGTATCTAGCCTGCATGGAAAAGCTTCTCCATATTTTATGTGGAAAGCGTTGATAGATCTATTCCAGAGTAAGAGCAACCAAAGGAAGCTGGCGCTCAAGGATAAGCTCAGAAACATTAAGATGGAGAAAGGCGACAGTATCGCCAAATACCTCACGAAGTTCACTCAATGCAGAGATGAGCTGGGAAGTGTGGGGGTGACTGTCGATGAAGAGGACTTGGTGGACCTAGCTCTCCTTGGTCTTCCGAAGGCTTGGCATTCCTATCAGGACTCTGTCAATGGTCGGGAGAAGTTGTCGGGATGGGAGCGACTTTGGGCGGATCTCATGCAAGAGGAGATAAGGAGGACTACCAGGGACGGATCTTCATCAAAGGTATCTGATGAAGAAAATTGCGCTTTGGCTACCAAAGCAAAGAAGGGGAAGAGCAAGAAATCTTCTCAGTCTGGTGCGAAAGGCAAGAAGCAAGACATGTCCAAGGTGAAGTGTTTTCACTGTCACCAGCACGGACACTATGCCACAAATTGTCCGCAGAAGAAGAAAAATAAGAAGTCTGCTGGATCTGCAGCGGGAGAGGCATTGGATTCTCAATTCGAACTGGATTTTTCACTGATCGCATGCTTGGTTTCAAGTGTGATGGGATCAGTATGGTTCTTGGACAGTGGTGCATCATTTCACATGACCGGAGATCGAGATCTGTTTTCAGATCTGGAGGAAAAAGATCTTGGAGTGCACATCGAGATGGGCAATGATGGTAGATACAGTGTGACCGGTATCGGTACCATTTCCTTTGAGAGGGAGTCTGGTAAACCCTTTGTATTGAAGGAAGTTTTGCATGTTCCAGGATTGATGAAGAATCTGATCTCTGTGGCGATGTTGGAAGACAAGGGGTATGATGTGGTCTTCAGCGAAGGAAAAGCCTTCTTGCGCAGTAAGACTACTGGTGAGACCCGGAAGATAGGGGTTCGAGTCAAGAACCTTTATCAGTTGCAAGTAGATGGCTGTGCAGCAATGGCATGCAAGGCGGGAGAAGTGGTGAGCCGGGATGATGAGGGCGAACTGTGGCACAGGAGATTGGGCCACCTTCACCATGGAGCCTTGAAGATCCTGCAGCAGATTTCTACTGGGCTTCCTAAGGGCACTCTTGCGCAGTCAGATCAGTGCAAGGGGTGTACCTTGGGGAAGTATGTGAAAGCCACCTTTCACGAGAAGGGTAGTCGCACCACGACGATCCTTGAGAGAGTTCACACAGACGTGTGTGGTCCTTTCTCAGTTGCTTCGACAGCAAAGCACAGGTATTATGTGATCTTTGTTGATGATTTCTCTCGAGAGTGCTGGATCTTCTTCATGCAGAAGAAGAGCGATACATTCGCGAAGTTCTGTGAGTTTAAAGCACTGGTCGAGAAGGAGTCGGGGAAGAAGGTGATTGCTCTAAGGAGTGATAACGGTGGTGAATTCATCTCGGCTGAATTCAAGGAGTTCTGCAGTGCAGAAGGGATTTGGAGAGAGCTCATCGCACCCCATAACCCACAGCAGAATGGGGTGGCTGAGCGGAAGAACAGAACGATCGTGGGTGCTGCACAGGTGATGTTGCATGATCAGGGCCTACCCCTTCACTTGTGGGCTGAGGCATGCAATACAGCAGTGTATGTGCAGAACCGTTGTCCTCACAAGGTTCTTGGCATGAGTACACCGGAGGAGGCTTATTCTGGCAAGAGGCCTGATATTTCTCATTTGAGAATTTTTGGCTCACATGTCTACATGCATGTGACGAAGGATGCAAGAAGGAAGTTGGATCCAACCGCTGAGGCTGGAATATTTGTGGGGTACACCGATACACCTCACAACTATCGGGTGTATTTGTCAGACAGTCGAAAGACTGTTGTGCGACGGGATATCAAGTTTTAGGAGGAGAAAGCCATGCAGTGTTCGCTTGAGAGGGAGCTACACTTGCATGCAGATGAGGAGCTGTTAGTTCCTAAGGAGGAGCTTCCGGATGTGGATCAGCCACAAGAGGAAGTTCATGAGGTGGAAGAAACCACCCATGCAGCGCCAACCATCAGAGGGCGCAAGCGCACTACAGAAGCTGAGCGACTGGCTCGAGATGCAGAGAAGGTTGTAGGACCACCTACAACACAGCGCAGACAGAGGCAGTCACCGGATCGGTACACTAGATACATGGCTCTTATGAGTCAATGTGTCGTGACGGAGCCATCCTCTTTTGAGGAAGCTGTGGAGGAACCCGCATGGGTAGATGCCATGATCGAAGAAGTATGATTCTATTGTCAGAAACAGTGCATGGGAGATTGTCCCGCGACTGGAGGGGAAATCAGTGGTGGGTTCGCGATGGATCTACAAAGTAAAGCAGGCAGCTAACGGGAGTGTGGAGAAGTACAAGGCAAGATTTGTTGCCCGTGGCTTCTCACAGATCGAGGGGATCGATTATGAGGAGACCTTTGCACCTGTCGCAAGGTACTCTTCCATATAGATGATCCTAGCTCTCTCAGCGCAGATGGGGTGGCACATCCATCAGATGGATGTGAAGACTGCGTTCCTCAATGGATTTATTGAGGAGGAGGTGTACATAGAGCAGCCTGAAGGTTTTGAGATCTTCAGCAGTGAGTCGCATGTGTGCCGACTCAAGAGAGCACCGTACGGGCTGAAGCAAGCACCTCGTGCTTGGTACACTCGGATAGACAGCTACTTCACCGGGCTTGGATTCTCCAAGAGTGAGGCGGATCCTAACCTGTACCAGATTGTGGTGGAGGGGAAGCTGTTGATCATCGTACTGTATGTAGATGATCTGATTTTGACTGGCGATGAGCCGTTGATACTTTCATGCAAGGAGGATCTTGCACGAGAGTTTGAGATGAAGGACTTGGGCATCCTTCATTATTTCCTGGGATTGGAGATTTGGAAGCGCAGCGGAGGACTGTTTGTTTCTCAGGGCAAGTATGCTCAGGAGATTCTGGAGAGGTTCAACATGCAAGGCTGCAAGCCTGTTGACACTCCTCTTCCCGGTGGTTGGAGGAAGGAGGATGCTACTTCAGCGGAGGTAGTGGATGCCACTGTCTATCGACAGTTGGTGGGGTCGCTTATGTATCTGGTCAATACACGACCCGATATATGCTATGCTGTTAACCAGCTTTCGCAAGCTATGGTTAAGCCTACCAAGCTCTTTTGGAAGGTAGGCAAGCATGTATTGCGTTATATTAGTGGCACATCGGGATATGGTCTATGGTACAGACAGGAGGATGGAGCGAAGCTTTCTGGCTTCACTGATGCAGATTGGGTAGGGAGCCCAACGGACCGGAAGAGCACATCTGGAGGAGTTTTCAGCATTGGGTCGACAACAATTTCCTGGTACAGCAGGAAGCAGAGATCCGTGGCACTCAGTTCAGCAGAGGCCGAGTACATGGCAGCAAGCTTGGCTGCATGCGAGGCTATTTGGATGAGGAAGATCCTCGTTGGATTGTTCGGGTTGCACTTGGAGCCTACTGTGATTTATTGTGATAACCAGAGTTTCATTAAACTCTCAGCTAATCCAGTATTTCATGATAGATCCAAACACATCGACATCAGGTACCATCATATTAGAGATTGTGTTCAACGGAGAATCATGATGCTTTCATATATTCCCATGGAGGATCAGGATTCTGACATCTTGACGAAGGCGCTCACCAGGAGCAAGTTCGAATCCCACAGAGGTAGGATAGGGGTTGCAGATAATCCATATCTTGTTGAGAGGGAGTGTTGAAAATGCAACAAGATGATGGAGCTTAGTGAAATGAAGTCGCCTTCACTAAGTGGGCCCACATGCTATTTTTGGCGCAAAGTCTATTTTTAGACTATGTCTATTTCTAGACATATGGAGCATGGTCTGGGAGTTGCAGTATGCTATTCTTGGATGATTGGTCATGTTGGTAAAAATATATGGACCTCTATTTTTATACATACAGGTCGAAGTCTATTTTTAGACTGCCTGTCTAAAAATAGGTCAGTCAAATATTATTAGCCCTTAATAATATTTGGACTCTAAACTTCATTTTATTCTCTTACAGCACTTCAGTTGGAGCTACGGATGTGGCCCATGCATCTGACAGAAGGAATTACACTATTCCTTGGGGTTTGGTGAGCTCATGCATGGTTGACTTCAGTTAGGAATTCAGTGGCAGAAGTTTGGTGGAGTTGATGAGACAGTTGGTGGAGTTGTGTTCGGTTTAACTTAGTTGAACTAGTTGTGATTAGTTTAACTAGCTAATCAAATAGTAATGAGTGGAGTGAATTAAATATTATTTAATTCACTAATTATTAACTCATTATTCAACTCAAGAACACATCAGTTCACTACAGTGCATGGACAGTTCAGTGGAGACCAGTGGAAGAGGTAGATGAAAGGGTGAGTTTGCTATTAGTTGCGACAGCAGTTGTGCGCGACAGCAGTTGTGCATGAGATTTGCACAAGCATTGGAGGAGATTGCCAATGATGATTTCGCAGTTGGAGCCAGTGAGATTCGAACTTAGATCTCTCATTAGACCAGCCTTGATTGTGCAATAGAGGCAGGCAATTAGTGGATGAGTTTTGAACCTGTGACTTGTTCAAAACTAAGCTAGTTTGTGTGTAACTTTATGAGATAGTACTAAGTACTTGTGAGGAGTATTGTGCTATGTACTATTACATGTTCTCTCCATATAATATACAAAATAGCTGAGGGGTTTTCCGCTATAAGCTTTCCCCATTACATATTGTGTTTATGTGCGCATGCGACTGTTTCTATTTCTGCAAATTGATGATTGATTGTAGAAGAGGTTATGTGTTGCATATGAATTCAAATTAGTATGTGATCAGGATAATCTCGGTGGATAAATCTTCATTATTCAACAAATTTCTACAGAAAATTAGTTTTTAATTCATTTAAAAAGAGATCATTTTTATTTCTATCAAAGATTAAGTTCTTTTGGCTATAAGGATTATCTTCTATGGGATCTCTATGCATGACAAAATTGAGAGTTATAAGTAAAGGCTTATGATTAGAGTCAGGCTCGTGGTCGTCTAAGATGTCAAAATTTATTATTTCGTTGTATAAAGAGATATCGGAAATAACATAGTCTACCACGCTGCTACCAAGCCCATGGATGCAGGTCATTTAGTTAGATTTGGGCCACTTCTTTAGACCGTTGCAAATTATGAGATCCTGAGCACTACAGAGCTTGACTAGCTCCGACCCAAACAAATTATCCCCAAGGTCTTCAAAGATCCTTTTATACCGGCTAGCTAGAGTAAGGTCTTCGTCTAACCAAAGAGGATTGGGGTGGAATGATTTCTTAGAAGAATAGCTTGGTTGCTTGAAGTTCGAGCATTAAAGTCACCCATTAAAATTATATTACCTTCATTCCTTAGGCTAGAAATATCATTCTCTAAACCATTGTAAGGACTATTTTCATCTAGATTCTTTTTCTTATAGAAGTTAGAATTAATAGGGGGGAAATAACAAATTGTTATGTAGGTCTTATTATCATTAATGTTAGTAATCTCTATCCAACTATATTGGTTTTAAGGGTCGTTTTTATAAATCCCAGCATGGGGGGAGATGCTCTTCTTAATGTAGCAAGATATGCCCCTAATGCCTCTACAGGAGGATCGCTTGTTCCAGCTAGACCATAGTGCAAAGCCATCTATGTTAGGGACCTTAGATTCTTCGTGCTCCCAAGTTTCAACAAGAAATATAATATCAACATCATTTGAGATCCAACTTAGCTCGACGCCTTTGTTCCATGGAAAGCCTCGAAAGTTCCAAGAAAGTATTCGGAGCATGTTGAATTGCTATTTATTATTCTCTTTTTGGTTTCTATCTCGAATAATGGCTTTTCTATTTCTGATTATTGCCATTTTCCTTCCTTCCAAGCTTCTTTTACCTTTTGAACCTCCTTTCTTAATTCTCCTTGATCTTCTAGAATGAGATATCCATTTATAAATATCCTCGTTCCTTTTAGACTTGAGGTTTTACTAAGTATGTCATACTTATGGTCAGTAGAGTTCACCTTTATTTGGATCAGCCTTCCTTTATTCTCAGTTAATTTCCCCAACCTTGTTGCTTCTGTGAGACACATGGTTTCAATTTGTAATCTATTATGTAATTATGTCTGGGCTATGGCTAAAGTATCCTCATCTACTGTCTCTTTCAAACTGAATATTATAAGGTTCAAGGCCCTTTTGTTATGCTCATGGTCTAATTCGATCATTTTTTTCATTTAATCTTTAATTGGTTTGATATCTAATTTATCTGCCACACTATTTAGGGTGGGACAGTTTTTAAAATTTTCTTCTAGTTCTTTAATCATGTCCTTCATTTTAAGACTCTCTATAGTATCAACATCTCCTTGCTGGGATGTTTGGTTCATATCTTGGTTTTGATTTTCTATGACCTACAACCTAGTCTCCATTGCCTCCATTTTATTCTCCAATAGTTCTATTTTATATTTTTTTTTGGATCTTGTCTTCAAGAGATGTGAATTTGTTTTCCAGCATGGTTTCTAACTCGGTTTGTAGCTTGACTTCTCCTTCTTCTCTACGTTTCTTTAAAGACTCTATATACTCATAAAGGCTTTGTAGAGTAACTGTGATAGGTCTACCTTTGGTAATCTTTGGTAGCTGTGGTGAATTATTCATACTTGAGAATATATAAGCAGATATGTATTAGAAAAAGATAGCGAATGTGTGCACTTGATATCAGTAAACCAGACAGCAGACCGCAAGTGCCCAGGATCGAACTGCAGACCAGATCGGAGAAATCCTCTGTAGAGATGTGTTTATGCCACAGATTCAGGTTGTCACTGCAGAAACCGCCGAAGAGACCCGCCGCAAAACCAATTCTAGACTTATAATCTTCGGTGTTTAAATATGCCACAGAGTGTAGATGAAAATCAAACCACACAAATAGATGTGAGACTCCAAAGTTTAGTGGCTAAATATGCTGCAAAGTGCAGATGAAAATCTAATATAGCCGATGGAGAGATGACCCAAAAGCCGTGAATATTAATATTATTATTGAAACAAAATCTTTATTCGAATTATGATTTTGATTTTTTTTTAATATTTAAATTACACAAAATTTATACTTAAATTTTATCTTAAATAAGATTTTATAAAATTTATTTAAAAAACACAAACTCTCGAACATTTAGATTACAACTGGAAAAAGTCTGTATTGTTTTTACACATTGAGATTCCTTTTACATTCTCAACTTTGATGTTCATATAAAACTTTGGTCATTTATCGCATCTTTCAATGTTTCATTAATTTTTAATTCTGTCTAGCCCTTTTTTTAAAAGTTAAGCTAAGAAGTAATATTTGTTTTTTTAATATTTCTTTAAAACAAATAGCTTTGTTTTTATTTTTAAATTTTTATATTATAAATATTTTGAAATTAAAATTAAAATGTCTAAAATTAAATATTTTACAATTATATTTACAAAATGTATTAACTCTTTTAATACGTAACATAATAATTAGATAATTTTACTTTTTTTTTTAGAAATTGTAAAAACAAGCTACTAAGTAACACTTATTTTAATAGAAATACAACTAAAATAGATTTAATAAAAACAACATATGTTTCTTTTACCAATGAACAATAAAAAAGACTCATAAGCCAATATAATAAAATGAGGATTTGTTTAAAAAAAATACTCATGCCAATTTAAAAGCTTTTATATCCATGTCCTTGACCCCTATGCCCTTAAAGGTAGGTAAATTCTTGTGCTTAGCCATGTCATCCTCCGGTGTTGGAAAAGGAGGTGTAGGATAATTCTTACTCTTATGTGGTTTTGAAGCAGGTGTGTCCGGGAGGTTGGCTCCAATTTCTGCAGCCCTTTCTTAGTTAAAATCAGGTGATTCCCTTAAGGGAATGTATACCGATCTGTCTCCCTCTTGATTAACCCGATATTATTCACCGCTTCATGTCGTGCTCCTACTCTGTTCGGAGGTCATTCACTCAGTGTGGCCAGACAAGACACCCTTTTCACTCAATAAAATCTTAATCAATATCGGCAAGGTTTTTAGGAACTTACTTCTAAATCCCTTGAAGAACCTTCACTCCACTTCTGAATATGACACAAATTGATCAACAACAAATTCCGTCACGAATCCTCCCAAGATACTATCAACCTAATGATCTGCAATTCTGGTAATCTTATTATCAGTGTTTTCTAATTGTTGGATCAATTTGGGAGTCCATTGTGTGACCTGATCGTCTTTCCAGCAAGTCTGGAATTCTGCCAACCGTTCCAACCACTCTTGCAACTCATGTGTGAAGGATACAAAGAAGATTTTGTGTACTTCTATAAAAATATACATGTTTTTCCACTCTTCCGCGAACACCTTTTTACTCCTATTCTCTTTTAGGGAAAATTCCTGAATCTATTTTTCGAACCAGTCTTCTAGCTCAGGCTTTAATGGCTACCAACGACCTCGTGGCATTACCCAATCCCTCTCTCAAAATTCTCTCAGTCCCGGCAATGGAACCATTTGTTGGCTTTAGGGGTCCTAACCCAGGTTCAGTTTTAAGGTTTGCCAACAAGCCCTAATACTACTAGCCCTTTCGGAAATGGCCTACTTACGCAGGTCAAAGGTCTCACCTGAAGTAGTATGGGAAGGTACTGGAACCAAGTTTCCATACCCTGAGAGAGGGAAGGTTAATAAAAGTGGGTCCCTTCAAATCCACCTAACCTCTGCTATTGGAACCCTAACCTGGAACCATTTAGCAATATATTGGTCAAAATAACTCAAGCGAAGCTTATAAATTAGACGTGAAAATTCAGTAATTAGATAAGACAAATTACAACCAGACCTATTCATTCATTCATCGCATGCACGTGCGCATAAAAAAACCATCAATCTTTAGAAAACGTATGTTATCTCATAAATAACATATAGTGTAGCCCATAATCGTAACAAAGAAATATTCAAATATCACAAAACAATCTTCTCATTCATTCATATCCAGATCTGGCTTACAAACTCTATGACCAGGCCGCGCACATGGCCAGCGGGGTCCGCACACAACAGGGCTTAGGGTATACACGAAGACAGCCAATAGGAGCCCTTACCCAGACTATCGACACAAAGACCTCAATTTCGTATCCCAACTTCTTTTCAGACTAAACTTACTTCTAAACTTCGACTTATCCATCTATTTATAGTATCTTAGCCTACACTACTTCTATGGTCCACAAACCATAGTTTGCGGACTCCTCGTGTACCCTTTGACCCATTACAACACATCAAGGCTTTGACCCACCCCCAAAGCCCCTACGCTAGAACAAATATTACGAAAATATTACAAAACTGGACAAAAATGTGGTTAGGGAACCTCATTCTAACAACATCTAGCTGCAAAATCACAAAGGGATTACACTTGATGTTGGCCACACCAACCCTTAGCATGGTTGGCTTTTTTCCCACAATGTTTCCAACCAATGACCTTTAGACCACAAAGTGTCTTAAGAGAACACCCTTTCCCCGTTTATTTTATGCCCCATAGGCTAAATAAATTTTAATTTATAGATACTATTTATATTTTATATATTTAACATTTATATAATTAAAAATATTTTTTATTTTATTTTTATTTATAAGTTTATTAATTAAACTTATTAAGTTCTATATGTTTATTAATAATATACTCTAAAATACCATGGTTACTAATATGAATAATTAGTATTTAAATTTATGTTAATGTGATATGTATATTGTGATTTAAAAAGAAATTGTTTGTAAGAAAATGACCATGTAGATGAAATAAAAGTACAATAGAATTCCACACAATCGCATGAAAAATCCTATTCCAAAATATTTTAATATTTATATTAATTACAAATTTCTAAAATGAATCCTTAAAATGAAAATCCATATCCTATGGATATATTAAAATCTTTAAAGACATAAATATTTCCACGTTAAAGTTGTAATATTTGAAAATATTAATTTAATATATTTTTATTATAAATTGTGTTATCATGCCATGTAAAAAACATCATTAAATCTAATATTAATACTAAAATATTAATATTAATATTATAATATATAATAAAATTTATATTAATATATTAATATTATAATATATTATAATATTTATATTAATATATTAATATTAATCTAATATTTATATTAATTACGTTGTAAAGCGTCGCTCTTTGAAAACAACTCCCCTCAACTCCCACTTGTACCATTGTGTATCGTTGATTTTGATGTTAGACGATTGAAATAATATCTACCTTTGGATTGAATATTATTATCAATCAGTTACAAAAATACTGACTAGTTTATGCTTGTCTTTCTCCTTTGTAGATTTAAACATGTTCTCGCTTTCAACCGATTCTTATGTTTGATTTTATGCAGGGAAAATTTTAAGGATGGAAAATTATTTTGATGTTTAAAAAATTGGCGAATCTCAGTAGTCCCTAATATGCAAACTATAAAATGTTTATTGATGTATTTGTAAAATTATTAAAATTTATAATGATATTATATATATTGTGTATATAATGTTGGCGATTTTTAATGCAAAATAATTTTATATTGTAAAATTTGGGTGAATTATTTTTATAAAAAAATGGAAATTGGATCTTTTTTTTGGAAAAACCATGGAAAATTAGCCCACCTGCAAATATTAGCCCCTAAAATTTTCCATGATTTTATGTGATGATATAGATTAGTCGACGAGAGAAGAAGATTTATGCATTTCGTTGGTTGATCAATGCACAATCAATGTTAGGATATCTACATTTTAGATTTTTCTCCTACATCTGTCTGTTGATTGTAAATTTGTATTTGATTTAAATTTTTTCTCGCTTCCAACTGATTCTTATGTTGATTTTCTGTGATGATACAAATTAGCCGACTAGAGAAGAAGATTCAAGCATTTCTTTGGTTGATCAATGCACATTTTGCATTCGATTTAAAGGTTTTCTCTCTTTATCTCATTCTTATTTTTGTTTTTCCGTGATGATACATGATAACTGACCAGAGAAGAATATTAAACCATTTCTTTGGTTAATCAATGTGCATTCAAGGTTAGAATATCTCCATTTAGATTTTTGTTGGTCAATGCGCTTTCAAGGTTAGGATATCTCATTTTAATTTTGATCTACATCTGTCTGTTGATTGTAAATTTTCATTTGATTTAAAGTTGTTCTCGTTTTCATCTAATTCTTATGTTTTCTTTTCAGTGATAATACAGGTTAGTCGACCAGAGAAGAAGATTCAGGCATTTCTTTGGTTGATCAATAAGCATTAAATGTTAGGATATCACCATTTTATATTTTTCTCCTACGTCTGTCTGTTGATTGTAAATTTACATTTGATTAAAGTTGTTCTCGCTTTCACCTGATTCTTATATTTTATTTTTTGTGATGATACAGAGTAGTTGACCAGAGAAGAGGAATCATGCATTTATTTCGTGTATCAATGCCAGATATATCATATGAGAAGCAACGCATTAAAGGTTACGATATATTTCCTCCTCCTTTCGGTCACTTATCTCTGCAATTTAGGAGATATCGAATGGTTTTCAATTCGAATTTTTACATTTAAATCATATGATAGTAATATGCCCCTTTTGTAACCACAAGAAATTGAAAATTATAAATAGAAAATGAGACAGACGGTGTGTATCTTGTTTACTGTCAAGCTTCCACTGTTCTTTTCCAATCGATTGTAACAAAATTCAGTGGCCCTGAGATCCAATTTAATGTACAATAAAATATTGATTTTCATCTTAGAGTGCATTTCACGTTTATACTTCTATTCATGTCGCCCTCACTGATAACTAGGTTTTCTTATGATAACAAGATATATCAATGTTGGGTTAGTGATGGGTTGCCTTGAGATGTTTTCTCCTCCCTGCATAGTGCGTTTTGTCCATGTGGCATGTTAATCCATTACATGTGATAGGTTTCTTCGAGCAGTTTTCTGCATAGTAAGTTTTGTCGGCAACCAATATTTACAAGTTTATCTACCCATAAATACTATGGGGTAATATATGCTCATCTTTTGATTGAAACAATTATATTTCCCTGTGTATTAATGGTTCAATAGCTTGGTAAATATGCTTGACATGTTTTGTCTATGTGGCATGTTAATCCATTATATTTGTTACTGGTCAAAAAAACTATTATTATATTATATCAATATTTATCATCATTATGCTAATGGTAAGAAATTGAATCATGTTACTGGTAAAAGAAACTAAATCTAAATGAATCACGAAAATTGAAAATTGAATCTACATGAAAGAACTATTGATTTCTATTTTCCATGACTTAATCAAAGTAGTAGCCAGAAGTTCACCTTCCAAGACTCAATAATGGGAATGATTTCCTAAGTTTCCAGATATATTAATGGGAGGGTTCCACAGAGGGTGCTTTTTAACACCATTTTTCATAAAACACCGTACTTTGTTTTTTGCAAATGAAAGACAAAAATTCTTAAACATTTTAAATACATTGCTTATATTTGACCACCGTGACCTGTAAAGTTAGAGCTAGAGGTGTATTCCACGGTAGATTATTGTGGATGAAAACAAATAATTTACTCGATACTCTAGTTTGATTTTTCCATGTGAGCTTATTACCGTTTCAGAGTTGAAATGGTAACTAAGATTTGTATAAAATGGTGAAACTACTCAGACTTGTTATTATTAGGAACAAGTTAAAGAATATTGAGCGAAATTATTGTTCATGTACAAATGCTTATGTGTCTATAAGTGAAGATGTAGATGTAGTTCATGGGGGATAAGTGGACAAAATCGTTATGATGTGAGAAGCATGTGTGTATATATATTTATATATATGTGTGTTTATATATATTTATATATATGAGATGTTTTTAATGTGATTTTTTGAAAATTATTTTGATTTATTTTTCTAATTTAAGTTGTGTAAAATATGGTGATCATAAAGGTTCGCAGAAGATGGCCATGGCCGCCGAGTAATCGGATTTATTCATCAGGGATATGATGGTTAGTTTTATGATGGCAGGCAGGGATACCACTTCGACTACCTTATCTCGGTTTTTTCTATCTGATTTCATCTTGGCTCCATTTCCAAGAAGCCATTCACAGAGAAATTTTTCTTGTTAAAGGCAGCAGAAATTCCATACAACCCAAATATGAACGGGTCATCTTCGAATTTGATGAAATGAAGGGCATGCAGTATCTCCATGCCGTGATGTGTGAATCCATGAGATTGTTGCCTCCTGTGCCTATGGATTCAAAGGTTGTTGCGAAAGATGATGTATTGCCATACATGATTGTTGTACCCCAGGGATGATTCGTGAGTTACAATATATATTCAATGGGTAGGATGGAGAGAATTTGGGGTAAGGATTTCATGGATTTCAGACCTGAGAGATGGCTGAAATATGGGGAATTTGTGGGGGGGAAATCCTTGCAAATTTACTGTGTTCCAGGTAGGGCCTTGCATATGTTTGGGAAAAGAGATGGCATTCATACAAATAAAGTCCATTGTGGCCTCTATCCTTCATAGGTTCAGTCTAGAGGTAGATATCGGATACGTTCTTAAATATGTATTGTCCATCACTTTGCGAATGAAGAATAGACTGCTTGTCAGTGTGAGAAGTCTTGCCACTTACGAGTGGTTATGAAATGCGATTCTTGCAAATGTGAATGACAAAAAAGTCATCGATCTTGATCAGGTCGACGTAAGGGGTATCAAACTCGAGACCTGACAGCAGTTGATGGAGAGGCTTCTCAAAGTTACAGATGAAGACAATGAACGCTTTCTTCAGAGGCTTTGAGAGAGGATCGATAGGTTTGATCAAAAGCTTATTATGTTATTTTTTTACTGAACCCAGATCTGGGATTATTTAGCTTAGCTTGCCTTTTCTTAAATGAACATTTGTGGTTTTTTTGGGTGGAATTTTGTAGTGTTGGCATTGTTTTTCCCGAGATCACTTACAAAAATACTACCCACTTACGAGAAATTAAGAACTGCGATTCTTGCAAATGTGAATGAAAAAAAAAATCGTCGATCTTGATCAGGTCAAAGCCAGGGGGTGTCGAAATCGAGACCCAACATTAGTTGATGGAGAGGCTTCTCAAAGTTGCTGACGAAGATAATGGATGCTTTCTTCACAGACTTTGAAAGAGGACCGACAGGTTTGATCAGAAGCTTATTATGTTATTTTTTACTGAACCCAGATCCGAGATTTATCTTTTTCCTCTATACTACTCTTTCCTATGTTACTGCTTTACAACGTTTCCTTTGCAACATATGGTGTAATTGCTATTATATTATAATTACTCTGTAATGTGTCCCTCTTTGAAAACAACTCCCCTCAACTGCCACTTGTACCATTATGTACAGCTGATTTTGATGTTAGATGATTTAAATAATATCTACCTTAGGATTGAATATTGTTATTAATCAGTTATTAATATATACCTTAAGAAAATCGTTTTATGTCGTACAATATTGGGAGAACTCACAGAGAACGAGGCGAGGGTGCAACATCTCCTCGACATTCCCAGAGCTGCGTAATGACTGAAGCTCTTTAAAGCGGAGCTATTGGAAGAAGGAAGTTTCGACGCTGTTGCCTCTAGATTCCACGGTTTTTTCATGTAGCGAGTCCTACCAGTTACACACCCAAGGATCCAGAGGTAAAGCCATATGAATCTCCGTTAATGTTTCAAAGTTCAGAGTACCAAATAGATTTAAATGTGGATTTACCTTTAATTCATCTTGCGGAAGAATGATATGATCAAGCCAGCCGTTAAGGGTACACTGAATGTACTAAGGGTGTGCACCAAGGCCCAAACCATAAATCACGTGGTGGTCACATCGTCTGCAGAAATATTTTCGATTAACAGGTTAGCGGAGCAAAATCAGAGCATTGACTAGTCCTAATGCGTAGATGTTTATTCCATCTAGACTGAAAATCCCTCTCACTCTGTGGGTAGAGAGCCTAGGCTTGGCACCTCATCATATTTTAAAACCATTTTCTACAACATCTCTAAAGTCATATTTCTCTATGACCTAATGGATATCATTTATATAACGGTATAGGCATATGTGATTTCCAAGAATCTTGCAGAGCAGGCAGCCCTTCAATACGAAAAGGAGCACCATATAGATGTGGTCACCATCATTCATTTCCTTGTTGCAAGCCCTTCCATTACCCCAAATGTGCCCTCCTCTATGGAGTCGGCGCTCTCTCTCCCCTCACCGGCATCCCACAACACTTGCAGCAATTGAAGTTGTTGTCCATGTTATTGAGATGTGTTCCATTAATACATGTCGACGACCTCTGTAGTGCTCATATTTTCTTGATGGAGAACCCCTCAACAGAGGGCCGCTACATCTGCTTCTCAGTCAACACCTCCATCCCACACCTTGCACAACACTTTTCAAAACGTTGTCCGCAGTACAATGTCCCAACCCAGTCAATATCATTATGCCTTGCCAATTTAATGTTTGTGTGTATATGACCAGGTTTGAGCAATTTAATGTTTGTGTCTATATATCTAGGTTTTAGGATGTGGCGGATACTCACAAGGTGAAAATTTCGTCGAAGAAATTGGTGGAGAGTGGTTTCTCCTTCAAATTTGGCATTGATGAGATCTACAACGATGTTGTGGAATACAGAAAGACGAAGGGATCACTTAATTAATGAATTAGGGATGACCATTAAACAAAAAATGATGTTTGATGAGCGATGGTAATAAAACCGCTGGTATGTCATTATTTTGATTATTTCGTAAATACGTATGTAGATTTGATCATGTGTATGTGTTTTTTATAAAAGAAGAAACCTAACAAAATCTACCAACAAATTTGAGGAACGCTAATGGACCTTTCTATACAATAAGGCCGCTATCCCCACCATTTTGTTGCACTCATTACAGTGCTGTGGGGACCCAGAAACGTCGACGACAATGATAGGAATAGAGAAGCAGATGTATATAGACTAGTAATGCTTAATTTCATTTCTAAAACGAGTAAAAAGGTTACATATTACCTTTTTTTTAATGTGTTTTTGTCATACATATATGTGTGCTTTGTTTTCCGGTCGTTATCATGTGTAAGATCTTGCATATCTTTATAATGTAAAATTATATTTTTTCCCCGAAATAATCACATAAAGTAATATCTAGAAATTATAATTATAATTAGAACCTAGGACATGTTATTATTATTGATAAGTTTTTATAATAAAATGTATCTTAATTCATTTATTATTCGTAATGAAAATAGTTAGTCAAATGTGGATATTATCATATTGTAGTGTTTCACTTATAGATGGGAAAACATGGGTTTACATTTTATTCTTATTTTAGTTTTTAAATTTTTAGTTACTTGGAGTTAAAGTTATTGAAGTTATGTTGCATTCTAGTTTAGTTGCTGAAATGTTGTCATTTTAGGTTCAAATTTTATTGATGTGGAGTTCTCAAAACTGCGAACAAAGAGTTTTATGATTTCCAATTTTTCTAATATGTATTTGATTAAATATTTTTTTGATTTCCAGTTTCCCATTCATACATATCTATTTGATTGGAGTATTTTGAAGATAATTATGTTAATATTCATTATGTTTTTGGATAAATATTTTTTTGATTTCCAGTTTCCCATTCATGCATATCTATTTGATTGGAGTATTTTGAAGATAATTATGTTAATATTCATTATGTTTTTGGAAGCTTAAGATTAAATTTTGAAAATAAACTTAGGCATGGTTCTAAACTGTAGTGAATGATAATAGAATTTTTAATATAACCATAGGGCTCTACACATCCAAGGTTTATTGTTGTTAAATTTTTACATTTTAGTATGCAGATTTTCATTGTTAATATCACGATGTTGTGACTCAATATTTTTCTAGAATATTATGTATTTTAATGAGGCGACCAAAATTTTGAGGAAACACTTCACCTATTTTCGAAAACGAAAAGTGCTAGATTACTGATTTACAGTGTTTCCTTTACAAAGGATTTGATCCCTGCAGAGTTAGATGAATGTAGGTTGGTTAATAAAAAATTACAATAAATTGAAGAGATTTGTTATTTTTATTACTTAATTTAGCATGTTTTATTATAATTATTGATTTTTAATTTAATGTTTCATATTTCCAATAATATAATATTTCTTTGGTACTCCACCCAAATTTTAAATATTTACACTCATTTACAACACTATAATATCTCTCCCAACTATAAAAAATCCTCATGACACAGTGATATATATATATATATATATATATATATATATATATATATATATATATATATATATATATATATATATATATAACCAATCTATTTAACAAAAATTATATTTATTTAAATCATTAAAAAAAATATAAAATTTATATATTAATTAATATTAATCTTAAACGAAATCTTACCACAAGTGCACTAAAATTTTATAAAATCTTAAATATGACTATTTATTTAATTCAACAAAAATAAGAATGTATAATTGTTTTATTAAATAATATTAATTTTAAATAAGTCTTGCAAATTTGCAAATAATATTAGATATGCAAATTTTATTCTCACCGCTACTTCTCAACAACCTTAATAGATTTTATTTCTTATTGGAACAAAATCTTTATTCGGATTATGATTTGATTTTTTTTAAATATTTAAATTACACAAAATTTATACTTAAATTTTATATTAAATAAGTTTTTATAAAAATTATTTAAAAAGCACAAACTCTGGAACCTTTAAATTACTAATGTAAAAAGTCCGTATTGTTTTTACACATTGAGATTCCTTTTACATTCTCAACTTTGATGTTCATTACACCGAAGGTGTTCTATTGTGGGGCTTTTCGTAGCGACACTGTAGAGATTCGTCGTTACTGACAGAATCTGAACAGTGTCATGCTACGTCATAATTCGCTACAATGCGATTTGTCAGAAAAATCTATAAATGTTGCCTCTATTACGGAAGAGTGAATGTATACGGTGACTGTATACGTTTTATCCGGAGGCAGACGTGCAGATTCGACTTCTCTAGGGCAACGCCGACAGTTGCAGATTTATACCTTGCTCATTGGAATTGAAGTATCCGCACCGGTTCAAAGAAATCTGGCAATTTTCTCTTTCTTCATCGAAGTCCAGAGGACGCTGAGTTTATGCTTTAGGGTTCTTCCATTATCTAGCTCGGTTTTTGTTGATGAGAAATTGCGAACTCAGTGGCTGCCTGCAGATCCACATTGTCTATACCCACACTCGCTCTTCCGACAACCTTGAGCCTCCTGCGAGAGCGTCGGAGAGCGAGATATTTATGACCCCTGCAAATGGTCACGAATGGGAGCATTGAGCCTCGTTGCAGGCATTGGACGTAGGCTCTGTTAACTATTGAAGGAGCGCGGGTTGTAATGCTGTCTGCCGTAAGAGCTGTGAATCCTGTTAGTAGAAGAAACCCGACCCATAGAAGAACTGTGTGCGTTTACTGTCGATTGAGAACCTGAACGGAATTAGAACCCCGAGATAAGCAAACCAGAGTGATCACACAAGTTTGCGGTAACCCCGGTGAACCTCCAGTAAATTACTGTTCAAAACCGGGACGGACTTGCAAACCCAAAACCGCTCATTCCGCCCCGCCTTTGCCTGGATGTGAAACCACTTAAAATTCACGCGATCCAGTGGAGGATCGCCACGTCACGAGCCTAAAACCGCTCTCTGCGTGTTCGTTGGAGGCGTTAAGGTCCCCAACTATTTCATCCAATTAAATAAACGAAAATTAAAAAAAAAACATGTAAAATATAGATAATTTCGTTACATAATGTAAATGTTATAAAACACAATTTAATTTTTATTTTAGTCCAACTGCAAATAATGCCGGGCGCATGATAATATTGACTACGTGCAGGTTTTTGGGTGTGTGCGCGCGTGTTATGGGATGCTTCCAAGCCAGCGGGCAGGGTTAAGGGAGTAACTCCGGAACTGTAGCTACTAAAGCTCTACTCTATACTATATTAACATATCCGACTGTAGGTTTGTGTACTTCTTTTGATATAGTATAAAGGTGTGTGTGCGCGCGCGTAGCTAGATCAGGCATTGCTCTTCCCATGAACAAATCTAAAGACAGATATTTCGAAGATGTGAAAACAGCCCTCCAGGCCCTCCGAGAAAAAAGCAGAACAAATGGCAAATAGCGGGCACCTCCAAGACTGGATATGACTCCAAAGATTGGAAGAAAGTGATTGTGGGCAATAGCTTGTACAAATTATGTGAAAGCATTATTACAATCCATTCGAACAACATCGAGGACATTTTGAATGTAATTCTGACTTTATTGGCAGATGTAATTTGGAGTAGCATATATGGAGTAGAAAACCTCATAATGGCTAACTGCAGGCAGTGGGCAAGGTATATGGAGGAAATGCTATGGTATGCTTTCGAGCTAGCGGGCAGGGCTAAGGGAGTACGTCGGGAACTGGGTCGGTCAAGGGAGTAAGGCAGGTCAATGGAGGACTGCGGATCTAAGGGCTAATAGATCGAGCGATGATCCCATTCAGAGCTGCTACGGAGGTTAATCCAGTGAAACCAGGAGTTGGAAAGCCGGCAGTATATCGCGAGGCATAAAGGTGGTAAGTTGTATTTTAGAAATTGGAGCGATTCCATAGACTGAAGGACTCGTGTCTTTGAACGATTTTGGAAAACCACCTCATCGCGAGTTAACGATACTGTAAGTGACTCGCGCGAAATTGATTTCACCCGTCAGATCTTTCGAATTGATCCGAGATCGTTTCGACCGTCGGATGGGTGCACTGATCACAGGTTCTAATCGGCGTTAAAAACCTTTGATTGCTCGCTCCGTTGAAGATATCATATCGGACCCACCCTAATTTAAACTATTTTTTTTTTTTTTAATTTTATTTGATAAATTTTAATATTTTATTTAATTAATTTAAATTAAATATGTGTTTTTAAATATTTTTTTTATTTTGTTTTTGTTTAATTAAATAAAATTTAACATTTAAAATTTAATTTTTTAAATTTTTTTATTTAATTTTCAGTTTTATATTAAAAATTAATTTTCTTTTTTAGTTTATTTTTTAAATTTATTTAATTTTTCCTTTTTTATTTTTAATTAATTTGTATTCTTTTTTTTTTAATTTTAACTTTAATTTTTTTTTCTTCTATTTTAAAATTTATTTATCAATTTATTTATTTATTAATTTATTTATTTTTATTTTTTAATTTATTTTTCTATGTTAATATTAATGATTTTTTTAATTTAATAAACTTTAGTATATATATTTTTTAATTTAATTTTTATATTTAAAATTTATTTGTTTTTTCAATAATGGTTTTTTAATTTAATATTTTAATTTTTTTAATTAAAGCTTGATGCCATAGTAATAATGGAATGGGTTAATATAATTATGTGAATAACCTTAATATAGCCTTTCGAACGAAGCCATAGTGTTTAATTAAAGCTTGATGTCATAGTAATAATGGACTGGGTTAATATAATTATGTGAATAACCATATCGTGATGTTTCAACATTTGAACGGAGGTCGTGACCATATATTGATATAACATTATATCGAGGTTAGGTCACATCGTTTTAGATATATATAAGGGTTTTTTATGGTGTGGTTGCTTTATTGCATAGGCCTTGGGACTTTTACAATCTTTCAAGGAGGTTCCTACAATTAGAATTCATTTATTTTTATGTTTTTCATTTTATTGGTTTTTATTTTTATTTTTATCTATTTATTTATTTTATTTTTATTTTTATTTTATATGTTTTATATTTTTATTTCTAATTTATTTAATATATATATATATATATTTTTTATTTTTTATTTTTTTTAAACTTAAATAAAATTACTTATAAAATAAGGTAAGTGATATTATGAGTTTTGAATCAACTAACATATAATTATTAAAAGTAAAAAAATTCTTCATATATTTAAACTATAAATAGTATTCCATTATTCTTAACATTTAATTTATTCGAAAATGTAAATTGTTAATCTCAAACAAAACACGCACGACCAGGCCGAACTCTTTGATAGGCACAAGAGTTAATACAAAGTCAACTCCTTCGGTGTACCTTTGCACCCTTAGAGGCAAATGCTAGTATAAAACTTTGGCCGTCTATCGCATCTTTCAATGTTTCGTTATTTTTTTAATTCTGTCTAACTTTATTTTAAAGTTAAGCTAAGAAGAAATATTTGTTTTTTTAATATTTGTTAAAAAAGAAGCTTTGTTTTTATTTTTAAATTTTTATATTATAAATATTTTGAAATTAAAAATTAAAATGTCTAAAATTAAATGTTTTACAATTAAATTTACAAAATATATTAACTCTTTTAATACGTAACATAATAATTAGATAATTTTACTATTTTTTTATACTAAAAACAAGCTACTAAGTGACCCTTGTTTTAATAGAAATACAACTAAAATAGATTTAATAAAAATAACATATGTTTCTTTTACCAATGATAATAAAAAAGACTCATAAGCCAATATAATAAAATAAGGATTTGTTTAAAAAAAATACTCATGCCACTATAAAAGCTATATATATATATATATATGTTTTATATTTAATATAAGGTAGGGTGTTTGATTTTTTTAAATTAAAAGGTAACTGAATATTTCTTATTAAATTAGTTTTTAAATGATATTAATAAATATTTTATATTAAATTAGTTTTAAGTAACATTAATAAATATCTTATGATTATTATTTTTAACTGTTAAAAGGGATTTGTAACTGTAATAACGTTATTCGGAGTCCAATCTCTCTGAACAATTGAACTTAAATTTCGGATGCTCAGATGAATCTCCTCTATATTATGTGTATATGTAGTTGCGCTAAATCTGTTTTGAAAAAGTTACCCACAACAGATTCATGGAGATAAGGGAGGGTTTTATATCTGAATAATGAACGAGAATTAATGTATATTGTTGGATGTACACTAATTCCAACCAACCCGCCGACTTTATTTAATGCAGGAACTGTCTCAGAGTCTCTCAAGTGTTCATTTAGCTTCTCGGAGAAGCTATCTCCACTGACAGCAAGCCTCAAGAAGCTTCTCAGCTGTATATAAATATCTGTTCGTTGTAATGCAAATCACTAAGTTTGTGTGTTAAGCTGCGTTCTCTGATATGGTATCAGAGCCTACTGTTGAGAGGTTGAAAGAAATTTGAGCTTTCAAGTTTGTTGTTGTGGAAAACAACTCTGCTATGTGCGCGTTACGCTGTGAGGAGAGCCTTCAGAAACGTTGTGTTGTTGGCTAGCGTGAGAAAGTGTTGTGCAAGAGCTGTGTGGAAAAGTCAAGCAGTGCGGAGAAGTCTGCCTCTACTGAGAGCATTCAGAGATAAATTGCAGTGTTGGGAGCCGTTGTGAACTGCAACCTATGTGGAGAAAACCAGGGAGAGGAGCTGATGTTGGCTGACGAATAGAACGTTGAAGGAAGTCGTAACTACCTGCCTGCCTGCATTTTAGCTTCTGCCGAAAGCGTGGTTGCTGGAAAAGAGCGAGACGAAAGGGTATAATGGTATATACCGTAATTTTTATATGTTGATATTTTAATGGTGCTTATGCCCTTCTTTCGTTGCGATTTTGTGAAAAATCTGAATGGTGTTTCATCAAGTTTGAATCAAGTAAAAAAGGGGGAGTAAATTTGACTTACAAGTAAAAGTAAATTATGGTCATCAAAATAAAATTGTGGTCGTTATTTTTTGAGATGGTGCTTATGGAAGTTTCTAAATAAGTAAAAGGTGAATTATGGCAATGAAATAAGTTTGCAGTGGTTGTTTTCCTATTTTGGGCATTTTGAAGATTTTAAAGAATAGTTGTGACAGTTGTGGAGTAATAAGAGTTTTTAATAAATTAAAAGGAAAATGGGGGAAGTAAAATAAGTTAAAAAAGGTGTTATTGTTGTTTTTAAGGAGCCATTAAAGTTTAGATTGTTGCTTGAATATTCATAAGCTCACTACTATGGAAAATATATTAGCAGAGTCTTATTTAACTAACTCTGATAAGTTAGATGGTGAAAATTATGCAAATTGGAAGTTTAAGTTGTAGACTGTGATGGAAGGCTCTAATATGTGGACGATTGTGTTTGGAGATGAAGTGAAGCCAGAAATCCCTCAAGCCACAACTGCTGCAATTCAAGATTGACAACTACGAGAAAACAAAGCGAAGGTATTGTTGCGAATGTCCGTTAAGGACAATATTATTCCACACATTAGAGAGTGCAAGACATCCAAAGAGACATGGGACACTCTCAAAAATTTGTATGAGACAAAGACCACAAATCAAATTTTGTATTTAAAGAGTAAGCTTCTTTCAATTAAGATGGAAGAAAATGAAAATATTTCTAGCTTTATTTCTAGAATTAAGGATCTAAAAGATAAATTAAGTGACATTGGTGAAATAATATCTAGTACAGATTTGGTTACTGTGACATTAAATGGAATGTTGGATGAGTATCAAATGTTTATCACTGGTCTTGCAGCTAGAGAAAAGGCTCTTACATTTGATGAATTGGCAGGTATACTTATGTAGGAAGAAGAGCGAAGAACAAGTTTTAATCAGAAATCTCCCAATTTAGATTTAGCATTGGTGGCTAAATGAAAGCAAGCCTTCAAAGGAAAAAAATGGGAGAAAAATAAAGGCAAAAGGCCACAGGTAAAATCATTTCAAGGTATGCCTTCACCAAGGTCAAATGTCAAATCAAATAGAGATGATGCATGTTACTATTGTGGAAAACCTGGTCATTTTGCTAAGAATTGCTTGAAAAGAAGATCTAATTTATTTAAACAAAGAAGGCATACAGGAAATTATGTTGATAGAGATGAGGCAATCAGTCATGAATTTAACAATCTTCAATTATTTGTGACCAATGCTGCTTTGTCAACAGAAACTGATGATGATAATGCTTGGTTTATAGATTCTGGTGCATCAATCCACATGTCATGCAAAATAGTTTGGTTTGATACTTATCATGAAGTTAATAATGGGGCACACATCTATTTAGGAGATAATAGATCGCATGAAATTAAAGGATATGGTGATATAAGTGTTACTATGCCTAATGGACAAGAAAAACAAATTCAAAATGTGGTGTATGTTCCAGGATTAAAGAAGAACTTAATTTCTGTCTCTACTATTACAGATCAACATTTGAAAGTTGAATTTGTGAAATCACATTGTTTGGTAAAGGATATGCAGAACAACTACAAGGTTGTTGCAAAAGGAATGAGAGTTGGAGGATTATACAAGTTGGATGTGACAAAGAATAGGCATCAAGCTTTGGCATCAACAGGCATGTCAAACATAGAGCTTTGGCATCAAAGGTATGGGCACTTAAATCATAATGACTTAATGTTACTTCAAAAGAAAATGATGGTAGAAGGCCTTCCAAATATTAATGGTGAACACTTTGAATGTGAAGGTTTTGCACTAGGAAAACAACATAGGGAAGAATTTCATATGCATGAAAATAGAAGAAAATGTGAAATACTTGAACTAGTGCATAGTGATGTATGTGGTCCAATGCAAACTAAGTCACTTGGTGGAGCATATTACTTTCTTATATTTATTGATGATAGAACTAGATACACCTGGGTGTACTTTATAAGATATAAAAGTGATGTGTTTGAATACTTTAAAGAATTCAAGAATATGGTAGAAAAACAATCAGGAAAGAGTATTAAAATTCTTCGATCAGATAAAGGTGGTGAGTACACTTCAGGAGCTTTTATGAAATACTGCAAACAAAATGGAATCATACAACAATTTACAGTACCACATACACCTCAGCAAAATGGTGTAGCCGAAAGAAAGAATAGAACATTAGTTGAATGTGCTCGTAGTATGTTGAAAAGTAAAGGACTTTCTAATAGTTTTTGGGCTGAAGCCATTAATACAGCTGTATATCTAAAAAATAGAAGTCCTACAAAATATCTTGAGCACAAAACACCATTTGAAGCATTTTATGGTTTTAAACCTAAAGTTAGTCATTTAAGGATATTTGGATGCAAGGCCTTTGCTCATATTCCTAAGGAGGATAGGAGAAAATTAGATGCCAAAGCTATCAAATGCATTTTTATTGGATATTGTACTAATCAAAAGGCATATAAAATGTATGATCCAAATACTCACAAGGTATTTGCAAGCAGAGATGTTATATTTCATGAGCATGATCTTAAACAAATTAAAGATGATGAATATAATGTATGGCATCCTACTTATAACAAATTTAAAGAAGATGAAGTTGTGGAATCATCTCAAGAAAACATGGACATTCCAGAAGATAGTTCAAGAAGTCAAAGTCCACAGAGAAGTGATGAAAGCACTCCACAGAGAAGAAGAGGAGGAGAAGGTACTCCACAGTGTAATGAATCTCTAAGAAGGTCAACATGGAAAATTCAAACCCCTATCAGGTATAAATATTATGCTTTAATGTCTCAAGTTATGGATGTTTTTGAACCTTTAAATTATGAAGAAGCCAAAAATCATAAAGAATGGATGGAAGCTATGAAAGAAGAATATGACTCTATAATGAGAAATGAAACTTGGGAATTAACAGAATTACTTGAAAATAAAGTCCCTATTGGATCAAAATGGTTGTACAAGACAAAGTTTAATGCAGATGGTAGCATAGACAAGTATAAGGAAAGATTGGTTGCAAAAGGTTATTCACAAAAGGAAGGTATAGATTATGAAGATACCTTTGCTCCAGTAGAAAAAATGAACACAATCAAAATATTGATACCATTGGCCATTAAATATGATTGGAATCTATATCAATTAGATGTGAAGTCAGCTTTCCTAAATGGGGACTTAAAAGAGGAGATTTATCTTGTTCAACCAGAAGGATTTGAAAATAAGAGACAAGAACATCTTGTATGCAAATTAAAAAAGGCCTTATATGGACTAAAACAGGCACCGAGATCTTGGTATGAGAAAATAGATAAATTCTTCTTTCAGCAAGGATTTAACAAAAGCAAGAATGATCCTAATTTATATGTCAAGACAGATAGAAATGGAGGCATAGCATTAATCTCTATATATGTTGATGATCTAATAATAACAGGGAGTGCTGCTAAAATGATTAATGATATAAAAATGAAGTTATCAAAGGAATTTGAGATGAAGGATCTTGGACAAATGCATTATTGTCTAGGTCTTGAAGTATGGAGAGATAATGGAAGAACTTTAATCACACAAAGCAAATATACAAACGAGGTACTAAAGAGATTTCATATGAAAGGATGTAAAGCAGTGAGTACTCCATTGGAACAAAATATCAAATTGAGAAATGATGATGGAACAAAGGAGGTGAATGGAACATTGTATCAACAATTAATGGGAAGCCTGAATTATCTCACTACCACTAGACCAGACATTGCTTATGCAGTGAGCATACTTAGTCAATTTATGGCCAAGCCCCTTGAGAGACACTGGATGGCTACAAAAAGGGTCCTTCGATATTTAAAGGGAACTATCAATTTTGGTATTGAATATACTAATGATTGTAATGTTGAATTAACAGGTCATTCTGATTTTGATTGGGCCGGAAATCCAGATCACATGAAATCCACCACTGGATCTGTGTTACATATAAGACCAGGAGCGATATCATGGAGCAGTAAGAAACAACCAACAGTGTCATTGTCATCAACTGAAGCAGAATATAAAGCATTATGTAGTACCACCTGTGAAGCTATATGGCTAAGAAGAATATTTGAAGATATTGGTGAAGCTCAAGAAGAACCGACAGTGATCAGATGTGATAATCAAAGCACCATCAAATTGGCAAACAATCCTGTGTGTCATGCAAGGACAAAGCATATACACACAATATCATTTTGTAAGAGAAAATGTCCAATCAAAGGAAATTGACTTAATATATTGTAATACAAATGAAAATGTCGCTGACATATTCACTAAGCCTCTTGGGAAGGCTAAATTTGAGACTTGTAGGAGTAACTTATGTGTTGTAGAAAATCCAAATTATGTTGTAAGCCTAGCTGAGACTTAGACCAGCAGGCATGTCAATTAAGAGTATGTGTGTGTCCTATGTATAGTATGTCTGTATATGGTTGGAATTAAGGAGGAGTGTTGGATATACATTAATTCCAACCAACCCGCTGACTTTATTTAATGTAGGAACTGTCTCAGAGTCTCTCGAGTGTTCGTTTAGCTTCTCGGAGAAGCTATCTCCACCGACAACAAGCCTCAAGAAGCTTCTCAGTTGTATATAAATATATATTCGTTGTAATGCAAATCACCAAGTTTGTGTGTTAAGCTGTGTTCTCTGATATCTCCTCTATATTATGTGTATATGTAATTGCGCTGAATCTGTTTCGAAGAAGTTACACGCAACAGATTCATGGAGATAAGGGAGGGTTTCATATCTGAATAATGAACGAGAAAGAAGGCCGGGAAGTAATAAAATCATGGGATTTTTTATATTTATATAGAGCCTACGTAAACAGATTAAAATAGGGAAGATGGAGCCGCATAAAACTTAGTTTGCAATCAGTTGTTTCTATCCATTTTCATATTTGATCGAAGGCGCCAGACTATGCTTTGCGATTGGAAGTCGTGGTTTCAAATCTCACTGTCAACAGTTCAATTCATTTTAACTAACAGGCGAGCTCAAGTTTTCTTTCCTCAATTTCTTAACTGCCATCTTCGGAACTATATGAGAGTCTGTTTAGTGTTACGGCTTTTAAATCAAAATTTTCTATCGTGAGTTTCAGTTTGTAGTGAGTCGCTCCTCTAATTTAGCAACTCACTCTCAACAATTTAATCTTCTTTTAAATCACTCTTAGGGTTGACTTGTGCTGCTCTTAAAACCGTTCTTGTTTGAAGTTAGGCACATAAAAAGATTAATGCATGTTAAGTAATGTGTAAATTTGGTTAGGTTTACTATTTTCTGAGAAAATTTGTATTGCTCTCAGATGCTTCAAATTGCTTCCAGTGGGTTTGCACTTTGCAAGGGCATTTGGTCTAGTGGTATGATTCTCGCTTAGGGTGCGAGAGGTCCCGACTTCAATTCTCGGAATGCCCCCTATATTGAAAATTCTTTGGGCAAAGCAACTATTTACCAAAAATTTCCTAAACGATTTTTACGATTCACTGGAAAAGCGGCCAGAAACATATTTCCTTATAAAACTTCTATCGGCAATCTACAGAAAGAAAGAAAAAACAGCCACAAACTTCTACGCTGAGCTGAGATTGAAAGCATAAGCATAAAAGTTGCAAAGACGCTGTTATATTTCCTAGATAGAAAATATCTATCGGCAATGACCGTTTGAATGATCCACGGAAACCTACTCAAGGAATGACCGTTTGATCGATCCACGTAAACCTATTCACGGCATTTCGAGAAGCACTGATTAACTTCAGTGGTGTAGCACCGCAGCTAGAAGCATAACGGTTACTGAACCCGACGCGAATGGAACACGCAACCTTCTGATCTGGAGTCAGACGCGCTACCATTGGTAGCCACGCCACGGATCTGTGACTGCTAAGCTCCTGGAGTTCATCGAATCTGGTTAATATGATAAGCTGGTTTAAGGTGGGATAAGTACCAAGTGCAATCCCGTTGATGCCCCGTATTTATATAAAAAACGGGCACATAAAAATCTGGTAAACTTAGGCAATGAATAAGTTAAGATGCTAAAGAGTGGGGCATTCCGAGAATCGAACTCGGGACCTCTTGCACCACTAGACCAAATGCCCTTCTATGGAAATTTAAAATGTGTATAAATAAGAATTAGAGTAAACACTGAGGTTTAAATCTTTTTAATCTTACCAGAATTTAAATATGCCCGCTCCAATTCACTGGCAGGTTAAATTTGCTGGCCTCTCAAAAGACACGTTGATTCGAGATAAATGGCTTTTAAATACCTTTTATAAGAAAACTGAATGTCTCTTTCACTGATATTGCAATGTCCTTCCCTAGTGTAAACCATTATCAAATGAACTAGAGTGAGGGTGTTATACTAGATCCAAGAAGAGAGAGCTATGACACGGTTTAGTTCCCGCGCCAGCGCCATTGACTTTGTGCATTGCGGTTGGGCAAGGTCGAGATCTCTTGTGAACATTACCAATTACTCTCATATACTCTCATATAATTGATTGGTTCTTTAGTCCTTGTTCGTTTGTTTACCTTGCAAATCTCAATATCAATATATGTTTATCTTTATTTTTCTATTAAGAATAGTTGAGTGTAGTTACTTGCTAATATGATAGGGATATTGTCAAATACGTAGATGTTGGTTTTAAACTAATATAAGGTTTGTAACAATAAATAATAATACTACTACATACAGAAAGAGAAACTTGATATGAATGAGTGTTTGATATATATAAAAGGTAAATATAATTTTTATTAATTGTGTTTTTATTCATTTTTATGTAAGTGATAATTGTGTGTCTATAATAATTGATTAGTTTTTTAGTCCTTGTTTGTTTGTTTACCTTGCAAATCTCAATAGATGTTTATTTTTATTTTTCTATTAAGAATACTTACATACTAATATGATAGGGATATTGTCAAATACGTAGATGTTGGTTTTAAACTAATATAAGGTTTGTAACAATAAATAATAATACTATTACATACCGAAAGAAAATTTTGATATGAATGAGTGTTTGATATGTATAAAGTGTATAAAAGGTAAATATATTTTTTATTAATTGTGCTTTGTGTTCATTTTTATGTAAGTATAATCGTGTTTATATATATATATATATATATATATATATATATATATATATATATATATATATATATATATATATATGGTTCAAGATTCTTGAAGATTGATGGCTACTATTAAATAGTTTTATCAAGATAAATTAACCAAAAGGATTGACTTAATCATGAATAAAACCTGACTCTAAGAGTGTCGAGGGAATTAAAGGTTTGTAACTTCTCAATAGTTGATGTGCTCTAACTATGGGCCTCAACCAACTAAGCTAACTCTCAAAACTATAGTCATGTGTTTATACTTACATCTACATTGCAATATATTTACAAGCAATTCTTATACTCAAAAAAGTGAAGCGGCAAAAATACTAAAAAAAAATTAAGCATGCGAAGTTTCAAAGTTGTCAATATTGTAAATTTCATAAATATCTCAATATAAGAGAGAAAACAAAGAGAATTTTCAATCATCTCTAAATCAATGGCGATTTAGCCTTGTGTATAAGTCAAGCATAGAACTTTCATAAAGTATCTTTCCTATTTTATTTTATTTGGATTGTGTTCCCCACATTACTAGTGAGCACTCAATTCATCGCAAGTGATGAGGACTTGATGTGGAAGGCAATGTGGATTGTGGTGTGTCACAGGTAAGGTGGAATAGAAATCCATATTTTCTAAAAAAAACGATTTATGCAGAAATTCTAAATTTCTACTAGTTTCATATCAAAGTTCCATAAAAAAAAAGTTCCATTATCCAGAGTATCAGAAGGGAATCAAATATCTAAAGTTTTCTAGAAGTTGACTTATTAAAAAGTTCCAGGTTTTTGGACTTTTAGATAAAGAGACTTATAGATCCTCAATGTTCCATCTTGAGGATCCACCAAAATTTATGTGAGAATAATGCAGAAATAGAATTAGTTGTGAGTGGTTGAACGAGAGGGTGTAATTAGGAATTGGTTGCACATATTCAGGTTTGTTTCCTCGTTTTCAGGAGGATTAGGTGAGTGCAGTTCCCTATATAAGAGTGATGTAATTGAGCAATTGAATTCATTGTGTTGAGTGAGCTTGTCTCACGTTTGCTGGTGTTTCTGCCTGTGTATTTTTTGTTAATTTGGTATCGGAGCTGTGCGTTTGGGTATTGGAGTAGAAACTCCGCTTTCGAAACCCCGTTTGTGTGCTGTGCAATCCAGAAGCAATCCGAAAGAACGCTGTTCATGTCAGCGACCCCCTTATGCTTGTTGTGCGTGGCGTTTTTGCTGAGGGCGCATTCAGGGAGCTTTTGCTGAAGCAGGAACCCCTGCTCGAGTTTACTGCCAGAAGTAAGTAACATTTCGTGGAACTTGCAAACGTTGTTGCTATCGAGAGCATGGAGCACATGAAGGTTGAGCCATCCGGCGTTCAAGAGCAGACCATCCTGTGCGGTAAAGCGTTTTCTGCTTCCTGTGCGGTAAAGCGTTTTCTGCTTGCTGTCATTTGGTCCGTTTTTTACAGCATGAAGCACTGTCATTTGGTGCGTTTTTTTAGAGCGTGAAGTACGTAGGAAGTATTGGTGTTGCGTGGTGTTTTGCATTGGTGTGAGCAGAACAGCAATCGACCCATTCTAGTGACTAATCGCCGGATCGAGCGTGGTGTTTGCCAGCGCATAAGCCTGCTCAATGGTTATCTGCGTTGAATCCGATTTCAATTGATTTCTGAAGCCGAAGCTTGAATTGAAATCGAACTTTGAACAAGTTTTTTTTAAACGCTGTCAGCAAATTATTTAAAGTGTTTTTTATTTGTTATGCGTTGAATTTCCTGCCGAAAGAGCGTTCATATCTGCGTTTTTCAGCGTTGGGGCTTACGGCTTTCGGGCCCTCGGATGTTGCAGTTCGGGCCAGATTAAAAGAAACTGCGTTGGATTGGTATTAAATTGGTGTGTGGAGTGTTTTTTTTAAAAGATTGCACATCATTGCGTGAAGCACTGATCGCTCATGGTATTGTGTGTTATTGCCAGAGTTGTTAATTGCAGCCCCCCACATGTGCGTTTTAAGTTGAACAAATTCATATTTGTGCTTATCATTTTTTTTTAACAAAAAAAAAAAGGGAGCAAGTTTGCAAGTTTTGTTTGAAGTTTTTTTAAAAAAAAAAAATCAAACTAAATAGAGTGTGTAAGAAGCTTGCAATTTTTGAATTTGGTCATTGGTGGAGAAATGGCTAATCCCCTTGCAGATTCATATTTAAATGAGTCTTCAAAACTTGATGGAGAAAATTATGTAAATTGGAAATTTAAGCTCATAACAGTACTGGAGGCATACAATCTTTGGACGATTGTCAAAGGTGACGAGCCCAAGCCTCAACCTCCTGCTGCCACTCAAGATTGGGAGAAGCGTGAAATGAAAGCAAGGGTGCTGCTACGCATGTCAGTGAAGGACAATATTAATCCTCACATTCGGGACTGTGAAACTTCAAAGGCGACATGGGACACTCTCAAAGGTTTGTATGAAACTACTAATGCAAACCGTATTTTATTTTAAAAAAAAAAGCTGCTATCTATCAAAATGGATGCCAATGAAAGCATTAGCAACTTTGTGTCCCGAAGTAAAGACTTGAGTGATAAGCTTGGTGATATTGGTGAAAAGGTGTCTAGTACAGACTTGGTAACTGTTGCTTTAAAGGGGTTAGTCCCAGACTATAAAGTCTTTATTTCAGCTCTTTCAGCTAGACCGACACCTCCTACATTTGAAGAATTGGCTGGAATTCTTCTTCAAGAAGAAGAGCGCATGAAAATTTTTGACCTGGAGTCAAATGGTTCTGATTTGGCTTTGACTGCAAGAGGCAAAAGACCATTCCGAGGGAGACCATGGGACAGGAACAGAGGCCGTTTTCAAGCAAAGCAGAAAGGTATGGCACCTCCTGATTCTTATGTTAAGAGGAACATTAAATGTGATTATTGTGGAAAACCTGGACATCTGGCTAAAGATTGCTATAGGAGAAAGAATAATGAATCAAATCAAAGACATAGAAGGCATAATGGAAATTACATAAACAGAGACACCTCAGTGAATGATGGATTTAGAAATCTTAAGTTATTTCTTTCTGATGCTGCATTGTCTGCTGAAACTGATGATGAGAATGCATGGTTCATCGATTCTGGTGCATCGGCACACATGACTTGTAATAAAGAATGGTATGATAAATATTATGAGAAATATGATGGTACACACATTTACCTAGGAGATGACAGGTCACTTAAAGTTCAAGGCTATGGCATAATAAATGTGTACTTACCTAATGGACAAATGCGACAAATTCATAATGTGATGTATGTACCTGCTCTCAAAAAGAATTTGATATCTGTTTCCACTATCACTGATAATCATTTAAAAGTTGAATTTGGTAAATTGGGGTGTATAGTGAAAGATGTTCAGGACCACTACAGGGTTGTTTCTACAGGTACCAGGGTTGGAGGATTATACATATTGGATGTGACAGTGAAGCGCCATGTTGCATTGACATCCAAAGAGACATCGACAGCAGAATTATGGCATCACGGGTATGGGCACCTAAATTACAATGATTTATCGTTGTTGCAAAGGAAATCAATGGTTGAAGGTCTTCCTGTTATGAAGTGTGAACATTTACCATGTGAAGCTTGTGCACTTGGTAAGCAGCATAGAGAAGAGTTTCTTGTTCATACTGAGAAACGAAAGTATGATATACTTGAATTAATTCACACTGATGTATGTGGACCTATGCAAACTAGGTCTCTTGGTGGTGCTTCATACTTTGTTATTTTTATTGATGATAGATCTAGGTATACATGGGTCTATTTCATTAGAAGGAAAAGTGACATATTTGAGTATTTTAAAGAGTTTCGAACTATGGTTGAAAAACAAACAGGAAAGTGCATTAAAATACTCAGATCTGATCAAGGGGGTGAATATAAGTCAAAAGCATTTAACACCTATTGTAAATATAATGGAATTCAACAACAGTTCACAGTGCCACATACCCCTCAGCAAAATGGTGTTGCTGAGCGATGGAATAGAACCTTGGTGGAATCTGCTCGTAGTATGTTGCAAGGTAAGAACATCTCTAATGGTTTCTGGGCAGAAGCCATTAACACTGCTGTTTATCTGAAGAATCGATGTCCCACTAAGAAATTAGTTTTTCAAACTCCTTTTGAGGTTCTTCATGGTTATAAACCTGATGTGAGTCATTTCAGAGTCTTTGGATGTACTGCTTTTGCTCATATTCCTAAGGCTAACGGAAGAAAACTTGATGCCAAGTCAATCAAGTGTGTTTTCATTGGGTATTGTACGGATCAGAAAGCCTATAAATTGTTTGATCCAAGTTCCCATAAACTATTTGCAAGTCGTGATGTGTTGTTTCATGAGCAGGCTGATAAAAGTAATACAAAG
Organism: Pinus albicaulis; assembly: GCA_034641835.2. Classification (NCBI taxonomy): domain Eukaryota; kingdom Viridiplantae; phylum Streptophyta; class Pinopsida; order Pinales; family Pinaceae; genus Pinus; species Pinus albicaulis. The sequence goes on from CM076581.1 coordinate 118,767,255, forward strand.
AATGATGCATGGCATATATCTAATGATGCTCATGTCAAACTTGATACTTTGATTAAGCAGGAACAGGAACAGGTACAGGTACAGGTACAGGATCAGGATGAGAGCAGTATGAGCACATCCAGCAGCAGTGAGTCATCACAAGGGGGTGATTCACCTCAAAGCCGACGAATCATGGATGGAACACCCACGGGCATTGAAGCACCAAGGAGGTCGTCCCGACAAACTCAGCTTCCTTCAAGGTATAGAGACTATGCCTTAATGTCTAATATAATGAATGTTGAAGAACCAATTGATTATGAGCAGGCTAAACAACATGAACCATGGATTAATGCTATGAATGATGAGTATGCTTCTCTTATGAAAAATCAAACATGGGAATTAGTGGAACTTCCTGCAAATAAAGTTCCAATTGGAAGTAAATGGTTGTACAAATCGAAATTTAAAGCAGATGGTACAATTGATAAATTTAAGGCAAGATTAGTAGCAAAAGGATATGCTCAAAAGGAGGGAATTGATTATGAAGACACTTTTGCACCAGTAGCTAAGTTGAATACAATTAGATTACTGATTGCCTTAGCCACAAAATATAATTGGAATATACATCAATTGGATGTCAAATCTGCTTTTCTAAATGGTGATTTAAAGGAAGAAGTTTATTTGGTTCAACCTGAAGGGTTTGTCAAACAGGGACAGGAGCATCTGGTTTGCAGGTTAAGAAAGGCATTGTATGGTTTGAAACAGGCACCGAGATCATGGTATGTAAAGATTGATACCTTCTTTATTCAGAATGGATTTGTGAAAAGCAAAAATGATCCTAACTTGTATGTTAAGAAAGATGAAAAAGGAAATGTTGCTTTAATATCTTTGTATGTGGATGATCTCATTATAACAGGCAATGCTCACAAGTTAATTGAAGAAATTAAAGTTCAGTTGTCACAGGAATTTGAAATGAAAGATTTGGGTGAATTGCATTACTGTTTAGGAATTGAGGTATGGAGAGAGCCTGGTAAAACTTTGATCACTCAAAGCAAATATACAAAGGAAATTCTTAAAAATTTCAATATGACTGATTGCAAAGCTATGTCAACTCCCTTAGAATAGAATGCAAAGTTGTACAAAGAAGATGGAACGAAAGAGGCAGATGGAACATTATATCGTCAGTTAGTGGGAAGTTTGAACTATCTCACCACTACCAGACCAGAGATTGCATACTCAGTCAGTATTCTTAGTCAATTCATGGCTAAGCCTTCAGGAAATCACTGGAATGCTGCAAAGAAAGTTCTCTGATACTTAAAGGGAACAGTGAATTTAGGTATTATGGATACTGATGAATCTGATGTTGCACTGACAGGTTTTTCTGATTCAGATTGGGCAGGAAATCTAGATGACAGACGATCTACCTCTGGCTATGCATTTCATATTGGATCGGGGGTCGTATCTTGGAGTAGTAAGAAACAGCCAACTGTTTCTTTATCATCAACAGAATCTGAGTACAAAGCTTTGAACAATGCCACCTGTGAAGCTATTTGGTTGCGGAGAATTCTTGCAGATCTTGAAGAAGCGCAAAGTGGTTCAACATGTATCAATTGTGATAATCAGAGTGCTATCAAATTAGCACATAATCCAATTTACCATGCTAGAACAAAACACGTTGAGTTACAGTACCACTTTGTACGTGAGAAAATTGAGTCAAATGAAATTGAATTGATATTTTGTAACACCAAGGATAATGTGGCTGATATATTTACTAAGCCCCTTGGTAAAATCAAATTTGAAGTTTTTAGAAGTCAGTTAGGTATTGTAGAAAATCCATTTCTCCATTAAGGGAGGATGTGAGAATAATGCAGAAATAGAATTAGTTGTGAGTGGTTGAATGAGAGGGTGTAATTAGGAATTGGTTGCACATATTCAGGTTTGTTTCCTCGTTTTCAGGAGGATTAGGTGAGTGCAGTTCCCTATATAAGTGTGATGTAATTGAGCAATTGAATTCATTGTGTTGAGTGAGCTTGTCTCACGTTTGCTGGTGTTTCTGCCTGTGTATTTTTTGTTAATTATTTAATGAATAAAATACCCTTAATTTGGCATTTTGATCTCAAATAATGGTTTTTCCTGACCGTTGACAAAGGAAGATTCCAACTAGTTCATGTTTTGTGATACCAAGGTAAAATTTTCTGATATCTAGACATCTCAAGTATCCTTCATCTGGATTTAAACTTTTGCTAATTCATAGATTAAAAGAAATTATGGATTCTCGATCTTTCGAAGATGGAAAAACTCGAAAAATGATAGAAATGAGCAAAATTGAAAATGATAGAAAGAAAGAAAATTTGGAAATATTTGTGCTTAAATGATAAATCCAACCATTCAAATTATTTCTATTAATAGGAAAAAAGTAGGAAATATCAAAGAGATAGGAGGTTCAAATAGGCATTAATTTGGATCCGTCACAATGATCGGGGAACATAACACACACTATTAGAACTGTGTCTCTACTCACTAAATCAAGTATGTATTTCCACAACTTTCTATTTTTGGTCCCATTGACATGCCTTATATAAAGATATTTTTATGCCGAAAGGCATTCTCTCTACTAGCTTGGGGTGAGAAGACACTGTTCACCCCAAACAATAGGAGATTTATATTTTCGTCCTCCTCGATGCAATTAAAAATTGACACATGGAAATTTTCTCTAAGTTGAATGATCTAATTTCCTTTGTTGCTTCCTCCAAGCGACTTGTTGAATTGCGTACAAGACCTGGGTTTTGCACGAAAACCACTTTGTGGTGAGGTTGAAAAGGATGTTGCATTTTCCTTGGGTCTCCTTGCAGTGAAGCGAGAGCATCAACCACTCATTACATATGTAGGTCCTCTTTCCCGTCTGGTTTCCTTGTTAAAAATAAATGGAAATGGTTCCAATGATCGTGTTGTTAATGGTGTCCTTCGAAGAGCTATTGATGCTATCACAAATCTAGCTCATAAAAATGTCACCATCAAAACTTTCATCAGGACGGAGGGAGGAATTCCTCCTCTAGTTTATTTTCTTGAGTCAACTAATACCAAGGTGCAACGAGCAACAACAAGTGCTTTGCGTACTTTAGAATTAAAAAATGAAGCAAACAAAAATGAGAATGTAGAATGCAATGCTCTTCCCACCCTTATTTTCATGTTGCATTTTCAGGATGTACACATCCACTATGAGGCGATGGGAGTAATTGTGAATTTGGTTCATTCATCTACCAATTTAAAGAAATAAGTTCTTCTTGATGGAGCTTTACAACTAGTTATTGGTTTGTTGAGTTCAAGGTGCCAGGAAAGCCAATGGGAAGCAACATTGTTATTAGGGAAGTTTGCAACAACAGATCTTGAATGCAAGGTTCACATTTTCCAACATGATGTTGTTCTTCCTCTTTCTAAAATGCTCCAATTGCCAGATGCCCAACTCAAGGAGATGGCAGCGTTTGTTCTTGGTAGATTAGCACATAATTCACGCAACCAAGTTGGAATTGTCCATGATGGAGGACTAATACCGATTATTGATCTTCTAGAGTCTAAAAATGGGTCTCTTCAACACAATGTAGCTTTTTCTCTTTATGGGCTTGCAGATAATGAGGATAATATATCTGACATCACAAAGAAGGGAGGTGTTCAAAAGTTACAATATGTAGAATTGATTGTCCAAGAATCAAAGGATTGTGTTGCCAAGACTTTAAAGAGGATTTAAGAAAAAAATCATGGAAGAGTATTGAAGCACTTAATTTATCTAATGCGTGTATCAGATAAAATTATTCAAAGACTCGTTGCTTTGGATCTACTCATCTTTGTTGCGTTGATGACCAGAGAATGATATTCATTAATAACAACGGTTTGGAAGTACTGCTTGGACAATTTGAGCCCGGTTCAAATTCAAAACAACAACATGATGGTATTGTAGCATTACATACTCTTGCAAAAAGGGCTACTGTTGATTTTCCAATAGATACTTCTCTTACGCCTCCAAAACCCTACGTATATTTGGGAGAGCAGTATGTCAACAATCATACTTTATCAAATGTTACCTTTTTAGTGGAAGGTAGGCGATTTTATACCCACAGGATTACACTTCTGGCATCTTTAGATGCATTTCGTGCCATGTTTAATGGTGGCTACCGGGAAAACGAGGCAAAGGATATTGAAATTCCAAACATAAGCTGTGCAGTCTTTGAACTAACGATGTGATTTATATTAACAGATACAGTGGAGGTGACAATAGATATTGCACAAGATATTCTGAGGGTTGTTGATCAATACCTTTTGGAAGGCCTCAAACGTTTGTGTGAATATTATATTGCACAAGACCTTACTGTGGAGAATTTTGCAAATATATATGATCTTGTTGAGTCCTATCATGCAACTTCTTTGGGCCATATGTTTGTTCTGTACTTTCTGGATCAACGTGAACATATGTGTAACATGTTTGGCTACCCTCCCCTTGTGGAACTCTTACTACCAGAGATACGTGACTACTTGCTTAAAATATTAAGGCCACGACCTTATATACCTTCACAATAAAGGATGTCAAGATCATTTGATTGGATTCTTGGATGGTGTCATCTTCGCGGAGAACTAGTGCAGATAAAGAAGCTTTTGACATTTCAAATTTTGTTGTGTTCAATGAAATGGTTGATTATTTCAATGCTGGAAGATTTATGGCTAGAGGATTAATCTATATAATACCTTCGGTTCAAGAAGCCACAAATGGTTTCTTAGCTGAGTGTCATATTTTAATGAATAGAATTTTCAGATGTCCTTGTTGGGATTATAACTTGCTCATTCAATTGACAATCAATGACAGTTAGTTCTAAGTATTGTGTACAAGACCTTTGAAACCAAAAAATTGTGTTGCATATGAAGAACAACGATCGAGTTATAGCGATGTTATTCATAGTAGTCAACCCAAAATCATATTCCCCTAGTTCACCTAAAATCCCCAAATGCCGACACAATGAGTCTATAATAGCATTTTCCACAACAAATTCACCTCTAATCCATGACATAAAATTATCATGATCATTTGGAATCCACTGCATTTGTTGAATTTCAAAGTTTTGAATTTACATTCAGTGTCTCCCACTATTTCCACCTCCTCTGACAGTAAGAATATTGATTTTACCATTATTCGTTGCGACATTCACTGATGCCATTACTAAAAAAAACCTTAAGAGGCTTAAGCTACATTTGGCTCATTTATGAACTAGATTTGGAATGAAAAATGGAAATTTATCCATAAAATGAAAAAATAAAATTTTCACCAAAAATAAGTTCTGAAGTGTAAATTTTCAAGCAAGCCTTGTGGAAATAAATATTTCACCAAACTAAATAAATTTTATGGCCCCCAAATTATAAAAAAAAATATTTTTTTAGGGGGTTGGGGAGATACATGTAAAAAAGTAAAATTGTTTCACAGTTTATGTCGGGGAAAACATGTAAAAAAATATCATTTTTTTAAAAGAATTGGTTTTATATTTTGTTTAAGTAAGATATTTTCTTTTTGTGATTTACTAATATATATATATATATATATATATATATATATATAAATATATATATATATATATATATATATATATATTTGCGGGAAAATGACATTAAGGAAGGTTTCTGTCAATATTTCTGGACTAGAGTCAACATTTGCATCATCTAAAGCTACATGTGGGCCTTTAATAACCACTGATGGACAAACTGCACCTCAGTTAATTACTGAAAATGTGGGAGATGCATCCACAGAAGAAAAAAAGTCGGTTTCATACTGGAAGAAATCAACAAAAGTGAATCGTTCAAAATATGCATGGTTTCTAAAAGATATAGAAGATGAAACTCTGCAATTATATCTATATGCTAGTAAGAATTTTGATGTTGAAAGTCATGACCTGGTGGGAAAAGTATTATACCTATATATTCTTCCAAATACTGAAAACTTTTATATATTTTCAAAATCGCCCAAGTCACATGATAAACTTAGATATCATTTTACATTGTCGATGTATAACACGGGGGAAGATTCTTCAAAGATGTGCAAACAAATCGTACAAAATATTGCACAAAATATTGTAACTAAATTTTTATTTACACTTATATGTGTTGTGTTATTCAAACTGTATCATTGTATTTTTAATAAATTAGTTAATATTGACACATTATATTTCGTTTTACAGATTTTGCTGAGGGAATTTCAATTATTTTTGGGGGAATATATTATATAGAGTGAGATATTATGAATGTTGTCTCCATTTTACATGAAAATGAAGAAGAAGATATGGGAAAGAAGCAAAAAAATACTTCATGATGCTACAAGATTATATCAAAAGGATCAATCTAGTAAAGGTAGAAATGTTACTTTTCAAAATGAGGAAGTTGAATTTGAAGTTGAAGATGAAGAATGTGTTACCATATATGAGGATCGAATTAGAACTAATGTTAGAAAAGAGAAGAGCCATAAAAAAACAAAAATAAAAATGTCCAAGAATGTCTCTCTTCTAGTTGATGATGAGGATATTGTTTCGGTTCAATAAAATATCATAACCAATAGGAGGAAGAAACAAAAAAATTCTCATTATGAAAAAATCGTGGACAACAGTGAAGAGCCGAGTGAAAACTCAAAAGGAAGCAGGGAAATCATTACACCGAGAGCTGATTTAGAGGATGGCGTTATGAAAAAAAAAAAGTCATTCGACATCATTTGGCGAAGACAAATTTAATTGAGGGTGGTTGGTCATTTCAACTTAATGACATTCAAGTCTACAAGCCAGAGAAAGGACAGTTCAAATATCAAATTAGAAAGACATAACACTTGCATGTTCACAATTTGAAAACACTGATAAGGTACAACCCTTTTGCTCATGTGGTTGATTATGTTCTTCTTGTTGATTGACGTCAGGTTCCTAACAAAGAATCATTTGACAAGTCAAAAAGTTTTAAATACAAATATTATTTACTTGGAGGCAACCGTTCTTTAGAATCTCAAAGGAAATTGATGGAGGAATATCCCAATAAGCCAGGTTTTGAAACAACAAAATGTATAATTTGTGCTTGTTTAACAGATATAAAAACAAATTGATTGGCATGAAATCATAATTCAGATAATGAGTATAAGATGTTTATGACTTTAATCCAAAGGGTCAGATTTATTCATACTGAATTTGAAGAAAAATGTGGTGGTGATAAGACAATGGTTGATCATGCATTCAGGAAAGAATTTTGCATGGAAATCAGTTATCAAATTGAAGAAAAAATAAGTTCAAAAGGTGGCAAAGTAAATTATGAAATATTCAGAGGTATGGATAGTATTTTCCAGTTGGTATTTAGAACTAGAGAGATATGGGAATTGATTGATCAGATTTTTGAGTTGTGGGAGAACGTTGGCATCAAAATTTAGAAGGTCAAAAAGTATAAACCATTGATATGTACCAAAAATAAATCAGGTCTTGAAATGAAGCTCCTTCCAGAAGATATGACTATCACACCTTGGAGATCAATGAAAGGAGTGAAGGATGGAAAACTTTTCAAAATAATACTATCTCGTGTAAAGTCAGGAGAATTATCAATGGGGGAAATGTCTTAGGAATTTCTAAAGTAAGTTTGTTATTTTTACTTATTTTTGGATTATAAGTTTCTCTTAAATATAATATATTGTTGTTGGCATTACTTGTTATACATATAAATCACTATATTAACATTGTTTACTTTATTTATTCATTCACAAGGTTTATATGACAATACAAGAACAAATGGTTAAATTGTTGAATGAAGATAGTTAGGATGATGTTGTATGCAACTACCCAGATTCAAGTTCTACATCAATGTTAAAAGATTTTTATCTTGCATTTAAAAAGTTATTTTCATTCCTACATTCATTTCTATTCATATGTATATTATTTTTATTTTATAAGTTATACATATATTTGTTTATTTTATTAAAGATGAAGAAGGATGCAAATGGAGCACCAAATAGTTTCAGAAGATTTATTGAAAAAAATAAAATGGAAAGGATGAGAAAACAACGTCTTAGTGATGTTGAACTTGATCCCAGTCTTAATCATTTCATTTGGAATGAGCTCCAAATTATCCAATATCAAATAATATTAGGTTATTGTGAAGAAATTGCAAAACTCATACCTAAAACAGATTATTCCCTAGTTATTGCAAATATTCCTCTTGGTTTCAATATCCCAAACATTGAATATGATAGTGACCCTTACACTTATCAATAATTTAGTAAAGTGGTTGTGGGATTTCTAGAAGTCACAACATCACCATTTTGGATATTTGTGACATTTCATTCAGACACACAATTGGGGTTGTTATTATCAAGCTCCATGAGAAAAGAAAAGTCAAGGATGTAGCTTACCTGGTAAGACGTTGAAATTGTATGTTTGATTAAAGTTAAAAAAATCATTTATGTTCAAGTTAATTGAACTTTTACTATTTCATATTACGGGGAAGAGCCAAATATTATTTGTGGTGGAAATCAACTAATTATAAGTGACTGTGAGTTCATCCATTTTGAAAGTTAGGCAAAAGATGATAGTTATAAGCTTATTCTTTTCAATCAAGTAGATGGAAAGAATCATAGCCAAGTACTGGTCCATGATATTGTTGTAAAAAAACTAACTTATGAAGATAAATAAGAAAAAGGAGAGATAGTTAACATATATTAAAAACCACAGCCATTGATTAACTATATTTTAGATTTATGTTCAAATGAAGGAGATTGGATTTTGGATTTATTTTCAGGCTCAGGTAAGTTTTATTATATAAAAATGAATTTCACTATTTTATTTTTTAAATTTTTTGTGTTTATACTAATTTACTAAATTTTTTCTTTTGTACTTGATGATTAGGTACAACACTAGCATGTTTCTTACAAAAAGGAAGAAATTGCATTTCCATTGAAAAAGACCCAGTACAATGCAAATTTATTCAACAAAGAATTAATGCTCTTCAATTTATTCCAGATGCAATGAAAGAAGCCGATTTGAGAAAAGGGGTTTTAATGAATCCCGTGTGGCAAAAAAAGAAAAGGAACCTCAACCACCATTAGATGGAATGATTGGAAAGGCATACTTTAGGACATTCGTAGACATCAAAGATCCACTAGAAGAGGAAAATGATGAAACTAAAGCTAATAATGAAAATATTGTTGAAGAGGACAATAATGGAACATTTGAAGATGAAGAGTTTGGGTTACGTGATATTGTTGATTAAGTTTTAGTTAAGCTTTCAAATGAAGCTCATTTTTTGTAACTATTAATAAGTTATACTTGTAATGTTTTGACGTTAACATTTTATGAGAAGAAATAAATATTCAATTGTTATTATTATATGTTTAATATTTGTATAATTTGATTTTTACTTCATTTTTATGTTAATCATGTAAGTTTTGAAAAATACTGTAATTATTATTAACTTTTGTTATAAAATTCACAAAAATTTCTAATTTTTATACTTTTTTTGTTTATTTTTTCTGATAAAAATGGTTTATTTTACATGTCACTTTTAGCAAAAAAAATACTCAAAATGTGTTTTTTTATGTAAATTGTTAAAAATTCTTGTTTTTTATTGACAATTATTTCATGTGCAATGAAATATTATTTAAAATATATAATTAGATAGAATATTGAAACTTTAAAACTTTGACCATTTTTGTTTTTTTGACACTACAAAAAATCAAATATCTCACTACAATTTTTTTTTTTTTTAAAGAAAAACGTAAAAATAAATACCTTAAAAACATTTAAAAAAAATATGTAAGTGAAGAGGAAGAAGATAAGTACCTCAAAAATTGTTAAATTTAGAAAATAATTATTAGGATTTAATAGATTAGAAAATTTTAAGTCAAAAATAAATCTTCTAAAAAAAGGGGATGATGCTGTCATCATCACTTTTCAAAATCAACATAAAAATATGAAAATTTTAAAAATAATGTCTATACTTGGTGCATAAGAAAATTTAATGTGTAAAAAACTTGCTAAAAAAAATTAAGAGTATTTTGAATCATCACTTTTCAAAATCAGACCATTTTTTGCTACCTAAAAAAGTGGGTACTCATTTCTGTTCCTGTTTCAAAGTTTACATTGTTAGTAGTTGTATTTAAAAAATATATCCACAGGTTCTTAGAAGTCTACTTTGATGATTGGACTGTCTTTGGGTTGTTGAAAAAACATGTATCAAGTCTGCGCCTAATGTTGGATAATTGTAGGAAGTATCAGATCTCACTTAATTTGAAGAAGTGCATATTTTGTGTGCCATTCGGGATATTGCTGGGTCATATTGTCTACCAACAAGGATTGATGGTGGATCCTGCGAAGATAACAATAATTGTTAATTTGGAAGTTCCTGCAAATCTCAAACAACTATGTTCAATCTTGGGGCATACTGTATATTATCGTAAGTTCATTCAAGGTTATGCACTGATCACTACGCCCATGGAGAAATTTCTTAAGAAGGATGTGTCATTCTTTTGGGATGAAGAATGTCAAATGAGTTTTGAATTACTGAAGGAGAAGATGGTCACTGCACCCATATTGGTCTTTCCAGATTGGTCGAACGTATTCCATGTCCATGTTGATGCCTCTTGTATCGCACTTAGAGCTATTTCAGCGTAGCTAAGAGCTATCAAGCGCGAAGCGTAATTATTCAACCACGGAAAGGGAAGGATTGGATATAGTGTACGCGTTGTAGAAGTTCTGCCATTATCTATTAGGAGGCCACTTCAAATGTTTACTGACCACTCTGCACTGAATTACCTGGTCAATAAGCCTGTGTGGTGGAGGGGGAGATCTACATATGGTTGTTACTGTTTCAGGAATATGATTTTGAAGTTATTGTGAAACCTGGGAGATTCAACAATGGGCCAGACTATTTGTCACGCATTGAGAATGGAGAAGAGCCTACTAGCTTGGAAGATGGGTTACCAGATGCGTAGTTATTTTCTATAAAGGTGGTTGATGATCATTTCGTTGATATAACTTCATTTTTTTGCGGGAAATAACTTCATGTAAGGCAAGATAACTTCATTTTGTTGTGGAAATAAGATCATGAAGGCCTTCCTTTCAATACAAAGTGGCAGAGATTAAAATCACAACTATAGAGGAGAAAATATAATCAAATATTTTTATTCACGGTGAAATAGAGTAAAACAGAGTTGTTGCGGTAAAACTCACACGTGAAATTTTCATAACCAAATCACAACTAACAATATTTTATATTATGATTCAAAAACATGAAATACATTCACATATAGAAGTTGCGACTCCTTCACCTGTAAAACAAGACTTCTTGCTAAAATTTACATTCACCAGGGGTTGCGAAGTAACACTCAGTAAAAACATATAACTGTTGTTTTCATGCGCCTACCAAAATTTTCTCCACGATTTTCTCCTTCTTTTCTTTCCAGACTTACCTCCACCACATTACATTCCACTTCTACACTATGCTTGTTAATTCAAAACATATATATCTAAGACATTTAATTCATGACAGAGAAAATCTAGTACATATGATAGGCGAACATGACTTTCTGAATTTTATAGAGGTTGCGTGAACTAAATAACACTTGCGGAATAATTTTTTTCCCATACACTTTTAATAAACGTGCATTAAATTTTCTAGTTGAATTTTTATTAATTTACTCTATTGCGGAATGGGTAAAATGTACTCTCCTCAGAACTTGTCCTTCTCTACAAACTCAATCCACAACCTGTAAAACATTTATTGTGGTATGGTTATTGTCAGAAAATTAAACGTGGTGGTTGCGATTAATTTTCCAACACTCCCGCTTAATTGCAACTGCAACCATTGACCATTCCCAAACACTCTTTGAGATAAACAAAATTTTCACGTGCCAATGGCTTTGCGAAGATGTCTACAAATTGTTCCTCTAACCTGCAATGCTGCAACACGATCTCGCTGTTGTTAACTAATTCTCTTATGAAATGATATTTAGTATCAATGTGATTTTTACTCTTGTGAAACACATAATTCTTTGATAGTGAAATCGTTGAACTGTTGTCACCTAAAATTGTGGTTGTTCCCTTTTATACATGGCATAGATCCCTCAACATCCTTCTCATCCAAATTACTGGTTGACACATTGCTGTTGTTGCGGCGACATATTGAGATTCTGCAATTGTCAATGATATTATCGGTTGCTTCTTGGAAGCCCATGAAATGGCTCCCGAACCCAAATGAAAAACATATCCTGACGTGTTGTTTCTATCATCAACACTTCTTTCCCAATCATTGTCAATGTAACCAAGCAACCTAAAATCATATGTTGCAGAGTACATAACACCATACTCCTTTGTCCCATTGACATACTTTAAAATTCTTTTCACTGCTTGCCAATGTGTCTCCTTGGGTGTCTCCATGAACCTCGACACTAAACTTGTTGCATACATTGTATCAGGCCTAGTTGCAGTCAAATACATTAGGTTTCCCACCATACTTTTGTATAATGTCGGATTGACATTGCTACTACAATATTCCTTGCTCAACTTCAACCCCATGACTGTTGAAGTTGGCGTTGGCTTGTTGTTCTGCATATTAAACCTCTCTAAAATGTCTGCAACATACTTTTGTTGAGAGATAAAAATGCCATTTTTTGTTTGTTTCATCTCTATGCCAAAAAAATATCTTAGCAACCCCAAGTCTGTCATTTCAAACTCACTTTTCATGACTTCTTTGAAATCAACGATGAGGAAATCTTCACTGTTTGTAAAAATCAAATAATCTACATACAAAATGACAATAGGAATCTTACCATCACTTTCTTTGATGTAGAGAGTAGTTTCACCGTCACATTTGTCGAACCCATTGTCCATAAAGTAAGCATCTATCCTGCTATACCATGCACACGGTGCTTGCTTCAACCCATAAAGAGATTTTGGCAACCTACACACCTTGTGTTCTTAGCCTTCTATCTCATAACCAGGAGGTTGTGCAACATATACCTCCTCTTTCAGCATTCCATTCAAGAATGCTGACTTTATGTCTATTTGATAGACTTTCCATTTCTGCTGCGTGGCAGTCGACAATATTGTATGCACTGTCTCCATCCTTATGACTGGCACAAATGTCTCTGCATAGTCTCTTCCATGTTGCTGCTTGTATCCTTTGAAAACTAACCTTGCTTTATGCCTTTCAATATCTCTTAGTCTTATAGACCCACTTCACTCCAATGACTTATTTTCCTTGCGGAAGGTCCACTAACTCCCATGTGTCATTATTTTCTATTGCTCCTATTTCTTCATCCATTTTCGCAACCCATTTCTCTTCTTTGACTGCATCCTCAAGGTGGATTGGGTCATCTACATGAAAAAATAATGCAAATAAAGAATTCAGACTAGCGCTACTATCAACTTCATCTTGCTCATAAATTTCATTTAAATTTCTGAATTTTGGTCTTCTTATGATTGCGGAAGATGGGCTTGGTGTTGCGCTTGAAGTAGACGGAGTTGCAGATCTTTGTGGTGTGCTTGGACAAGCACTTGCTTGGTTGCGCAATGTTGTCCTATTATTTGTTTGCAGTGTCATATGTTGACTACTTTGTTGTGCTTGTGTAGGTGGAGGAGGAGTCACAGTTGAGGAATTACTTGCTGCGGTCAATTCCTCTTTGTCTTCAAGTGACATACATGTCTTCACATTGATAGTCTTCTTTAAAATTCCATCCCATGCTCCCTCTTCTATGAACTAAGCATCTCTGTTGATTATTACCTTCTTGGTTGATGGATTGTAGAGCTTGTATGCCTTGGATTCATCATTGTATCCAACAAATATACATTTCTCCCCTTGTTTTCCAACTTCTTCCTCAACTCATTCAGGACATGTGCATATGCCACACACCCAAACACTCTCATGTGAATGACATATTTCTTTCTTCCGATCCATGCCTCTTCAGGAACGATATTCATAACACTTTTGGTTGGACACATATTAATAATATATGTTGCACAAGCGACAACTTCAACCAAATAATCATTTGAAAAATTATTTTCCTTCAACATAATCCTTGTCATTTCCATGATGGTCCTATTCTTCCTTTCCACGACCCCATTTTGCTGAGGTGTATACCTTGTTGTAAACTGCTTTTGAATACCATGCTCCCTGCAAAAACGTAGGAAGTCACTTGAGATATATTCTCCACCTCCGTCAGTCCTCAACACTTTTATGTAGTGTCCACTTTGATTCTCAACAAGAGCTTTGTAGTGGCAGAAGTGGTCAAACACTTCACTATTCTGTTCTAGGAAATAGACCCATGTCTTCCTTGTGTGGTCATATATGAAGGTCAAAATATAATGGCTGCCACTAGTTGATGGTGTTTGCATTGGTCCACATAAATCTGAGTGGAAAATTTCCAAAGGTGCCTTTGACCTTATTGACTTTCCTACTGGAAATGATTCTCTGTGTTGTTTTCCCAAGATGCATCCTTTACATAGGTTGTCCGATTTTTCTATGAGTGGCAATCCATTGACCATGCATTTCCTATGCAACAAATTCAAACCTCAAAAGTTGAGATGACCAAATATCAAATGCCATAACCAATTTTCATCTTTTAATTCTGCTTGAAAGTATACTTGTGTGACAGTTGCTACATTTATTTCATCCTTTTTTGAATTCATTGGTAGTTGTGCTTGAGCGACTTCTTCCTTCAAATCTGATCCTAGCTTGAGGGGAAGCATTCTATTGTTTTCCATATGAACTTTTTCAATCAACTGTCTACTTGGAGGCTTATCAAAAATTGTGCAAATATCATTCTTTAAAAATACATTGTATCCCTTTTGCATGAGTTGTCCAATGCTTATGATGTTATGTTTCAAACCAGGGATAAGGTAAACATCTGACATAAACATCTTCTCTCCCTTCTTTGTTAGAATTTCCACTCTTCCTTTTCCCATGACCCAGACCTTTCTATCAGTCTGCAATGTCACTTCTGATTTCACACCTTCATCTAGATTGGTAAACATTTTCATGTTCCCTATCATGTGGCTGCTACATGCTGAATCTATAAACCAACATCTCCTTGTTTTTCTTGTGTTACATTACAAGCTAAAAATATGCTATCATGGTTCTGATTTTCCCTTATGAAATTTTCACTTGGTGTGTTTCTTATGTCATATTGATTCTTTCTACATTCATTTGCATAATGACCATACTTCTTACAATAACGACATTGAACTTGAGATTTATCATACCTCTTGTTATCACTCTAGTAAATTCTTAAGTTGAGGGATTTTGGTTTTTAGTCAAAAAACTCTAGAGGTAACCACAAACCTACTTCAAACTATAGGATCTAGCCTTCCTAGGGTTCAGAGAGGGCTCTCTCTTTAAAATTTATCTTTGTTTGATTTATAAATTTTAGGCTAGTTATGAATGGGAATTTTGGTTTTGATTGATTGTTTTGGTGGGAAAAAATCACTTGAAGGGATGAATAGAGGGAAATTTACTTGTCCATTGGGCTATGGAGTCTAAATCAAGCTAGCAGAACTAGGATCAGGGCCTAAAAGGTCAAATGTCTTCAGGGCAAGATAGATAACCCTTGGAGATCATGGAAAATTGTTTTTTGAGGTGATATGATCGGGATAAATGGCACTTAAGGATCATTTGATCCGGAAAAGGGAAGTAGTAGATAGAGGTCAAATGGGAGAGGGAGAAATTAAGTGTTCCCTACACCAACAAAGAAATGATAACTAGTTAAAAACATGGTGCTATTAACATGTCTTGTAGTAATACTCCTAGTTATACATTTAGATTTAGAATTAAAACACATATGTATGCATGTAACAAAGAAAGATTACAAATGACAAGTTTAGAGAGTACTTCACTCCAGATAGCTTATCAAAGGGATCCTGAAGTATGATGCCAAATAGGTAATCCAATCTGCTACTTCAAAGTCGAAACACACAACCTTCAAGTCAACAAAATATCTATAGTAATCTCCAACAATTTTATTCCACACAAAAATACTTCTAAGAGTGAAGTATCTATACAAAATGTATTACAAAATATCCTAGATGACTTCTAGGAATTAACTTAGGAAAATAAAATATCTTTACGTCAAAAATAGGGACAACTTCTTAACAAATAAACAAGCTGTCCTATTTTATTCAAAATAAATAGAACCATTTTGATGACAAGAGGTTGCTAACTACCTATGTGTCCTGCGTGATGGATGTCAGATATCTTCATGATTTTGACTTGCATTCATTGATACTCTTTCTCACTTATACTCTTTCACACTGATACTCTTCAATTCAAATACTCTTTAACCTTCAGTAAGCTACCTTTACTGTTGTAAAATCTGTTTTGATAGTGAAAATAGTAAACACATTTTTTCTTCTGCATTTGTTTGCCTTTCATTCTTCATAGCAAATCATCCAATGCTTGCCAATCCTCATTTTTAGGGATTTGAATATTCTTGAGTTTCCTAAAATTCTCATCACCTTCAGTATACGTGCCAAAGGTGGGCTTGAAAATAAATAAGTGCTTGATTTCATACTGCAAGTAAAACAAGTCTTCAAATTTCTTCAATAAGACTTTCCCTGTTGGAACGCCTTTCCCTGTTGGATTATTTACCTGTTCTTTAGCAAAATCTCTAATATTCTTGTCATAATCATTTTGGGGCATTAACTTATCATTAATCACCATGATATCAGGCAATCCTTTTTGCCTCAAATTTGTGAATTTAACCATGAATCTTGTTATAATAGTATTCATAAATTCACATTTCTCTTCCAGTTGTCTCATCAAATTTCTTTTTGGTAACTTTCCTAATTTCTAGGATAGTTGTTGATCTTCAATTCTTTTAATTCCTGTCTAGTCTTGATGTTCAAGAAAGTGATAAGCTTCATAGCTTGTTTTGGTTTATTGGCCATTTCTTCTTGTGTTTTCTAAATCTCAGCTTGTGCTACTAGCAGTAATTCTCTTTTTTCAAAAATGACCTAAATTGATGGCCAAACATCATGAATGGCCACAATTATATCTTTCCATAGGTAATTCTTGATATATGATACTTGTTCAGTTAAAGCCAACTAACTTTACAATTTATTAAGCTGTTCGCTTAATCTTATGGCTTTCTGTTCATGTGTCTTGGCATTAATCTGAGCCAATTTAGTAGAATTCTCAAGATTTTCAATTATCTTTGTTAATCTGTTGATTTCATTGGTTTTCAAGGACATCTCTTCCATTTCTTTTACCAATTGACTGCTATTATCTGTATGCTGCAATAATGTTGTAGAAGAATCATTACCTGAAGTTGTGGAAGAGGTCACTGGCACTGCAATGGCCAGTGGCTCTTTGGGTGCCAAATTTTCTCCTAAAGTTGAAGGCACTGCTACCATTATGACTGGGATGACAGTAGGAATGACTGGTTCTTTAACTGTCTCCTTTTCTTGGACAACTTGGTCCATTTTTATTTCCATTTGCTTAATCTAAGCTATCAACTGGAGAATTAAACTCATCATTTCATATTTTTCACTCTGATATTGGAGGACTTCTTTTGTTTGAGGATGCTCACTTTGAGGAAGCTTGAGCTGTTTCCTCAAGGTAGCTATGTCCTCATTTTTCTTTTTAATCAATAACTCAGCTGCTTTGATGTTAGCTGGATCATATTCTACCTGTAACACTAGCTCTTCTAAGGCTTTTATCCTTAGGTATTTTGCATACAATGAGGCTTTATCTATCTTCATTTGATCTTGCATGTTGAAGATAGTATTTTGGAGTTTCTGAGCACTCATAGCTTTTGTTTCCACAGTAGAATATATCATCTCTGAGCTCTGTCTATGGAATTCTATCTGATCCAATTCATGGATGGCCTCTATATCTACTTCAAGGTCAACTTTCCTATAGTCTGATATTGTCTTTGGCACTGCTACCTTAGGCTGCAAAACTGACATAATCAATTTTTTACTGGAGTAGTCAAAGGTTGATAGAAATCTTTTCTGATTGCTTGGCTTTTTCTTTAAGAATTGAGAATATATTTCAGTCTTGATTTCCTCATTCTTAAGCTTGATTTACTTGTATCTTTCTTTAATGTCCAAGTCCTTTTGCTCAGCTGCATGTCAAGAAGATGCTTCCATACTTTGCTACCTGTTCATTAACTGTTTCTCTTTATTTCTTTCTTCATTCTGATTGGGTTCATTGACAGTCATAGTAGCCACATTGGTAGCTGGAAAATCTGTATTGGTGTTCAAAGGCTCTATTCCTTCCACATCTATTGTCACTTTTTCTTTATCTGATGAATTTAGTTTGGGCCTTTTGTTATAAATGAGCTTGAACTTTGTTTATGTTGTGGTTTCTACAGTATAAGCTCCCTTTTCTCTGATTCTATTAGTGGATGTATTTGGCCATTTGGCAATTCCCAAAGTTTGACTAGTATTGCTTTGGTTCACTGCCTCTGTTAAAGTGTTTTCAACCCACTCAATTTGATTGGAAAGCTTTTCTATTTCTGGCTTTGACTCATGGATAAAGGGTGTCAATTTACATTTTACCCTTAGTCTACTTAAGATCCCTTGTGGATCATAGTTTCATGGAAGCTTTCCTCAAACTTAAACTCCAACAATTTCTTGGTTACTTCTTTCTCTGCATCTCTTTTATTATATATGAAAGGCCCAATTTGATTTTTGAGTTTAAATTGGGTCTTTTTCTTGGCTGCCATAAAATTAATTGAATCTGAATTCAGAATTTTCCTAATATATTCTAAGGCAAATATCCTCATTGGTGGATGCTTAGGTAACTTGTAAGGCAACAAGTTAGATCCAAAAACTCTGATTTTAGTGAATTTCTCATACAAATACCAATCACCTAATTTGCTCTGCTCTGATAGCTGCAATATTTTCTTCACTTCCTCACTGATTCTAGGCTGCTCTGTTTTTGTCAACATGGTAGTCAATGGATGTATAAACAACTCTGCAAACTCTAAATAATTGAATTATGTGTCGTATTTTCTGATTATAGATGTCCAAAACAGAACTGATAGAGGTTTTCCTTCTATATCCAACTTTTGAAATGAAATTGGAAAAATGTCTGATTGAAAATAAAGAAACATGTGAAAAAGATAGGAGGTATATCTGAATACTCCTTCAAGCTGTAAATGAGTCAATTGATAGTGAATACTATCAGCAATGAAACTAGCATAGTCAAAGATAACTGAGGGTGGTTGACCTGGATAAAGGGTGGATAAAAATCCCAAGATAGACTCATCAGTATGCTCATCTCTGAAATACCCAAGAATGAAGGAAATAATAGAGATTATATGTCTTAATCCTCCTGTGAAGTTTTCAGTAGAATATGGAGGATTTATTTTTGGGATTTCTACATAGGAAGGCATAAAGGTCTGAAAGATCATAAACCTTTTAGGAAAATCTAAGCCAAGATACAGTTGGGTTAAGGCCTCAATAGACAAAGAAACTACTTGGGGGTCTGGTTGGAGCTGAAACATTTGATTTATTGACTCTGTAGTGATGGTAAATAGGACCTCTTTCTTGACATTCACAATGGATCTTTGTTCTAGAACATAGTATTTCTCACACAATCTGATAATTCCTTGACAAGGGTAAGTTAATGGAACCACATACTTTAGTAAATGGGAATCCCAAATATTGATTTCATCTTCTTTATCTAGAACTTTTTCAAAGCACCAATTATGGATATCTATCAAGTTAAATTCCACAATAGGATCAACTATCTTATAGTCAGTATCAACCAAGGGAATGTGTTCAATGTCAACAACCGGGGGTTGTGATAGATTGACCACAATTGCAGTATTTGAAGTCATGACAGGGGTAGACTTAGGAGCTTTAGAACCTATAGGATTTTTGGTGCTCTGCTTTTTAGGCATCTTAGGGCTACTTCTACAAGTTTAAACTATTTGCAGAGGCAATTTTACTATAGTAGAGGCTTGATTGGGAAATTTTAGCAAAATAGGGTCTCTTTTTAGATTTTATACCCAATTAGGTTTATCAAAGAAGTTCTGAGGCTTTAAAAACTGGCATAAAACAGAAAACAGGGGTTTTCTAAGCTTTTTGACTGAAAAATGGGCTAAAACTCTATTTAAAAAGGATTTACAGAAGGTTAGGGCACCTGCACAGGATTTATGGCCTTTTAGAGCTTGAAATTGATCACTTAACTGTGGAAAATTGACATTTTTCTTTGAAAATACCGTGCAATAGACAACTAGGGTTCCTGGGAAAATTTTGCCAGGGTTTGGCTTGTTTTTGGGACTTTTGGGCAATTCAATTTACTCAATTTCTTGGCTTTGAAATGGTTCTTTTCTTTTAAACATGTTTTTTGAATTGAGTTGTAGATTTGAATCTTAGAAGAATACCTGTTTGAATGCAGGTATCAGCTTTAACAAGATTTCTTCAGTTTCTAGTCGATTTAGTAACTGCAAAGGTTCATCTGGAGAAAGTGCAGCTCCTCAACTGTCTTTAAGGGCTTAATTGGAAAAATTTGGAGGTTTTTTGGGCATTAAAATGACAACCAGAGGCTTTTTTCAGGGTTTATATAGTCGGGAGAGCAAACATAGAGGTTAAGTGCGCAAAAGAGATGAATTAACATTTGCTAAAGGTTTTATTAAAATGTATGAACTTTGCATTAAATGCAAGTCAAATCATAGCGGGAGGCGGTTTTGGATTACAAAGGATGAAAACCGCGAATGGTTATTGCGCGGATGTTGAGCAGTAATCGGTTTCAATCAAAACTGACGCGATCTAATGATGAGAGGCCACGTGGAGGGGAGGGGTCAATGTAAAACCACCCATTTCACGTGGCTTTGGCTGTCGGGTGGTCTTGCACTTTTTCCACGCGATATGGATCAGCGACCGTTGGATTTGAGGTTTTAATGCGAACAGTCAAGATTATTTCAGGAGTTGCATAGTAATGGAAAGGTGGGACCGGGCTTTAGTTATGTAAGCAGAGTGGTCTAATATGTGTTTAAACCTTTATAATATAATCAAGGAGTATAGGTTTAAAACATATATATATATATATATATATATATATATATATATATATATATATATATATATATATGGATATATGGGTTTTTTTATGCACATGTCGGGATAAAACTCATTGCAAAGGTTTTTATAGACAAGGTTTTTTAAGCCTTATCCATTGGTATATATACGACGGGTTGGGATAAATAATGTGTTAAAACCTTTATAATGTAACCAAGAGGTAAACGGTACAAAACATATATGAAAGGTCTTAGTCATGGTATATGCGGGGATGGATATTTATATTATATTAAAAACCTTTGTGACATGTTTTTAATATAACATAAGCGGGAGGGTTAATATATATTATATAGTGTTTTAAACCTTTTCGAATGGTTTAAAGACTATAGGGGCGGAATAGATGAATAATGATAACCTTTAGACCAAAGGGCTTTATATTTTGGGTTTTTATTTACGCATATGGGATAAATAGACTTTGGTCAAAAGTTTATAATAGTGGGTTATGTTGGGATCTTTAGATATATAAGGAATTAGTAGCTAGGAAAGGGTATCTTTTAGGATTTAATAAAATATGTTAAAAGTTAATATGAAAGGGGAGTGAAGTGAAACACAAAAATACATATTTATCTCTAAGTATAGTATAAAATAAAGCATTGCTCATATTTATATTTTTTCACTAATACTTAGGATAAGATGTAATTCTGAGGGTTTTATGAATGTTTATGAGGAGATGAAGTTAATTATAAGGGGATTACAATTTTACTAAGAAAGAATGTGTGCTTACTTAGGAAAAAGGGGTTTTAATGTATGAATGAAGGGTAAATTATGATAAATGAGGATTTAACATAGGAAATCAATATTTTTAACTAACCAGTCATCGAGCCTGGGTCTGGTCCCAACAAAAGTCAGAAAAATGCTCTGAGCCTATTTGAATGATAGCTTAGAATATTGAATACTTATAGGAGAGGGGAAATTAATGATTTTTCCCAATGATCATTTATTACATGCTTGCCCCACTGCTTTCTACCTACCCAGCTTTATTCTAACATTTTTTCTTCATTTTTGTAGGTGCATTTAGGCTTGCAGCCTTAAAAAATTATTCTTTCAAATCATAAAATATCTAAATCTACCTTATTTCATCTGAGGGCTCAGATTAAACTGTTGAGCTCCTCATTATTCTCTACCTATCTACTAATTTATCAAGATTAAACTGTTTGATAAATCTTTATTCACTATGTAAAACATGAAATTGAAAGCATGGAAAGTTAAGTTTAAACATTTTAACTCATCATGGATTATGGAATTTAATGACACTTTGCACATAATCATTATTCTTGCATCAAAAGTAAAAATTAGTGGCATTTGGACTTGCTCACTTTCAGGTCTTATTTTTTTATCTCTTTTTTCTTTTGGGGTAAATATTTTTTCTAATTCCTTTGATCTTTCTTTTAGGACTTTTTACCCTCTTTTATATTTTTTATTATTTTTCCTTTTTCATAATATGGGAAAACAACTTGCAAAAAACAAGGTATGTGCATATTTACAAGACTATCAAAGTTATTTCAAAATTTTATGAACCTTATTATTATAGGACCCTAACAATGGCTCCACTTGGGGATGGCATTTCCTGGTGAAATGTCAAGAACTTTGAGACCTAGTAGCCTTTGAATTTTGACTATGATGTTCCTGTAAGTGCCTCCTTCTTTCTGTAATAACTCATATTTATGAAATTTTACCCTTGAAAGCTTAGGGCCTTCTCCTTGGGCTTCAACTCTGTAAGGAAAACATCCAATCCAATCTAAACTTTGTAATGTATATGTACAATGATAAAAGTGAATAAAAACTAACTATTTTTTAACTCAGGGGAGTAGTAGTGCTTCAACATTCTACCATTGACTGGTCCTTCTTGTAGGTATGTTCTATCCAATTCTTCAAAAAGAACGCATTATTTCCTCTATATCCATAAATTACATAAGGTCATTTCCACAGGAAATCAAATTTCCCATGCTTACCTTTGTCTTCTCTCCTAGAATCCCACTTTAACAGTTGGTCTCCAATGTAAAAGTCGTCCTCTTCGGTCTTTTTATCATAATTTTTCTTGATTTTATCCTGAATGACTTGAGATTTAACATAAACTTCTTCCCTTGTTTGTTGCAAGTGAATAGTCTGGTTAATTCTTCTCTGAACATCATTAGTTTCAACCTGTAGTTCTTGGATAATTTTCATCACTGGCGCTCCTAATGAGGATGGAAAAACAACATCCATTCCATAAAAAAACTGATAAGGAGAGGTACCTGTTATAGCATCATTTTTCACCCTCATGTGATTCATGATTGTCTCTTTGGCCTTAGGCACCCATTCCCACAGACTTGAATAAAGTTCATAAAAAATAGCGTTTAAAATCCCATATGCGGGTATGCCCAGAATTTTCTGCGTGTATACATGAGTCCATAGATACTTTTCTGCGTATCCCTTTAAAATCATTAAAAACTATATAAAAAATCCCTATTTTCGAGGCTGGGTTGATGGTTATTCCCGTAATTCAACCACCCCAGTTCGTGGCCAACTATTTCCAACAGATTGAAACTACTTTGAGGGAGTATACAAGCCTCTCATATGCATGGCCTAAGGGAGAGAGAAAATTATAGACATTATACTCTATTGGAGCCCAATTCAAGTCTGATTTCCCGTGCCTCTTGCACTTCCCAGATTTTTACAAGAAACCCTTGTTTCCTGGAGATGTTCATCAGCTTATATATCATCTCGTGTGCACAAGTCTTGAAAGAATCCTAATGAGGTAAGGGCGGGATGGATCCGGACGACGATCTGTTCGAAGATCATGGAAGGATTCAGGTGATCTCTCCACCTTTCTATTATTGTACATGCTGTTCGTAATGAAGAAGAACCATCTTGTTCCCGAATTCACGTGTTAATATCTGCTTGCGTATGTAAAAATATTGTTAATTAAGAATTTATTATTGTTTATATGATGTTTCACTTCAATTACACTGAAATTTAGGAAAGATATATGTTGTACAACTAGATTTCCGTGCATGTATCTTCTTGATTTCCAAGTTGAAGAGGAAGAAGGGTTGCTGGGGGTTTGGACCCCGCAGGATCTACATCAAATGTAGGATCTACGCGTGAGTTCTACAATCTATAATATCTAGTTTTTAGCGTACAAGTGTGGTTGTGTGAGTCCTTCTTGAATAGCATGCCCTGATCTGTGGAGGTTTTGACCCAACGACCTCTAGGGAGTTATTTCCTGAAATAGAACTGGCGACTCCACTGGGGATCACATTCTTGTGATTCCCCTGTTGGGTGGTTTCAGCTGTTTTAAAGGTTTCCGACAATTTTAATCATTATTTCCAGTCCAGTTAGTTTTTTCTCAGTCAGACTAAAGACCTGGTTCTTTACCCAGGCTTGATCATTTTTGTTTTTTATTATTTACCTTTCCATACACTAGTTTTCCTCTACAAAAACGCGTATACACACAGGTTTGGTGAAAGGAAGTGGCGTATACGCGTTTTTCCTTTGCCACAGTCGCGTATGCACGCTTGTTGCAAAATTGCTAAGTAGCGTATGCTGGGCAAATTTTGAAATTTTTGATTTTTTGACTTTTTGGTCTTGTCTGCCTATGGAGACCTATTCCTGCAGTGTCCTTTTAGTCTTTGGATTGTGTTGAAGGTGGTTATTAGTCTTTTTCTCTCTTTTTTGGTTGAAGACTGGCTCATTTGGCAAATCTTGTTTTTTTTAGTGCTTGCACTTCTGGTTCGAGTACCAAGATCTCTTTCTGGGGATTCTTGGCTGTTCTGCTTAATCAAGACAGAGAGCTTCTGCTCATATGCTCTTTCCTAACTTTATGTCTTGCTTTGCACTTTAATTTTTTCCTGCTTTTCGGTTGGTTTTCTTGATTTCATTTGACTAGGTCTTGTTGCAATTTTTGAAGAGTCATTTCTAGGTCTTTGAAGTTTTATTTGCTGCAAGTTTGTGCTATTCTTCTGGGCTGAGTTATTGAGTTTCGTGCCTTCCTTTTGCTTGTATAAATCTTGCTACTAAGTGGCACTATAAGATTTGGAGCATTATTTTTGGAGTTTTTCTTGAAATTCAGAGATTGTTTGGCTTGGGAATTGGATAGTTCTTCTTGGTCTCTTTGAAATCTTATTTTTATAAAATTCAAAAGCTCAAAAACATTTTGTTTTGCCATTGCCTTTGTTTTGCATTTTTGTTTTGGTTTCTTTCCATCTTTTGAAGCCTTGTTGAGATTTCTTACCTTCGGTTTCTGACTCGATTTGGGAAGGGAATTTTCATTGGTTTCTTTCTCTTATTTCGAGCATATTTTGGTGTCTTTATACTGAGAGTTTCTGATTTGGGAACTAGCTTTTTGGACAACAGGAAAAGTGATAGAATTGGGGGATTCTTGGGAATTTCTCTTTTCTTTGTTAAAATTTTCATCTTAGAATTGGCATGCTCTTAGTAATTTGCATTAGGTGTACTTAAACATTTGTAGTCTTTTTCATAAATTTTACGAGTGTGAAGTTTGATATTTGAAAAGAAAGAAAAAAAATAGTCTCGTAGAACCTGTGTAGAAATTTCTTTTCATCGAAAGGCAATTACTGCATCTGCATGTAGTTTGGTTTTCAATAATTCCTTTTCTACGTCATAAAACATCATGAGTTTCATTTTCATATTCCCTTGACTTAATATAACAACCAACTAAAATAAGCGTGTTAATTTAAAAACAACTAGCAAGTTTTTTATTAAGTGTCATACATCAACAAGCTAGGTTGTAGGGCCTTGAATTAGGTGAGTGGAGAGTTAAATCTCCAAGGCTGCTCAAACTAAAACACAGAAGTTTATTAAATGAGTGAAATCCAACTCCATTAGGTGGACCGGGAAATCTCTCCTCCAGAGAGTCAAGTGTGAGGGGAAGTGAAGGTTGAGACGAGAGATACCCCCTCTCTGATTTACTGGATCTTGCCTTAAGACCGTTCCGCCCGGCTACTGACACGGATTGGTGCCCTTAGTTTCCATTCCTAGGTTCCACACAGGTGACTGCGGGGGGGAATACCCGTGGTAGCTGAGGCAGACGTCGTATCACTTCCAACAGTACTTATGGAGGGTGCCCCGGCGAAGCTTGGGTACTTGCACCGGCAAAGGCTATTGTTAGGAGGTCGGCGTAACTGTTTCTGTTACCTTCGCTATTAGGCCTAGGCCGTAATTATCCCAGACTGCTTTCGGGAGGTCCTATTTTTCGTTTTCTCGTATTTTGGTGTCCGGTCCTAATCACCCGGAGTGGAAATACCTAAAGGCTACTTGCTTGGTTGCATCTTAGGGATTTTTGTAGTGAGTGCTCTTTGCTCCTAGCTTGCTTAGCTTTATACCTTTTTGAGTCTAATTAATCTGTTAAAGTGGCTGATCAAGCGCCTCGTCGATCGAGGAGAGTTCGGGGGTTATCTCCCGAAAGTGTCAAGCCTTCTTCAAGAAGGCGTAGGAGTAATACAGCAGGTGAATATCACCCAGTGGTATCTGACGCAGCGGAAAGAGATCCTCCGCTAGGGCTTGAAGGTTTTGTAGTTAGTTCCAGTGTTGGTTCCGAGAGGAGCGCTTCGCTCACCTCGAGAGTCTTATTTTCGCGAGAAGAAGAAGTAGAAGTAGAGGAAGTATCTCAGCTTTCTGAATCACTTCCATCTCCTCTTCCTCCTGATTACCCGTTTTTTGTTGATTACATCAGACCTGAGTCAGAAAGACCAGAAAGTCCTTATCCATATTATTCATACCTTTCGATGGCCACGACTGGGAATGTGGCTTCGGCTGTGAGTGCTGCAGGCATTCAGACTCTTGCTTCAGTGGAAGGAGGAGGCACAATTGCTATATCTTCGATTGCTTCTAGTATTGTTGTGTTTGGCTTTGGTTTCACCCAAGCACAAGATTCTCAACCTGGTCCCTTTTGTTTTGGAATGCCCACTAGTGGGATTCCTTCGTTTTCCTTTTCCGCTGCTGCAACTGCGTCTGTACCCATGTCTTCCATGGCTAGTGGGTCAGCTTCTTTTCAAGGGTTCCCCTTCGGAAGTGGGCATATTCCTAGTTCAAATCCTTCCTTAGGGTCTTTTCCTTTTACTTCTCAGACTCAGAGTTTTAACCCTTGGTCTGGAGGTCAAAGTTCGACTACCTTTGCAGGTTGGAACCCTGTATTTACAGCATTGGGGGCAGGGAATCAGTTTCTCGCTGGTCAACAAGGGAATGTTTCTTTCCCTTCTTCGAGTGCTTATCAAACTTTTTCCCCTCTTTGTAATGCTTGGAACCCCTATCAGGGGGTTTCCTCTTTATTCACTACTTCGGGGGGGGGAACTGTTCCGGTCTATGGTAACTCTACGTTGGGAGGGGGTCCTTCTCCAAATGCTAGGTCCTATGGCCCAACATTTTCTACGGGTTCTTTCTGGCAACCTGGTGCCTCATCAAATCCAGGTTATTCTTTTCAGAATGTTGGGAATTCATCCCACCAAGGATGGAATCCTCAGGCTCCTCCTCGTTTACCTTTTCTGGCAACGTTGAACTTGCTATATTTGTTGAAATTGACGAATGATCCGATCTGATATAGTCCGAGGTGGCCTTCGGTTACTACCAAAATACCTTAAGACATTCCAAAGTTTGAAGGCAAGAATGGAGAGGACCTGGTTGATCATATCACCACTTTCCATTTATGGTGTTCATCTAACTCCCTGATCAAGGATTCGATTAGGTTGAAGTTGTTTCAATGCACCTTGACTGGAAACGCTGCCAAGTGGTATATTGAGTTAACTGGGGGAAGTTTTGCTACTTTTGGAGATCTGGCTACTATATTTCTAAATCACTTCCATTTTCCTATCCGTTATGATGTCAGGACTGAAATCCTAGCTAATTTTAAGCAGGACGACGCAACCCACATTTCTGATCATATTCAGGAATGGCGGAGAAGGAAGAGGCTCATTAAAGCTTATATTCCGGGAGAATTTCTTTTGGAATGGTTTTTGAAATCTCTGCAGGCAGATATTTCTAAGGATGTATCCCTCTCAGGGGTATTTTCTGAGGAGCAGGCTATTTTTAGGGCCCAACAGCTTGAATTGATATATTCTCAGTCTGGTGTCCTTCATAAATATTTTCCTAATGCTCCTCGCTCCAAATTAGACATATCCAAGACTAAACCCTGTCCTCATGGTGACAGACTTATTGGGTCGATCAATAGTGGTGCAGCTAACCTACTTAGTCAATTGCAGTAGTTGTCTATACAATCTGCTTCTTCTGGTCAGGCTGTGCCTGCTGAGTAATCGCCTTCTCAATCTTTGTTGGTAAATGTCGTTCATACTTCTAACCCTAAAGAAAATCAACAATCCGAAGGGAAGAAGAAGGGACAGAACAATAATAAGAAAAAGGGCAAGAATGGGAAGGGTAATGCAAATAAATCCAACGAGCATGTTGGTGAGGGTCCAAAGGATAAAAAGAAAGTGAAGTTTCCATGAAAGTTATGTGCTGGAGACCATCTTACTCACCTTTACCCTAAAATTCAGGATGCACAGCACTTGTTAGCTCATCAGGGTTCTTCTAGTTCCCAGGTTGTGTTGAAAAACCCTTTTCCCCAAGGAAAACAGCTAGTTGTTGGCGCAAATCAAAATACTGGGGCTTCCTTTGGGGGCACCTAGGAAGGGGAAACTCCGTCAAACATATACATGATGAGTTCTCATGCGGATATCGCCACGAGATCCCGTGATTATGGAAAATATGAGTGTTCGAAAGCCAATGGTGCTCCCGATGGTACTGAGCCACTTCATATCATGAGGCCTACTATTGAGCCTATACCTCGGATGCCAAAAGCATATACTAAGCGTACGACGATTAATCCAAATGCCAGGGTTGCCCATAACTACTCTATTGTGGAAGATTTGGCGCAGAGTCCCTGTGCCATGTCGGCTCTTGAGGTGCTCCAGTCTTGTCCAGCTCAGCGCATTGCTCTGCTCACTACTATTGGGGCTTTCGATCCAAAGAAATCTCTTGTGATTACATTCGATATGTCTAATTTTAAAAAGAGACTCCCCCATCATATGGATTTTCATATCAAATCTTCGTTTCGGAAATTTAATATCTTTCGAACAGTCGTTGATGAGGGCGCTTCCACATGTGTGATGTCTCTCACATGTTGGAAGGGAATTGGATCTCCCACAGCTGTTCCATCTGCTACTCTTCTGACTGCGTTTGATGGTCATTCTCATAGACCACATGGTATTGTCCCAGCTTTGCCCATCTGTGTTGGGGGAAAAACTGTAAATATAGAGGTTGAGATAATTGATGCAAGCTTGGACTACAACCTTCTGTTGGGGAGAAACTGGATTTATGAGATGGATGCCATTGCATCCTCATTATTTCAGGTTATTTGTTTCCCTCACGAAGGGAGGATTGTTACAGTGGATCAACTGGACTGTTCTCTTGTAGACCCGAATGCATCTACTGACTCAACTATTCCAAAGGTGGATAATGCCAAGCCGCCTGTTGAGAATTTAGGGGTTGGAATGTATTATTCTTTGATGGGTACTTTTGATATTCCACCTCCTATCGTTCATATAAATGCGATTTCATCCTCTAGGGCTCCTATTCGAAGAGATTTCTTCAGAACTCATTATTTTTCGGACCCTTGGACCTTACTTTCCCCTACCTCCACATTAGCAGAAGGTCAATTGGGTGGAATGGCATTTCCAATGTCTGCAACTGAGATTGCTTATCAATCTATTGTTGACTCTGCAGAGTCCATTCCAGCTCCTCTTTCTCTGGAGGAGTTGGATGGCGATGTGGCTCCGGCTTGGACACTTAGTTCTTCTTCCGCCTAGGATTTCCTTGATACCACTCTTCCATCTGAAGAGGCCATCCTGGAAGCTATGACTGGTATAGATAGACCATGGTATGATTTGCATCATCGGTCTTACTTTTTACTTGATTTGAGCGAAGTTGAATCAAGTTTTCCAAGTCCTTTGTCTCCTGGTCCTGTTCACCCAGTCCTGAACCCTTTAGCACCAACACAGGTATATGCTGAAGGGAACATGGCTGTGATTTCTCCAACTATCTCAGTGAACATTTCTAGGGATCCCAATGTTATAGAGGATGTCTTCATCGGAGCTGAATGTTCCCCTGAAGAGATTCATATTTATACCGATCTCTTTAAAGAGTTTAGGGATGTTTTCACTTGGTCTTATGAGGAAATACCTGGTATAGATCCATCTATTGTCCAACATGAGATCAAGACTTACGAAAATTCTAAGCCTGTGAGGCAAAAACTTCGTCCGATCAATATTAGGAAGGTTGCAGCTGTTGGGCCGTTAATATGCCATTATTATTATCACTTGTGAACGCTTATTCCACCCATTTCTACCATTCTTCATCACGTCATTTATTATAATTTATTATTTAAATCCATTTTATAAATGATTTATGCTCTTATGAATGAATATTATTTATCTTCCTTTATTTCTAATAAATTGATGATTATGAATTATTTTATCAATGATGGTTTTAATAAGTTGGTTATAACATTATTCACCATTTTTAGCCTCCAAGATAATTTCCAGATTGAAGATTTGATCATTAAAAGTGCCAACTCAGAAATGCGCTGGAATAAGGAGTGACCGTTTTGCGGTTGAGATTCTGAGCAAATGAAAACGAATCTGAAAAATCCGGAACATGGGTTTTGTTCAGAACGGACCCAATTAACTTTAGTAGAGAATGGTTTGCCCAAATTCGGCTTGTACTGAGAGAAATGCAGGGTTCTTTGAGCACGATTTTCTCAGATCTGTGGTTGCGGCCGTCCTCCAAATCTCAGCTACAAAGCCAAATTCGACTTGCTGTTGTTGAAAGATGGATGTAAATCTATTTTATTGTTGATCAATTGGTTGGAAGAAATTCAATATTATTATTAGAGATCCTATTTGCTATTTAATTTCTCCTCCTTCTGATTATAAAAGGAGAAGCATGTATTGTGTATGGGGGGAGGGAGAGACTTTTCTTATTGTAATTTGCAGAATTGTGCATCGGCTCTTGTTAAGAGAGTGTGAGCTGTTTGTAAACATTATTAATGCCTGATTAATAAAGGAGTTCACTGTTGTTCCATTTCTCAAGCGCTGGAGTAAAGCACAGCAACGCTTCACCGGTGGTTGAGGGCCCGGCCCTGGTGGAGTGATCTGTTGTTTGTATTTCTATTAGTTTATTTCTGTTGTGTGAAGTTCGTTTATTACAATTAAAGAATTGAGTTATTGCTAATTGGATCAAATACAGAGTCATTGTTATTCCATTCTTTACAAGAAGCATGATTCATGATTCAATTGTTATAAAATGTTGTTTTTATGTATCTAATTCCAGTTGTTATTCCTTTTGTTTATGAATTACGATAGTTGATTGTTGCGTGGCTGTCGACAGGATTAAAGAGTAGAAATCTAGTTTTCTTGGTTATGAATTGAATTCACTGTTTATTTTACGCTGCTATTCAATTCCTGTTCATTTCTTTTAGATTGATGTTCCTTTCCAGTTTGCGTTTTAGATTTCATTTCCTTTGAGTTGTTTTCACTTGCTTTTAGATCTCTAAACTGTAGAGGGCAGAGCTAATCATTCCAGGTCCCCAGATTTGGTCATCTCACATCGATTTCTAGGGGAAAGAGTTATTACTACTGCGTCCCTAATCGATGTCTAGCAAGGTTGCTGTAGTGTAGTCTTTACATTTCTGTCATTTGTAATTATATTTCTTTTCAAGCAGATTTCTTTTCAAGCATTTATTATTTCTGCATTTGTATTTCTATACTACATCTTCACAAACATTACTCTTGAGTAAATAGCCGCCTCAGACTGAGTACACTCTTGAAACAAAAAGTCGTCCCTGGGTTGATAATTAATGTGAAGGTAATTAGGAGTTAAAAAGACACCTTTTTATCGCTCCACAGCAGCTATCAAAG
Source organism: Pinus albicaulis (assembly GCA_034641835.2). Lineage (NCBI taxonomy): Eukaryota > Viridiplantae > Streptophyta > Pinopsida > Pinales > Pinaceae > Pinus > Pinus albicaulis. Next base: position 118,799,212 of record CM076581.1, read on the forward strand.
CCAAGGTGGAGAAGCTGCTAAAGGCGGGATTTATTTTCCCTGTTCCTTTGACAGAGTGGGTTTCGAATCTTGTTCCCGTGGATAAAAAACAAGGAACAATTTGAGTTTGCATTGATTTCAGAGACCTTAATAAACCATGTCCGAAAGATAATTACCCCACACCATTTATAGATCAGATTATCGATGAGTGTGCCGGTAATGAGATTTTCTCCTTCATGGACGGTTTCTCCGGATACAATCAGATTACTATCCATCCTGAAGATCAGCATAAGACTGCCTTTATTTGTCCCTGGGGTACTTTTTCTTACAAGAAGATGTCTTTTGGTCTTAAAAATGTTGTGGCTACTTTTCAGCGGGCCATGTCATATGCTTTCCACGATATCAAACATATTATCGAGGTGTATTTGGATGATTTAGCTGCTCATTCTTGAAAGAGAATTGATCATCCTTCTCACCTCCGTCAAGTATTTGAACGATGTTGTTTCTACAAGATTAGGTTGAATCCGAACAAGTGTGTTTTCGGGGTTACATCCAGTCGGTTATTGGGATTCATTGTGTCTTCGGAAGGGATTAGGGTAGATCCCTTCAAGGTTGAGGCAATACTTCGGTTGCCTCCCCCGTCGTCTATTCGTCAACTTCAAATTCTACAAGGAAAAGCTAATTTTCTTCGAAGATTTATCGTAAATTATGCTGAAGTTACCAAAGGATTTATGAAATTTTTGAAGAAGGGAGTTCCATTCTTTTGGGATGACTTCGCTCAGCACACATTCGATGCTTTGAAAAAAGCATTAACCTTTGCTCCTATATTGAGTCCACCTAATTATAGCAGGGATTTCCTTTTGTATCTTGCAGTAGCAGAATCTACCATTGGTATGGTTCTGGTTCAAGAGGACGATGCTCTGGCAGAGCATGTTATATACTATCTTAGTCAAGGCTTGGTAGGACCTGAACTCCAGTATACTCTGATAGAGAGGCTAGCTTTAGCAGCTGTTCATGATGTACAGCAACTCAGACATTATATTCTTCTACAAAAAACTTATGTTTTGGCAGCAGCCAATCCATTTCAGTTTGTTATCAGTAGGCGAGTGATTGGGGGAAAATACAATAGATGGATTGTGATTTTGCAGGAATTTGATCTCGAGTTTATGTCTGCCAAGTCCAAGAAATATTTAGTTTTCGCAGAATTAATCTCCGAGTTGCCCTGCGGAGAAGAGGTAGTTTATGATGAATTCTTCCCGGATGAACATTTGTTTCTCATCTCTCCACAGGATCCTTGGTATGGAGATATCATTGTGTATCTTCAGACTGCGAAGTTTCCCTCTACTTTTTCGAAAGATGAGTGCCGTAAGTTGCATCACTTGGATAAAAATTAATTGATTATTGGTGATGCTTTATACCATCGAGGGGTTGATTCAATCCTGAGACGTTGCTTAACAATGAAAGAAGCTGAGGCTGTGCTGAATGATTGCCACAGTGGAGCTTGTGGTGGTCATTTATCTGGGCTTACCACAACCCAAAAAATCTTGTGTGCTGGATACTTTTGGCCTTCAATTTTCAAATATTGTATGGAGTCGGTCAAAAAGTGTCATCTGTGTCAAGTCTATATTCGAAAAATGCATGCTCATCCAGCTCCGCTTTTTCCAGTCATTATTGTCGGTCCCTTTACAAAGTGGGGTATTGATTATACTACTTATAACCTACCTTCGGCTAAAGGTTACAAGTACATTATTGTAGCAGTAGACTACTTTACGAAGTGGGTCGAGGCTATCCCTACTTTTGGGAATGATGGTGAGACAACAGCTCTTTTTCTTTTCAACCAGGTTATTGCTCGTTTTGGTATTCCTAGAGAGATTGTCACTGATCATGGCAGTCATTTTCAGAATAGCATGATGGCTGAGTTGGCTCTAAAATTAGGTTTTTGGCAGGAGCATTCATCTCCGTATTATCCTCAGGCCAATGGGCAAGTGGAAGCCATGAACAAATCCCTGAAGACCATTCTTCAAAGGACAATTAATAAAGCTCGATCCAACTGGCATATCATGCTGTATCCTGCACTTTGGGCATACAGGACGTTAGTGAAAACTGCAACTGGATTTACTCCGTTTCAACTATTTTACGGGCTGGAATCCATATTTCCCATTGAATGTGAGATTCCTTCTCTTAAGTTAGTTGTTGAGCTTCTTCCTGACACTTCTAGTCTTGAAGAACGTCTCCTTCATCTGGAACATCTTGATGAGTAGTGTCAGGATGCCGCCACGATGAATGAGGCGCATAAGAAACGAATCAAAGTTCAGTATGATAAGGCGGTCAAGCCTAGGGTTTTCTTGGAAGGCGACCTTATTTTGGTCTATGCCCAAGAGAAGGATGCCCTGGGTGCAGGAAATTTTAAGTCTATGTGGTATGGCCCCTTCATCGTTAAAAAAGTCCTTAAAAAAAGAGCATATACCTTGGTTGATTTTGAAGGAAATGAGTTGCCAGAGCCCAGAAATGGGCTCTATTTGAAAAGGTATTATGCCTAGGCTTCGACCTGGCATTTTTCTTTTGTATATAGTAGTCTTGTTTTGTACATATCTGGTTTTTTGTCTTTGATGTGATGGTGGTGTTTTTGATCTGCTTTGGCAGGTTGTGTTGAATGACATGAGTCATTATGGTTTTGCCGATGGTGCTAGTAGACACACCCGGAACTTGGCTTCTGCGGCTTGGGTGCTTCATCATCCATCTGGTCAGATGTTAGTATCAAGAGGAGTCTGCATTGGTCCTGCTTCGAATAATATAGCAGAGTACACTGCAGTTATTTATCTACTCTCGGAGGCAATATCTTTGGGTGTTGATTCGTTGGTATTTTTCTTGGACTCCCAGCTGGTGGTGTCGCAGTTGAACAACACTTATCGGGTTCGAGATCCATTTTTACTTCGATTGTTTTTGAGGGTACGTTTGTTACAAAGATAATTTCAATTTTTAACATTCATTCATATTCCTCGAGCAAAAAATTGGATTGCAGACTCATTAGCTAATCAAGAAATTGATTGGCATATTAATCATTCAATACATTAAATTTAATCATAAAAAACATCATGCATTTTTATACATTTGTCACATCACATCATAAATCGTTGTATATATATATCTCATCAAAGTGTTCAAAAACTATACAAAATTTGGATCCATAAGTCATACAAAATTAGGGCTTATGCCCGATCATGTTCAGTATCAAAAAATATAGAGTCATCTGGTAATCATATCTATTCACTCCTGTGGTCCCTGCCCAAAATTCGTATTCCTATAGAACACAATCACAGTGGTGACTCAGCGGAATAATCGCACCCAGTCACGTGGTACTCCCACTACCTGTCTCTGGATGGCCTCAGGTAGATCTTCCACTGCAGCCATAGGCACTTGGAGAGTTAAACCCTCCAAGTTCCTCTATACAACATGGAGGGTCCTATCTGGGTCTATAGTATCTGCCTCGCCTCTGCGGCACTTATGCCGTGGGTAACCCTCAGGACGGACTGGTCCAATATCTGTATCATGATCATCATAATATTGTAATTCATTTTGAATCCAATCAAAAACATGTTTTTTTTTCACATTTTTCTCATATATATTGAAAAAAATCCAAAAAAATCATATAATTAAAAAATTGCAATCTTACCAATTGCGCCCCATGCCGCGCTAGGTGGAAGGACGAGGTCTAGATCACCGCAGAAATCCATCCCGGCATAGGGGTAGTCCTCCATGGCGATGAATTGTTCTCCCCACCATTGGAAGAACTTGTCATCCCAGGTGATTCGGGGAACTTCACTTCCCCCCAGTCTCTTCATCAAATCTGCCCATCGGGCAATTCTTGGGTCTCTTGGGCTGTTGATGGAAGAGATCACTTTGGGTCGAAGCCCAGGAATCTTCTCAAAGAAGAATGTCATCAAGATGGTCCCATACCTGAAATTTTTTGTTTTTTCTTTCTGGATGGAAGTCAGTTGTTGCTTCATGTTTATTAGTAGAGTTGTACACCAATCATACAGGTGAGCTAAGCATTCCACAACTATGCTCATCTAAGTCCTGGATGCCTGATGCAAGGAAGCAGATCCTGCTACCTTGCCAATGGTGAATAGGAGAATCTTTATGTGTATATCTCTCAAATATTTTATAGCAATCTGAGTCCCTACTTTCTTGGACCCCTCTACACAGTAGACATGGACATAGTCATCCACAGTAAGCCCGCTTAAAGGCTTGCTGTGAAAATCTACTGGGTCTCCTCTCCATGAGAGTCCAATGATGAAGTAGATGTCTTCTACCTCTATGTGTATGGGAATTCGATCTATCACGAAGAAATCTTCCTCCGGTTCCCAATAATTTACTAGCATTTCAAGTAACTAGACATTACTCTTCATATTTGGCATTTTGAAAAATTTGAGCAATCCACAATTTCGGAGGATATCGAGCGATAATTGATATTTCATTAATTCATTATCGATTGCACTATGCTCATGTTCCCTCCAGGTGATAGTAATCCTGAAAAAATTCATTCATTTTTCCATTAGAAACGTTATTTTACATTTCGGGTTACGCATACGCGACTTACCCTGTACACAATCGTGTATATACGCTGCTTGGTCCATACGAACCCGCGTATGCGCAGAGCCCTAAATTAAAAAAAATATTTCTACGGTGAAATTTCTGAATTTTAACTCTATTAATGGAAAAAATTGATAATAATGATGGATTAAGAGCTTACCTAACTGATTCAGCGAAGTTTGGTCACTGATTGCTCCTGTTTTGACGAAAGAGGGTTTTTCTCTAGAGCTCTTTTTTCCAAATCAACAAGTAACAATGAACCAAATGTGAGGTAACATGTGTATTTATGCCTAGAATTTGAAAATTTTTGCAAAAAAATGTTATGCTTATTTTTTCAATTTATCTTAACCTGCATAACCCAGATGCTTGTAAGTGCCCAGATTGGTATATTTTCAGGTACATTTTGATAAAGTTGAGATTTTTCCAGCTTTTGATCCATGACTGCTGACCTGTCATGGTAGGTATATGATCTTCACTAGCATATAGGTTAGGGAATCCAATTTCCATTTCATTTTTCATACTAGCCTCCATTCTGATCACTTGCCATGGGGTCGATCCCATCAGGTCATGAGTATTTCATCCATTTCACTCGCCGATTATTTAATCATGACTTGGTGGTAGAGCCTTCCTTTACATGGGCTTCCTAGTTAGTTCCTTGCTAGCACTTGTTGCCCATGCTATGTTTTATATAGGCTCGGGAGTCCTCTTTAGTCCCGCCATGACTTACGTGTTGAAGCTTCATTCTTCTTCTTCTTCACTATCATTTTTCTGGCTATTACCCTAGAGGCTCACTGGTGTTGTTGAGTTGTATTACTGCATTGCATATTGGCTACTTGTTTATCCTGGCCGTTAGCCGGCTTCATTTGGACTCGATGTTTAAGCCATCTTTTGACCTTGACTGTCTGTACAAGTTAACCATTGCATGCACTTAGCTATCACGACTTGACACCATTTTTACCCATGGATGGAACATTCCTTTGAGTATCGCTTACCAGTTTCCGCCACCTTGCATTGAGCATAGGATCATTCCTATCCCAGGAACTAGTGCATCTGTTTCTTGATACTCGTTCTATCCATTGTACCATAGCATTATTTTATTCTTTTTCAGGCTTATTATATGAAAAAGACAAAAAAAATCAAATATAACAAAAAGAGCGGGAACAGGATGTTACTTCGTAATTTGATGGCAGTACAGTATCAGTTTGTCACCCTTGGACAAAACACATACACTTATATATTTACTTCATTTGGGATGGTTTTAGTTTTGACCTAGGTTTAGATTTTTCCTTGTTTCACTGGTCAGTTCTCCCCCGGTTGGTTATCTCTTCCAATCATATGGAGAGTTTGTTTTTTCCTCCTGCATAACAGACTTATATAGTGTCTTTTTTTTACTGCCACGGTCATCACGAGTTGTGATTTTGTTCAAGGGAAGTTTAACCAGAGTTGGCCATTCTGCGGTGTCTCTTGACTCATTATTCAGTCGGCCTTCCCGGTCTTGTCAGTATCTTGTTCTATCACATCAGATGTTTTGGTATTTTTCTCATGCTGGTTTGAGAAGGTCTCCATTGAATTCATGCTGGCGGGTTTGTCTCTCATCGACTACAACATATTTCTCTGAGAGTAAACCTAGAGTTGCACCCTGGCCCTATTTCCATCATTGATAGGTGACCTTGTGCTCAGCATTTGATCATCATTATGGGTCTTTGACTGAGTGGTTTCCCCTGTGTTCGACATCAGCATACATTATCACACTTGGGATTTGTGCAGTACCTTGATTTCCATTTGAACCTATCGGTGGATATCTCGCCTCTGTGTCAGCATTCATTATTGGTTGGTTCAGAGGGTTTCTTCCGTGTGCTAGCTTCATCTTGTGCATGTCGGAAGCATACTTCAGTTTGGTTCCGTCACTCTTCTTCGTCCGATTCCTTCCAAATCTTGGCCTGCGGGTTACACTCACACTGGACTGATGTGGGATGCCTTAATGCCTTCCTTCCAGCAGATATTTTCCCATCGAATCCGACTCATTGCTCCGGGAATAAGGTCTAGAGTCTTTTGTCAGTACCTTAGGGTTTGCAGTCATTAGTGGCAGACTCTTCACTATCGACAGTGGGGATTCATCATTGCCTCCTGATTGGTATATTCTTCGAAGTGTTCGACTTCAACTCATTCATTCACACTTGTTAGATTATACTGGGGTACCTTGACACTCATTTTCATTATCGGTGGGTTGTCTCGCGTTTGTTAACGGTATACATTATTGATCGGTGGGTTGTCTCACATGGTCGACTTTAGTTCATTTATTCCCATTGTGTAGAATTGTGCCATCTAGATCGGTGAAGACCTCGGGTTGCATCAACATCTTTCGGTTCACTTTTGATAGTCCTTTCAGTTTCTTCCAGTGATGGCGTCCACCCTTATATGTTGCAGTGTCCATACAACAACATCTTATATGTTGGCTCCCGAGTTGCGTTATTGTACCATGTGTTCCACCCCTTATGATTTGGTACCTGGAGATTTCAGTTACTTTTGTGATCAGACATCCATTTTCAGCACTATTGATCAGTTTGATATATGTGATACTTGGACATTGATTCCGACTTGTACTTCCGAGCCGTGCTCAGATGATTCATTGTGTACTTTCAGTTCATCTATACCTGTATACATTCTGGATCTATTATGTACTTTCTATATGGATATATTTTTGACTGAGCATGGGTATGCTTGCATCAGACATGAGTTGACTCTCTGTTTTCTTTCATTAGTTTTTGGCAGGCTGAAATCTGGTGAAGTCCTCTCTTGTCCTCGCGAAGTTATTTTTATGCACATAATACATTTCGGCCATAATGTACCCCTTCTGACCTCATATATTAGGGGGCATCTGTTATAGCATCATTTTTCACCCTCATGTGATTCATGATTGTCTCTTTGGCCTTGGGAACCCATTCCCACAGACTTGAATAAAGTTCATAAAAAACAGTGTTTAAAATCCCATACGCGGGTATGCCCAGACTAGTCCGCGTACATACGCGAGTCCATAGATACTTTTTCGCGTATGCCTTTAAAATCATTAAAAAATATATAAAAAATCCCTATTTTCGAGGCTGGGTTTATGGTTATTCCCGTAATTCAACCACCCCAACCCATGGCCAACTGTTTCCAATAGATTGAAACTACTTTGAGGGAGTATAAAAGCCTCTCATATGCATGGCCTAAGGGAGAGAGAAAATTATAGACATTATACTCTATTGGAGCCCAATTCAAGTCTGATTTCCCGTGCCTCCTGCACTTCCCAGATTTTTACAGGAAACCCTTGTTTCCTGGAGATGTTCATCAGCTTATATGTCATCTCGTGTGCACAAGTCTTGAAAGAATCCTAGTGAGGTAAGGGCGGGACGGATCCAGACGACGGTCTGTTCGAAGATCGTGGAAGGATTCAGGTGATCTCTCCACCTTTCTATTATTGTACATGTTGTTCGTAATGAAGAAGAACAATCTTGTTCCCGAATTCACGTGTTAATATCTGCTTGCATATGTGAAAAGATTGTTAATTAAGCAATTATTATTGTTTATATGATGTTTCACATGGATTACACTGACATTTAGGAAAGATATATGTTGTACAACTAGATTTCCATGCATGTCTCTTCTTCATTTCCAGGTTGAAGAGGAAGAAGGGTTGCTGGGGGTTTGGACCCCGTGGGATCTACATCAAACGTAGGATCTACGGGTGAGTTCTACAATCTATAATATCTAGTTTTTAGCGTACAAGTGTGGTTGTGTGAGTCCTTCTTGAATAGCATGCCCTGATCTGTGGAGGTTTTTGACCCAACGACCTCTAGGGAGTTATTTCCCGAAACAATACCAATGGACTTCTTAGTTGTAAGTCTATCTGCCCATAAGGCATTGACTAACTTTCTATTCCAAGATTTCTTGTTACCTTCCAATAGTTTTTTAATGATATTTACAAGACTTTGGTTTGAGGATTTAGCTAGGCCATTACCTTGAGGGTAATATGCAGTAGAGTGGCCTAGGGTAATATGGTATTTGTGGCAAAAGGCAATCATCTTTTTGGATTTTAATGCTGCTGCATTATCAGTAATAATATTTTTGTGGGAATCCAAATCTTGAAAGAATGTTATTTTCTAGGAAGGCTATAATTACTGTGTCAGTGGCTTGTCTGGAGGGTATGGCTTCGATCCACTTTGTGAAATAATCAGTGGCAGTTAAAATCCACTTGTGTTGGCTTGAATATGGAGGGTGAATTTCACCAATGAAGTCTAAACCCCATTGTTGAAATGATATCTCAGTTGAAATAGGATTTAAAGGTAGGGGTAAAAAAATTTTCTTGCCTTCAAAAATTTGGCATTTGTGACAAGAAGTCACAAACTTTTTAACGTCAGTGAACAAAGTAGGCCAGTAGAAACCAGCTCTAAGGATCTTGTCAGTAGTATTTTTCCAATATAGATGCCCTCAGTAAACAATTCAATAAAAAGAGCGGATCATTGAGTAAGAGGTGTACATTGAGCAGCCTGAAGGATTTGAGATCTTCAGCAGTGAGTCACATGTGTGAAAAATTAAAAGAGTGTTGTATGGACTGAAGCAAGCACCATGTGCTTGGTACACATGGATCAACAACTATTTCACTGGACTTGGCTTCACTAAGAGTGAGGTGGATGCAAACTTGTATCAAATTTTGGTGGAGGGTAAGCTTTTAATCATTATTCTTTATGTTGATGATTTAATACTAAGGGGTGATGAGCAGTTGATACACTCATGCAAGGCAGATCTTGGAAAGGAGTTTGAGATGAAGGATTTGGGTCTCCTTCATTATTTCCTTGGATTGGAAATATGGCAGCAGGAAGGTGAACTTTTTTTTTCTCAAGGCAAGTATGCCCGGGAGATACTGGAGAAGTTTCACATGCAAGGCTGCAAGCCTATCGACACTCCTCTTCCAGGAAATTGGAGGAAAGAGGATGCTACATTAGAAGAGGTAGTGGATGCCACTGTTTATCAACAGTTGGTGGATTCACTCATGTATTTAGTTAATACAAGACTGGACATATGCTATGCGGTGAACCAGCTTTCACAAGCGATGGTTAAGCCTGCCAAGATCTTTTGGAAGGCAGGAAAGCATGTCCTGAGGTATATCAGGGGCACATCTTAGTATGTCTTATGGTACAGACAGACGGATGAGGTGAAGTTGCATGGCTTCATGGATGTAGATTGGGCAGGCATCCCAATGGACAGAAAGAGCACATGAGGAGGGATTTTCAGTATTGGATCTACGACAATTTCTTCATACAACAGTAAACAAATATCCGTGGCACTAAGTTCAACGAAAGAAGAATACATGGCAGCAAGTCAAGCTGCATGTGAGGCTATCTAGATGAGGAATATCCTGGTCAGTTTGTTTGGTTCACATTTAGATCCTACAGTGATACATTGTGATAATCACAGTTTCATTAAACTCTCAATAAATCCTGTGTTTCATGATATATCTAAACATATTGATATTCGGTATCAACATATCAGAGATTGTGTGCAATAGAAGATCATGTTGCTTCAGTACATTCCTACGGAAGATCAAGGTGAAGATATTCTGACAAAAACGCTCACCAGGAGCAAATTCGAATACCATAGAGGTAGGATCAGGGTGAAGGATAATCCCTATCTTGTTGAGAGGGAGTTTTGAGATTCAACAAGATGATGAAGCTTAGTAAAAATCAATCACCTTCACTAAGTGGGCCCGCTGGCTATTTTTAGGTGCAAGTCTATTTTTAGACATGGTGATCATATTTCAGAAGTTGCAAGATGCTATTTGTGGATGGTTGGTCAAGTTGGAAAAATAGATGAAATTCTATTTTTAAAAGATTGGGCGAAGTCTATTTATAGATCGTCGATCTAAAAATAGATGTGTTGATTATTATTAGCACTTAATAATAATCAGACTCTAAATATCAACTTATTTTCTTAGAGCACTTTATTTCAGTATACAGATTTTGCAAATCAGTGGGCTGAAGGAATTACGTAATTCCTAGGGTTTATTGGTGGTTCATGCATGGAGGACTCAGTTAGAACTGAAGAGGAAAAGTTATGGCAGATTTGGAAGAGTAGTTCATGGATTTGTTATTCAGTTTCACTCAGTTATTGGAGTTAAACTCAATTGAGGTAGTTGTATCTAGTCTAACTTAATGATACACTAGTGACAGTGGAGTGAATTAATTAGTTAATTGATTCACAAATAATAACTCACTAATCAACTGAACAAATACAACAGTTAACTACAGTGCATGTCAGTTCCAGTGGAGACCCAGTGGAGAGGTAGGTGAAAGGGTGAGATGGACTATCCGTTGTGACTATAGTGATGAATTGATTGCATCACACACACATTGGAGTTACCAATGAGGATTGCACAGTCAAGGCAAGGCTAGTTCGAATTCATTCAGGGGTCTTATTTAGCATGGATTGTGCAGTGGAGGTAGGTTATCAGGAGGCAAGAAATCAGTGCATGGATTTGCAGATTTCTTCATGATAGTGTGTGACGATTGTATTGTACTGAGAGCTTGATGTACTAAGCTTTGTATGATATTGTTACATGATCTCCATGATACATAATATATGATAGTTGGGGTTTTTAGCTTCAGGATTTCCCATTAAACAACTGTGTTATGTGCGATTGTTTTTGTTGTTTCAAGTGTTTGCAATTGAGTTTTAAATTTTCGCAAAAGATTAATAGTGGAAGGATTCTATATTTAGCAAGAAGATAAATATTGTTAGATCAGGAGAATCTGGATATATACATGCATATGTTATATAAGTTATACATCAGTTCCTTTTGGCTCAACCACAAATCTGAACCCCAAGAGCATCGAGAGAATTGAACCTGTGACCTCTCAATAGTAGAGGTGCTTTATCCATGGGGACTAAACCAAATGAGGTAACCCTCAAGGCTATAGCCATATGTCTATACTTACATTCTACATTGAAAAATGTATTTATGTGCAATTCTTGTACTCAAGTGTGAGGTGGAAAATCTACTACAAGAATTGGAAGTGTTAAGGTTGCTAAGGTGTAAAGGTATAAATATCTCAATCATCTCAATCCAAGAAAAAAACAAGAAAAGTTGACAATTTCTAAATCAATGGTTATTTAGTCTTGTGGATAAGTCAAGGAATATGAACTTGGAACTTTCATAAAGTACCTTTCCAATTCTTTTCTATTTGGATTTTGGTCCCCACGATACTAATTAGCATTTAGTTCATTGCAAGTAACGAACATATGGTGTTGAAGGTGATATGGATTGTGGATGTGACATGGATTATAATGTATCACAGTTAAGGTAGAATATAGATCCATTTTTTCCAAAAAGTTGATTTATTAAGAAATTCTAGATTTCTACTAGTTTCAGATCAAAGGGTTCCACAAAAAAATTCCATTATTGAGAATTTTAAAAGGGAATCAAATATGTAAAATTTTCCAAAATTTGACTTATTAAGAAGTTCCATATTTTGGAATTTTGGATAAAGACGGGACTTATGCATCCTCAACATTCCATCTCAAGGAACCACCAAATATTAACAAATAAAAAACCCTAAATTTTGTAGTTTGGTCTCAAATAATGTTTTTTTTTCCCGGTCATTGACAAAGGAAGATTCTAGCTAGTTCTTGTTTTTTGGCATTTGGATAAAATTTTCCGATATCAAGGCATACCAATTTTCCTACATATGGATTTAGAATTTTGCTAATTGATAAATTAAAATAAATTATGAAATTATGGATCCTTTAAATATCAAAGGCTCCATCATATTAAATGGAAAAGAACTCGATAAATTATGGAAAGAAAAGAAGAAATTTTGAAAATTTGTGTGGTTAAATGATATATCCAATCCATTAGGGGAACATTGAGGTCTACAATGGGTCTCTTAAGAAAATTATAAAATAATAATGGAAATAATAAAATAATAATAGATTACATCATCAAATTTTAGAGGGAAAAAGAAAAAGAAAATACTTTTTCAACTCGTTTTTTCAACTTATCTCCCTATGAGTTTACTTAAATTTTGAGCGTAAACAGTCGTTGGATGCATAATTTTGATTCCTCATCCAAGGAGTACCTATGTTTCATAATTTCAATGGACCATCAAAAGTATGCAACATGGGTACTCCTTGGATTTGGAATTAAATTTTGCTTCCAATGAGTACTTTTGCTCAAAATTTGAGTAAAACGTTAGGGATATAAGATGAAAATACAAGTTGAAAAAGTAGTTTTATTATTTGATTATTTTTTAATCTTTTTACTTCTTTACCCCAAAAATGGTGAATCATCACCCATTATTGCAATCATCATCTTGAATCGTATTGGTTCTTATAAAGTTTATTTTGGTTGTACATTTTTCTTAGGAGGTCCATTTTAGACCTCAAAAGTTCTCTGATGCATTCAAATTCTGGTTTGAAAATTTGTGTGATTAAATGATAGATATTGTTAGCACTAAAAATGTTAATGGTGTAATTGCCATTGTGTCACTGTTTTCATTTTTTTTAATGTCCTAGTCCATGTCCAAGTTTGAGTCATTTCCAATAAAGGTAAAAAAGAGTCCCAAAATCAAGGTACTTTTAAGTGAATAATTGTCATTAGTGTTTTAGAGTCATAAAATAAGTTAAAATCACTATTTTAACTTATTTTAGTGCCGAAGGTTAGTCGTCATTTGGGTAATAAAGTTGCAGTCACTTTGTTTGGAATAATAGCTACCTTTGTTGTGATTTCATTGTCAAAACATAAATGCAATAAAGGGCGGCTATTTCTCATAATTGAAAGTTACATATTTCACATAGTGAAAGTCGCAGCTATTTCAATGAGATTTTGGTTATCTCAATTCAGAGGTAAAGACAATTTTTCATCAAGTATATAGGAGCAACAAATAATGTTTTGAAGGCAAAGACCATTCATATCTGAAGATTATTGAAGACCCTTATGCTATGAATATAATTATTCTTTTGACTAAGATTAATTGTTATTAGATCCAGAGGGATTATTATTAATAAATGGTTAATTTACCTAGGCTGCTAACCTGTAGCTATTTAACCTCAGACAAGTAGAAATAATTGTACAAAGAATCTGACATTTAATGATAATGTGGAGTGTGAAGTTTAGTAGGATGACTTCACACTTGATTTTGAATTATTTCAAAACATGTCATTACTCCTTGCCATAATTGCAGGCACAAAATTAGAGAAGAGAGCTCGGTGTTTACTAAACCTAAGTCCTCTGTGCAGGCTATAGGTAAGCATAGACCATTCCTCCAACAAGCAGTTTCAGTTTTCAAAGTAGGCAAATCAAGGGTTCGTGGACAGTATTGCAACTAGAGTTCAACAGTTTTGTTTGTGAGCAGTTTAGTTATCGGAAAAATGGGGAAAGGAGGAAATTTCAATAGGTCAGAGTAAGCTAATACAATATTTGTGGATGCTAGGGCTAAATCACAGTTCAAATATGCTAGTTGGTATAAATTCTTGCAAATTTTTTTTGGGGAGAATGTGGCTCTAGCTCAGGCTTTTTCCAAGACTTTTGATGGTGAAAAGGTCAAGTTAGGCAGCAAAAAATTCAACATTTTTTAGGCCATCATTGCCCGTGCAGCCCAAACTTCTGCAACTAGTGAACTTTGGTTTAAAATCAAAGCACTACCTCAAAAATTAAGTTCTTACCTTAAGCCTGAATATGCTAACATTAAATGGAATCCAACTGCTCACATCTCGTGTTTTAAGGCCGAGTGGCAGCATGTTATTACATCAGTTCAAAAATACATCACATGCGAAGGGAGTTTTCTTCTGTTCATCGTTATCAGTTAAGATTCCTTGCTCACATCTCAAGAGATAAACCTCTAAACCTACCCTATTTTCAGTATAAATCTCTACTTAAAATGTCCCTCAAGCTACAGAAAATTCCAAACTACTCCTTGCACAATTTGTATCATAGAGGGCTGATTACAATTTTAATTGTCTATCATCTCAGAAAGAAGAAAATTACTTGGGATAGGTTTTTAAGAAAGGAAGGGTTTGGTAGCATTAATTCTAGAAGGGCAGGGAGGCCAAAGGAAAAGACATCCATGAGCAAACCAGTGCTACCCCAATTTCACATAGTTCACCATATAACTCTGTACATTGATCAGTCTTCTGTCAAATAAACCCTACCTCTATCTCAGCCAAAAGGCTAATCAGAAGCTCAAGTAGAAAGGCCGCAAATCATATTCCTACACCAGTAGTATCACCAGTTGATGAAATTTATTTCAGTAGCTCACCTAGGGAACCCCAAACACTAAGGTCTTTCATGGATGAATACAAGAAGAAACTGCAAAAAAAAAAAAATGCAAAGTCTCCTAAGAAGCTTATGTCAAAGGACAAATAAAAAATTGCCTCCTCTTCACAAAACAAACCTAAGAAGAAAATATTCATGGCAGAAGAACCAGTGGAAGTCAACCTTGGACTTCTTGCACCCAAGCCTGTTTTGTCACCAATGGAATTCAACCTTGGTATGAAAATTTCAAGCCATGTTCCTAAGTCATCTCATCAAGTACAACCAAGTAGTGGCACATCTCTCACGGAGTCCACCCTCTCACATGTTTTTCTTTCTCTTAAGAAAGGAAAAAAAAAATGACGGATCCTGTCGTAGAAGAAGAGCCTACTTTGGCTAAATTAATTTCATCCATTTGTTCTTCAATCAAGAAGAGGAATAAAAATGAGATACACTCCTATTCCTCCTATGAAGACAATAATGACCCTGAGTACACAGAGTCAGAAGATGAGGAGGCAGAGTCTAGTAAATTCATACATGGAGGAAAGAGGTCCAAATTCATCCCTAATCCCTATGTCAAGAGACCTCATACTAGACCCAAAAACAAACTCAGGCTGAAAAATAAGCTGATTTCCAATCCTAAATTAAGAGATGAAATTATCAACATTGAAGAGAACCCAGAAGACAAAATTGAAAGGAAGAAGAAAACTCATTCAAAGAATCAAGCACAGAGAAAGAGGTCTGATAAAAGGGTGACTAAAGTAGAGGCCATTATAATTTTTTCCTCTATTCTAGACCTTTGATGAATGAAGAAGAGGGTTTCCTTGGAGAAACTTTTTGGGTAAATGTTCCATGTTTTCTGAACATAGCTGCCTTTTCTGCGAAGGTAGCAATTATTTTGAAATATCAGCATGTGATGGAAAGGGGCTATTTTTTGGTTTGAATCATGATGGTGACATTAAATAGGTGAAGTGGAGGGGTTTTTCAGTTGCAATGGATGCTGCTAGGTGTCTTGTATCCAGTATTTTACGAAATACAATGGTTCTATTTTTCACATTTAAAAGGAGACAACCACATGTCACTCCCAGTGTTTTTACACTTTTTGCTGAAGATTGGTTGCACCAAAACATGAGAGTGGTCTACAAATAGGCTTCCACCTCATACCACCATTTCAAAGTGACAACCTTCATGATGCCTTCATGATGTTTATCTTGTTTTTAATATAGCACTTTGTATTTAAGATTAAGGGATAAGCCTCACCTCTTGAACGAGGTTGTAATGACTTTTGAAACAGATTTACCTTTTTTCTGTGGAAGATGACAGTATCATATTTTTTATATTTATGCAAAACTAATATGAAGTTAAGGTTGGTGGTTTTAAAAATTTTGACCCATATGATCTGTAATTTTTTTTTGAATGAAATGGAATGATACTACTGAGGAATTATTACCAATTTGTTGTGTGTATTGTCTACTTTACTTGTGTTTCCATATCTCCTTTATTTCAGTTACAATTTGCAAACCATTATGCTATTATGTGTTCCTCAGTCTCTTAAGCATGTTATGTGTTTTAACAATTTTTTTTAGTCTCACACAATGAACATTCCTGGTAAAATAAATGTTATAACAGTGGAAAAGCATCACTCATGATAGTTATTCGTCATGATATTTCAGTGAGAATATTGTAAGATTAGAAATAACTTTCTCTTAGTGGAATATTGTCAAACTGCTACTTTTGTTAATTTCTACCAAATGCAGTAGATTTATGTTTTACAAACCTATTTTTTCCTCTCTCATGTTATAATTTCCTCTCCTCATAGGCTAGAAACTTGCACTCTGCTACCACATCAAGTTACAATACCCTCATAAGTATAACTGTGGATTTCACTGAAATCACTTTTTAGTGAATTAGAGTTTATACCACCTAACAATATCATAAAACAAATCACTAAATTACCTTAGAGTTTAGGATGTGTCTGGTTAGGTGCTTGTTTCATTCCAAGTGTTGATTCCAGCGCCGACATATTTTGGTGCGTCTGCCGGGAGACGAAGGCCTTGTAACTAAGTATTCTCCCGAGTCTATTGTTATGAATTGTTAATAATTAGTTCTTTAGGGTGAACAAGAATAGGTGACCTAAATAATATTGCAAATTTATTGACCTGGCGACTCCACAAAGAGGAAGAGGGGTTTGAGGACCTCCTTCTACAAGGAGGAATTAGAGATCTCCAACTGTGACTCTAGTTGCTGACCCAGAGAAGATCATTAAAGGTGCAAAAGGAAAACAGAAATCAGTGGAAGACACATCTCAGTTAGTGAAGAAGGTACACAAAAAGTATGTTCCAAAGAAAAAGGTACCTTCATCTTCTTTAGAATCAAAAAAGGTTTTAGTTTCAAAATATTATACTTAAAAATATCAATTTGAAGCTACTCCCCTAGAAAATAAAGTGGATGTTGTTAACCTAGGCTCAACTGAAATTTTTTCTCACTCATCACCTAGTAAATCTAAAATAAGTATTGCTCTAGTCAAAGAGGAAGAAACTAAATTTCTAAGTGTTGATAAGAAATCATAAGTGTTTTTGTTGACTGAAGAGGAATTACAACAAGTATTGGTTATTGCTCCTTTTCTTGATAGGAATGTTTTGACTGAAGAAGAATTCAAGACTATTTTAAATTTCCTTCAAACTCATCTTGAATACCAGTCTCTTATCACCCCTCAACAATAATACTTTCCTTTTTCTCCAAATCCAGTTGTTGGGTCATCTTCTTCTCATCCACTATAAGAGACTATACCTGAAGGCCTTAATTTTAACTTATCTTATTTCCTTGCTCAAAAAAATAAAGATGAATTAACTCCATCCCCTCAAGAGACAAATTTAGATTCTGATTCTTCTACTAAAGGATAAGTCAAGACATCCTCTATTCATATTTTTTAAAACCCACTCTTTTCAGTTCCAAAGCCTGTAAAATCAACTCAATATCCCCAATTTTTTGTTGTCCTAAATCAGAATCAGGATTCACCAATTGTAATTCTTATTTCCCAAACAACTACATCAGTTGTACATCAGAAAAATATGGCCCAATATGTCCTTACAAGGATGCATCATATAGTGGCTGCGAGATATGCACCACTTGTTCTCCCTCAACCCTTGCATCCACTTCCCCAAGGAGATTACTTGAAATATCTTCCAAAATACACTAGGAGGGAGAAGGAGTTTCTGTCAAGGAAAATTTAGTGGCTTTTTATAGTTATGCTGAAAATCAGAATATTGAACATGAATATGTCTGGCCAAGACTCTTTGTTCAGAGCTTGGATGGTGAAGCTCGTAAATGGTTTAGAAGTTTGGCTCCAAATTCAATAACATGAATTGATGAATTAGAAGAGATATTTGTGAAGCATTGGTGTGATAGGAAAGACTATGTCTATTATCTTACAGAATCTGGAACTCTGAAGAAGAATACAGATGATTCATTAGATGATTTTACTAAGAGGTTTAATAAAATTTACCAGAAAATTCCTGAAGAAATTAAACCTACTGAGGCTACAACTATCATAAATTTTGCAAATGCTTTAGATTCTAATTTTTATTTATGGTTAAGGGATGATGAGTTAAAGTACAACTTGAATAAAAAACAAGCGTATGCACTAGTTAAGGCTTTGAAGTATTTTCAAATTCATGTGCTGCATTAAAAAAAATTGATTTTGTGCCAGATATCACTGTTAAAGATGTGTTGTTGCAACTAGATACAGATGGCAGAAGGGGATGATGGTTGACCAAAATTCTGGAATTTGATGTCGAAATCGAACCAACTAAATTGATAAAAGGTCAGGGCTTGGCTCGCTTGATGGCTGGATCTAAATGCAAAGCTTTAAATTTGAATGTAGAGGCAGCTGAAGGAGAAGATGGAAAAGGTATTGCTAATTATCCTGAAATATTTAATTCAGATTGGTACAAGGATATAGTTTAATTTTTGTTAAATTTCAACTGTCCACCTGAAATGGAGAAGTGTAAAAGGAGAGATTTTAAATTAAGAGCTGTGAAGTATTTCATTTTGGAAGACCATATTTACTAGAAGGATCCTGTTGGAGTCTTGTTAAGATGTGTAGATTAAGTAGAACCCCAGGAGATTATGAAAAAGATACATGCAAGAGTGTGTGGAGGGCATTGGTATTTGAGAGCCACTGCAAACAAAATATTAAGAGTTGGCTATTATTGGCCAAATCATTTCTCTGATGTTTTTTCCAAAGTCAAGAGTTGTGTCGAATGTCAGAAATTTGTTGGTAAACAGAAATTGCTACCACTACCTCTCATTCCTATTTCATCAGATACTCCGTTAAAGCAGTGACGTATAGACTTCATTGGTGAAATTCATCCACCTTCATCATGATAACATAGATGGATTCTCACAACTACAGAATATTTCACTAAATGGATTGAAGTTGTACCAAACATGAATGTTACTAATACAATAATTATCAAATTCCCGGTGGAAAACATTATGTCAAGATTTGGTTGTCCACAGAAATTAGTAACTAATAATGAAATGGCCTCTAATTCTACTAAGATGTACAACTTTTGTCAGAAATATGGGATCGAATTGATTCATTCCATGCCTTGTTAACCTAAAAGGTAATGGATTGGCTGAATCATCCAATAAAATCTTGGTGAGGATCATTAATAAAATGTTGCCTGAAAATAAGAGAAATTGGGACACTCGGCTGATACATGCTCTATGGGAAGATAGAGTAAGTGGTAAAAAATAATTTGGAATGTCTCCATTTTAGCTTGTATATGGTATTGATGTTGTGATGCCTTTGTAATTAGCTCTTCCCGTGATGAAGTTCCTACAATATGAAGTTGATAATGAAAATCGAGTCCAAAGGAGAATGCTACAGTTGATATAGGCACTGTTAGGCCTTATTTTTATCTCTTTTTGCTTAAGGAATACATTTTATTTTGCTACATTATCCATTAATTTACCATAATATTCACCTCACATAGACCTAAATATTCATATATAGGTATTTAATTTATGTTTTTCAAATATTAGATGTTTTTGTGAAAATTGAAATTTAAGTGTAATTTTGGACAACAGCAGAAATTCCCGTAATAGCATGATGGTTTGAATATGTGTAGGAAACTTGAGCTTGAGTTGGATATGTTTATAGAAAGCATAGGAACTAGGAGTAACAATACACCTATTGGTACATTCATATTGAGCTTTAATAGGCTCAGTCAAAGGCGGTCAAACAGGACCAGTCTTTATGGAGGATCCCTAGAAACTAGGTCAAAACTTTTACTTTATGGGATTTTTCCAGATTATGATGGATATGATATATGGATTCGACTTGATATGATAGGATATAGATATTTATGATTACTTGAGACATTTTAGATTAGTTTGTTAGATATTTCATCTATTTAAGCCTCACACTTTGAAGGCTTTGACATTGGAACTTGTATGACTTATTATTATTATCTTTGAGACTTGAAGACATAATAGAAGATCTGTTCTACCATGTTTTGATGCTTCTACATGCTGATTTATTTCTTGAAGTCTTGAGTAGCTGAGTTTACTTTCAGTGCATAAGGCAAGGGTGGAAGGGCCCCCACACCAAGCTAAGTGCACTTCTTAGTTTTCATAGCTGTAATTTGTGAACTAGTTTACTTAGATTTATTATTTCCTACTTTCATGTTTTCACAATGGTATTAACGATGTATGCAAACAATAATTAAGGAAAACCAGGATCTCTAAAGTTAGAGCCTCTTGATTATTATTCCATATAACTTAATCCATTTTTTAGAAGTTAGATTTCCTGCTTTCATGATTTCACAATAGTGTTAATGATATAATGCAATCAGTAATTAAGGACAATCGAGATCTCTAAAGTTAGAGCCTCTTGATTATCATACAATATATCTTAATCCATTGTTTAAAAATTAATTAAATTAGTTTTTATATTTGTAATATGCATTTCACTAACCATCAATAAGTTTATCTTCTAAATTTGACTATGATTGAAACCCATATACTTTGGGGATGCTTCTAAGTTCACCAACCCGGATTGATATTAAATACTTGTGTTAATTTGCAATAGTAAATTGACCCAACATTTTGGCGTCATTTCCGGGGAAGCATATTTCCAAAACAGTCAAACTAGGAAGAGAAAAAAACATTAAAACACAAAAACAACATAAAATCACCAAAAACAACAAAAACATAGTTTTCATTTTAAGTAATGTTTTCTTATGCCTAGAGATAGAGATCAAAAAGGTAGATTTGTGAAACAAAATGTTACACCATTTTTTGGTCATCTAACCTATTATCATTAGATGGACCCAAGTACACCATGTAAGACCAATTTTACCCTAAGTAAAATTGCTTTCATTATGTAAAATAACTTAATAAAACACATTTATTAGGTTGTTTATGGTCTAAACAGGAAACCCCAAGGGGAAATATTAAACAAATCTATATTTGTTTGGTTTTCCTCATGGAATAATTAATTAAATAGTAATTTAATTATTATTCCTGGTCATATTTAACCCAAAACAAGGAAATTAATTAGATAAATCCTTATTTATCTTATTATTTTCTAGGAATAATTATTTAAATCTTATTTAAATAATTTTCCTTGTTAAATATGACTAAATCATTTATAAATAATTAAATAAACCATTATTTATTTACTTATCTTTCAACCACTTCCTTAAAATAATAAATAAATAATTTATTTATTTATTATTTACAAATAAAGGGATTTGACCCAAGTCAAATACCTTTTCCCTCCAACAAATATAATAAAATATTTCATAAAAGGTGGATCTAGATTTGGTTAATATTATTTTAATCATGCACCAAGATCTAGAATGACCCAATATTTTTTTATAAATAGGAGGGTTTTTTCCTACCTTTCTTCACCTTTTTCTGCCTATTAGATCACTCTGGATCTATGCTCTTGGTCTGACTTTGAGCCATTATCATTTTCAAATTTTCCATTATTTCACTTTGTGAACTCCCTTTGAAATCTATGTTTGTCTGGGTTTTCTACACCAACAAGAGAGAGAAATTCTAGATCTAAAGTGCTGAGGACTTTCAAGAACCCATCCCATTGAGGAGAATTGGAAACACCTTTCTTGTTTTCCTCCCAGGTGCCCTTAATATAAAATTCTTTCAAAAATATTGTTTTTGTCTTGTCTATTGGATGTATGGAGCAAAACCTTATTTTTACTGCTTAATGTCTTTTTATGCATAGATCTGGATTTTTGCAGCATTTGTCTTGATCAACTAACTGCATATCTGAATATATTGGCAGCCATATTTGATGTTAGGGCTATAAGTTATGCGTAGCTAAAGTGGTATTTTTTCTTACACTTCGACAAAAGATTCATACTAACAATTGGTGACTCCACACGGGTTTTCGATTACGGCCGTTGTCGTTTTTCATATCCAACTGCTTCAGGCTCTATGGTTTCTTTTCAGATTTTTGTTTTTTCTATTTTTATGTTGTTTTTCACCTATAAAACCCTCAAACATTAAAATTTCTAACTTCTGTGTGTTTCTGGCCCTATTGCGCAGGTAACAGACATCAGCTGCAACTGAGACGACAACTTTTTCTGAAATCTGCCGCCGAGACACCCGGAGCTGCAGGTCACAATTTTTGGCACAGAACCTGCGACCTGGACTGCAGGATGCACTTTTCAGTGCAGAATCTGCGATCTAGACAGAAAACAGGTCAGAACCTGCGACCTGCACTCTTTTCTACAAATTTTCAGCAATTTTTCAGGGTTTGTCTGAAGCTTCTGTCAGGGTTTTTCAGCCTGTGTCTCCGCCTGTTTAGACCTGTTTCTGATATGTTTTACTCATTTAAGTGGGAATATAGCCCCCTAGGGCTTTAATACCCTCCAATTTTTGTGGATGACTTTTAGCTGTTTCAGACATCTAAATTTTCAGAGTTTCATCCTTTTTCTTTTCAGATTTGATACCTCACCTTCAGATCCCTTTTACATCAGCTCTTCTCCCTTTCAAATCACCTCATATAGTTTTTTTTGGGTTTGCCTCTAGGGTCACCTCCTTTTCCCTTCTACCTTTAGCTGATTTCCTCCTTTTTTGCAGCAACCTTGCCTCTGCCTCTTTGCTGTTTTCTGCACCTCTTTTCAGCAGATTTCTCCTTTAGATCCCTGTCCCTCCCGACCTCAAATCTATTGGCCCCTTTTTAGTGTGTTTTGACTAGATTTTTTTCCCTCTCTTAGACTAGTTTTGGGAGATCTACCTTCTTGGGTTAGATCGATGCATTGTTAGCTGTTAATTTTTTGTTATTTCAGCATTATATACTGTTCTCTACAGATTTATTTTTAGTTACGTAGCACACTTTTTCTTTTACTCTAAAAACGTCTGGGTTTAAAAAATAAAATTAACACACACCACACACTGACCCTAAGTGAAGAAGATTCTGGTTAACACCGCTAGACAAAGACTTTAAAATCAATTGACACTGCACCTCTCTGCCCTTGTTTTGACATTGTAATCACTTGATTCTACACCTCCCTGCCCTTGTTAGTCATTCTTCTTCCATTTGTGCTGTCATCATTGCGCCCACAAGGCGTATATCCCAGAGACTTCTTGGGCTTCACCCTCAGTTTCCAGTTGGTCGACCTACTCCTTCCTGCCGTCATCGAGTTAGTCATCCTCCAAGTCCGCACTCTGACTCCTCTTCTGATTCTTTGGGTTATCCTCTTACTTCTGGTTCTCCCCCTGTCACCTTCACTATGTTTGGTCCAGGGCCTAATGCTAGTGGTAATCTCGAGCCTAATGCTGGGAATGCTACTAACAAAACTGCCACAGGAACTACCTTGGCTACGCCCTTGCTCCCCTTCATTGCAGGCCTCAGCCTCCCTGATTTGGACCAGTTGATAAACGACCCTATACACCATGATGCTAGTTGGCCTGCTATGCCGACAAAGCTCCCTTCCGACATCCCAAAGTTTGAAGGCCTTGCTAGAGAAGATCCTTCAAATCATGTTCGATCTTTCCACATGGGGTGTTCATCTACCTCCATTACCAATGACTTTTTCCATCTTCGGTTGTTCCAACGAACGCTTACATTAGCGGCTTCTAAGTGGTATGTTGATCAGGCCCCTTCCTCTCATACCACCTTTGCGACTCTTGCCCGGGCTTTCTTTATCTTACTTCCAGCTTCCCCTTCGTTATGACACTGGTATCGAACTTTTGACTTCTTTCCGTCAATCATCTGCGACCCGCCTATCCGATCATGTCCAGGAATGGTGGAGAAGAAAGAGCCTATGTCAATCCCCTACCTTCGAAGACCGTGCCTACATGGACTGCTTCCTTAGATCTCTCTTGCCTCCTATCGGGAAAGATGTCGCATCACATTTTCCTCAAACCGAAGAAGCCTCCCTCCAACTGGCGTTAAAATATGACCTCATCTACGCTCAGACAGGTTATGTTTATACCATTCTACCTAATCTCCCCAGACCCGGTGGTGCCAACACACCAGGGGCACCTCATGCTGCCGACGGTATCGTTGGAGCTCTCTCCCATTCATATGCGCAACCTCCCATGGGTTATGGTTTTCCTTGGGGGGGGGGGGGGGGGTGGGCAGCACCTCTCGCACTTTTTCCCCTCCTGGTAGCACGTATCCAGGATATGGTATGCCTCCTCTTTTGGCCCAACCTCCTATTTACCACACGATTACCCAACCCCCTTATTATTTATATCTGCAGCTTGGTGCTCCAGCTCCTCCAGCATCAACACCTTTGCCTCCCTTGCCCTCTCAACCCCTCCAATAGTAGTCACCGCCCCCTCAGGAGCAAGTGGATGCATAGCAGGGATTCATGGCTACCCAACCACCTGAAGGACAGGTGGCCACTCAACCTTCCTCTTTTGGTTCCTCCGATTACCAGATCCTCATGATGAACTCTGATCAACCTATAACCGTCGACCTTAACCTTCAAACTCAGTCCCGTCAGTAACCCAAGCCTCCCACTCTGTCTGTCCCCGAGTCACCTTCTTCAGGTTCTACTGAGCCTCTTTCAACATCCAATGGTCCCTTGCATATCCCTCAGCCCAAAGTTGAGGTTCATACCAAGATTCCTAATGGACCATTACACCGAAATGCTGCTTCTGGTTGAGCTGCTCATTCGTATAGCATAGTAGATGATTTGGCGCAGTCTCCTGCTGTCATTTCAACACTGGAACTCCTCCAGTCGTGTCCTTCTCAAAAGAAGGCTCTACTATCCGCCATGGGTTCTCTAGATCCTGCTGATGACCAATTGATTTTTTTCGACGCCCGTCCATCAGAACATCCTCCCCTTCCTGCTTCCGTAGCTTTCCAAATCCCAGTCAAAATACAGACGCTAACGTTTCTCAGTGTATCATTGATAAGGGGGCATCCACCTATGTGATGTCTGCTTCGGTTTGGAAAAAAATCGGATCTCCTGAGTTGGGCCCTTCCATGATCACCCTTCGAGCGTGGGATGGCCACACCTTCCAGCCCATTGGCCTATTCCGTAATTGTCCTATCACTCTTGTGGGAAAAACTGTTTGTGTTGACGTTCAAGTCATCAACGCCCCTCTTGATTATAACATTCTTTTGGGGCATAGGTACACCTATGCAATGTCTGCTGTCCCATCCACGATCCACTGCAAGATGTTTTTCCCTCATAATGGAAAGATAGTCACCATTGACCAGTTGACGTATCATGAGCAAAAATCTCAGCCCTCCGCTGAGTCGACCATCTCTTCTGTAACCAATAAGAAAACTATCGATTCTTTGACCAGTGTCTCTCCCGACGTCTATAAAGACTCCTCTTTTCTTGGAACCTTCCCTGTCTTCCTCCTCCTCCTGTCTCCGATCCCAGCTCATCGAATGTTTGCATGATGCAATCATCTCGGGCTACTCCCAAGCAACCTGCTTTGGCTAGTCAGCAACCACGCTCTTCACAACCTGCTCCTAGCCCTTCACCTGCAGCTGGTATTCATGAGCCTCTTTACCCTACTGGAATGGTTCCTCCAAGCCTTAGCCAGTTAGGAGATGTCCCACCTGGCCATTACCCCTCTGGTCAGATACCGTTCCTAGCTGCCCCACCAGGAGTGTACACGGTACCTGTCATGGCCACCCTCTCTCTTCCTAACCTGACCCTTGGAATTCCCATCTGGTACCTTGATCCTCCAGCTGCAACCCTTCCTGGTCAACCCAAACCTTATCTTGCTTTGACCCCTGTTCAACCGGTCCCCATGATTTCTCTCGCTGCAGCAGTGCCTCAGTCACCTCAACAGGAATAAGGGAAAATCTCGCAAGGGGGCATCAAAGGAAAAGGCTACCCCAACAAAACCCACCCCTCCTCGGCCTCCAAAGCATACCATCCAGTGTGCTTTGTGTGATGTTATCGGTCACGCCACCCATACCTGTCCTGAACTGCCTCATCTCAAGCCCATGGTTAATGTCGCGTTCCCTGAGTCCACGGTCCCGGAACCCTCTGTTCCTTCCGCGACCGCATCCAAGAACCCCAAAAATATTCACACCAACCGCCCTTGTGCTTTGTGTGATCTCTATGGCCATTACACCCACGTTTTTCCCCGCCTTGAGGACTTCCGCACCTCTCTAGCTGCGGTTCGCCAATTCGAGGCCAAGCGCAACGAGTCCACCTCTCCCCTATTTGTGCATTTTTATTCGGCAGAACCACCAGACATGACTACTCCCATTGACATTCCCCCTCCTGATGTCCAGATGACAGAGCCTACCGCCACCATTTTCTACATATCCTCATCCATGAGACCCTCGGTGGAAGTCCCCTTGGAGACTTCCCCTGATGTTTCGCTTGACCTCCCTTTAGCGATCGCCATGGGCTCAACATCGGTAGATCCTTTATCTGATTACTCTTCTGTCACCCCTTGTGATGATGCACATGTGACCCTCTCTTCTCATGATGATGAGTCAGGTGGTATTTCTTCCACTAGTCACCCCATCTTCTATCATGATGACGACATTATGGAAGGAATCACCACCCCTGACTTTATCTATTCCCCCTTACATCGAACGCACGTGTTTGAATCACATACACCTTGTGGCCATTACATTGATAACTAATGTTTGGTTAAGGGGGAACCCATATTTGAGAGACCAGGAGAGCCAATTCTCCACAACTCTCCTAGTGTATCTGGTTGTGTCGACTTTAGTACCCTTCTTATTCCACATTTAGAAGAACCTCTAGAGTCCCATATCACTTCAGCTCACTCTAGGGATGATACCCCTTATCGTTCCTTCATCGTACATCAGCAATCCAATCTCTTAGACATTGTTGTTGACCAACCTATGTGTTTTCTAGGAGAGCATCAGTTCATTATCTCCAAATCCTCTCTTTGGGATAGTGACACCAAGTATGCCAACTCGGAAACTTAAATTCCATTTGATTCATATATACAGTACTAAAAGAGATTGGTAATCCTCCATTTCCTTTCTCAAATTGCATAACCATAACGAAAACAAATGGCGCACCACATCATTAAACTGTGTTTAGATTCCCCTTTTTTCTAAATACATTTTGGCATGACCACAACATGCTTGGGGGCACCTATGCCCCTCAATCATAAAAATCCTAGATCTCAGCCTAAAAATAGCACTGAAACCCCCTTTCTCTGACAGGTCTCACTTTTCAGGTCATTTCCTGGCACAGGTCGTAGTTTTCTGCCCAATACTTGCTACCCAGGTTGCAGAACAAACCCCAAAAAGTGCGACCGGGCCTATTCATGAGCTCTGGGTCCCTGTTAGTTTTTAGTGACTTGATACTTCACCATGACACATTTAATCCTGGAAGCATCACTTCACCCCTCCTCAAAACCAAATTTCTTCACTTGCAACACTCATACTAGGGACACCATTTGGCCTCTATACTTTTCCATGCTCATGTTGATGTTCGTCATGAGTTACCATCTTGTACTCATGTTTTTATGGTCCCCCATTGGAACTTTACTGTGTGGCAGCACCATCGACTCGCCCTTGTTTAGAGAATCCGAGTTGAGTCATCATCGCATTCATGGAGTCTATCCCGAGTCCCTTTGTATCCAACTATAGTTCTCCATCCTTCATTACTTGGTCCCTCTCTCGTGTCGCACATTATGGCCTTTAGTCCCACTGTCCCCTATCCCTCATGATATTGTGTCAGTCACTGCTAGGTCATCCATGCCCTTTATGCTTTAACAAGGGAAGTCGTCCATTCGCTACTTAGTACCCCGCATTTCATCATCATCATTGGTGTCAGTCTGTCAGTCGCTCTACTATTTTCTCTCATGCCTTAGTTGAGGATTCCTTATTGCCTAACCTATGGCGGACCTCCTTCTCTCGACATTAGCTCATTCATTCCAGAAGACAGTTCCAGAGGGCGGTGTACCTTGGTTCCAGCTTCCACTTTTGTTCGGCGCCCCGGATCAGGCAAAGGGACTACTTTTTGCCCTTTGACTTGGTTGTTTCTCACCTTCAGCTCCTTTCAACATGCTCGAGATCCGTATACTTGATAGTCCAGTGATGCAGCAGTTGTTCTCCGTGATTCCCAGGTGTGTGTGAGATGTCTCAACCCTCATGAGGGGGTGGCCCTGCAGGTAGCCCCCCACATGCCCGGATGACCTCTTCCTCGCAGCCTTCGATGCAGCTCCATACATTTGATGATGTCGGCCTTAACCGCTTGTAGCACCTCTTTGATTTGCATGTATCAGTTAGATTTTGTGGTCCCTTCCCTATTGATAGGGGGAATTTGGGTTGTATTTGTATCTCATGTACTTAGATATTATTGTATAAGTCCTGGCTATTATCCCAAGCACAACATGTATGTGAGATTCATCATTATATCTTTTATCTGGCTCATTTTTATGCCAGCATGTACTTTATAGTTCGGTCCCTTATTTACTGGACGCACTATTCTTTTGTACTTTGTCTTGACAGGCATAGGTATGCCTCCCCCGCCGCCTCTAGCATAGGTACCCTCTCATAAAAAGAGACTTGTTGCACTTGTAAGTCTCGTCTCCTCAGGGTCTAGTTCTCCAACACATTAGGCTACCTTACATTTCTCTCTTTGACTTCCCTTTTGATGTCTGGTGATTGAGTTCTTACAACGTACTTCGGTCATACGATTTTCTCCTAACACTCGCACGCTAGGGGGCAATCTGTTACACGATTTTTTGGTCATCTAACCTATTATCATTAGATGGACCCAAGTACACCATGTAAGACCAATTTTAGCCTAAGAAAAATTGCTTTCACTATGTAAAATAACTTAATAAAACACATTTATTAGGTTGTTTATGGTCTAAACAGGAAATCCCAAAGGGAAATATTAAACAAATCTATATTTGTTTGATTTTCCTCATGGAATAATTAATTAAACAATAATTTAATTTTTATTCCTGGTCATATTTAACCCAAAACAAGGAAATTAATTAGATAAATCCTTATTTATCTTATTATTTTCTAGGAATAATGATTTAAATCTTATTTAAATAATATTCCTTGTTAAATATGACTAAATCAGCTATAAATAATTAAATAAATCATTATTTATTTAATTATCATTCAACCACTTCCTTAAAATAATAAATAAATCATTTACTTATTTATTATTTACAAATAAAGGGATTTGACCCAAGTCAAATACCTTTTCCCTCCAACAAATATAATAAAATATTCTATAAAAGGTGGATCTAGATTTGGTTAATATTATTTTAATCATGCACCAAGATCTAGAATGACCCAATATTTTGTTATAAATAGGAGGGTTTTTTTCCTACCATTCTTCACCTTTTGTTGCCTATTAGATCACTTTAGATCTATGCTCTTGGTCTGAATTTGAGCCATTATCACTGTCAAATTTTCCATTATTTCACTTTGTGAGCTCCCTTTGAGTTCTATGTTTATCTAGGTTTTCTACACCAACAAGAGAGAGAAATTATAGATCTGAAGTGCTCAGGAATTTCAAGAACCCATCCCATTGAGGAGAATTGGAAACGCCTTTCTTGATTTCCTCCCAGGTGCCCTTAATATAAAATTATTTCAAAAACATTGTTCTTGTCTTGTCTATTGGATGTATGGAGCAAAACCTTATTTTTACTGCTTGATGTCTTTTTATGCATAGATCTAGATTTTGCAGCATTTGTCTTGATCAACTAACTGCAGATCTGAAGATATTGGCAACCATATTTGATGTTACGACTATAAGTTATGCGTAGCTAAAGTGGTCTTTTTTCGTACACTTCAACAAAAGATTCATACTAACACAAAAACCCCCAATAACACATTCATCCATAGGATTAACAACACCAGTTGCTGGAAAACCTACTGTAGAAGAGTTAGAGGAGAAACAGAGATCACGACAGAGATTAAATTTAGTTGAAAGACAAATTTTGTTAGCTTATGAGGTAAATAAAAAGTAATCACCTAAGGAACCTCATTCTATTTGGAAACAAAAATAAACACCAAAACCAACTGTCGAACAAATAGAACAACCTGTCCTTGAGCAAATTGTAGTGGAAGAAGTACAAAATCAACCTATTGAAACATTACAAATATTTGAACATGAAATGGCTGAAGAGGGAGAAGAATCAACTAGAATAAACATGACTCCTGAGCAGAAATTAGAGTATGAAAAACAACAAAGGGAATGGTGAAGACAAAGAGAAGAAGAAAGAGGAATTGAAGCGGAAAGAAAGGTTGAAAAAGATAAAAGAATAGAAGCACTTCAAAAAATAGGGGAAGAAGCAAGAACAGAAAACCAAACTCAAAGATCACAAGAAAATGAACAAGAAGATAATAATGATAAGGAGACTACTTTTGGCTTTCCTATTTTAGATGCAAGAGCAATACTAGGAGAAGAATAAAAATGAAAAATATTCCATCATCTATATAGCCAAATTTCTATGGAATGTCAACAAAAGATCCTAATGCATTTATGTTTGAGTTTGATATCTTGTGTATAACATATGGATATACTGATGATACACACAAACTTCGACTTTTTCCTGCTACTTTAAAAGTTGCAGCCTTAAAATGGTTTATGGGATTAGGAGAACACACTATAGCTTCTTGGGAAGACATGAAGAAAATATTTCTTAAAATGTATCAAGCTTACTGCAGGGCTAGAGACTCGAATGAAGACATTTTCAAAATGTCCCAATAGGAAGATGAAAGTTTAGAAGAATATTTGGAGAGATTCCTATATAATTTGCAAAAATCCAAACATCATTCTCTTAGTCCAAATACTATCCCCACTATTTTTCTAAAGGGAATTAGAGATGAGTATTTAGACATTCTTAATGTAATGGGAAAAGGAGATATTTCTAATTTACCATTTGAAGAAATTTTTGAATTATGTCAAAAATACTCTAGAGGAAGAGCTAAGAGTGGAAAAAGAGATATTTCATCAAATGCTTCTAAATCTACAGCAAGTACAGTAACAAGAGCAGAGATAGGAAGCCTGTTAGAAAATTTTAAAACAGATATCTTAAGCACTTTGGGTACACAAGTAGATGTTTTAAAAGCTAAGAAGAGGAAAGAAGAGCAAGATGAAGCCTTAGCTATTTTCTGTCTAAAGTGTAGAAAAAAACATCCACTCAAAGAATGTCCTTTGCAAAATATACAAGTATGTGGACTATGCACAGAAAATCATACAATAGAGAAATGTCCAAAGTTAAAAGAATTGCAAGGGGAAGAAGTACAAGGAGTAGATTCCCTCTGCTATATGGCACCAATAAGACCTTGGCAGCCAAGAATGCCTGAACAGTTCCCTCAACAAAAAATTCAATACCCTCAAAAAATATGGAATACACCAATGCCATGGCACGTTTGGCCACCACAACAATATCAAAACCAACCTTCAAAAAGTTGGAGGGGATATGGTTATGGAAACCAACCACCACAGAAAATGTATAACCAACAGTATCAATATCAACATCCATATCCTCCACAATCATTCCCTTAATATCAACAATTCCAACAACAACAACCCATGCCATATCCAACTCAAAATCCACCAATGCTAACTCAACCGCAACAACTTCAGCTGCCAACTAACCAACAACCTCCTATACCAACACAATTACCAGCTCAACCAGTCGCTAATCCAAGCAATAAGGTGGATAGACCAGCATATCATGTGGAAGAGGCAACATATTATCCTACATATTCAATTCTTCCTGTAGAGGATGTCCACCTAATGTTTTGGAAGGTACTACAAAAATATTCTCCTACAATAATTGAAGAACAAACAGAACAAGGAGAACAAAATGAACAATCTCAACCAGAAACAAAAATTCAAAAAGGTGATTCTATCATGAAACAAACTCCACCATATCCGGAGAGACTTATACAACAGAACATTCCAATATCTCTCCCTGAATTTAGTATTATGGATGAATTGAAAAACACATATGTTAAAATTCCCTTATTGCAGGCAATAAAAGACATTCCAATATATGCAAAAACAATAAAGGAATTATGCATAAAGAAATCTAGTAGAAGAAAGAAGGATCCACCAACAATCCAGGTAATTGGAAGTTTATCAAATCTCATGTCTAAGAATACGACTATTGAAAAATATGTTGATCCAGGAATTCCTATGGTTACTATTTCGATTAAAAAATTTTCAGTACCAAACACTTTAATAGATTTGGGAGTAGCTATCAATGTTATGACAACAGAGACTATGAAACAATTGAATCTGAACAACAATAGACCTACTACTACAATATTAGAACTTGCAGACAGATCTAAAGTTGTTCCAAAAGGTATACTAGAGGATATCATTGTCTCACTTTATTCTTGGGAATATCCTGTAGAATTTTTTATTTTGCAGCCAAAAACAAACTTGGGAGGGCATCCCTTAATTTTAGGCCAACCTTGGTTGGCCACTACAGATGTTTATATTGGATGCAGATCAGGAAGCATGATTATTGCACATGGAGATGAATGGAAACATGTTACGTTATATCCTCCTTCTCAATCTCCTTTTACATTTACAGTACTTGAAGAATATGAACAACAAACATTTCAACCTGTTCTTAGTATTAATCAATTTTATAATTTTAGAGAGGAGGAAGAAAATGAGGACTTATTAGATCTATTCATCTCAGAACCAAATATTTCAGAGCAGCTTAGGGTGACTCAATATGAAGCTGCTAGTTATCTTCTAAATGAATGTTTTCAGGAAAATTTCACAATACAATCATTGCAATACATTCGAAAGCATTTTTCCTGTAAATTCAATTACCAATTCAAATAGAAAAATCGTTGAAATTAGTCCTCAAAGACATTTGAATATTGGTAACAATTTACAATCATCACAAGAGAAAAAACTAATAGCATTATTGCAAAAATATTCAAAATCTTTTGCGTGGGATTATAAAGACATGCTCGGAATTCATCCAAAACATGCATCCATCACATTTATACTGATAATGAAATCAAACCTGTTAGGAAACCACAAAGATGAATGAATCCCATGATGAAAGAAATAGTGAAAGAAGAATTACATAAACTTTTACAAGTCGGATTTATCTATCCTATTTCAGATAGTCAATGGGTCTCACCCTTACTTGTGGTACCAAAGAAAAATGGGAAATGGAGAATTTGTGTTGATTACAAAGAGCTTAACAAAGCTACATTAAAATATCATTTTCCTTTACCATTTATTGATCAAGTGTTGGATTCATTCGCTGGAAAGAAATTTTTCTCCTTTCTGGATGGGTTGAGTGGATATAATCAGATAAAAATAGCATTATAAGATCAATATAAGACAACATTAACATTCCCTTGGGGAACATATGCATACAATGTATTACCCTTTGGTTTATGTAATGCACCTGATACCTTTCAAAGAGTAGTTCTTGCTATTTTTTTGATTTTATTCATGAGTGTGTGGAATTTTACATGGATGATTTTACCGTGTATGGTACAACATATGATGATTGTTTAAATAATCTTGAAAAAGTATTAAAAATATGCACTGAGACAAACCTATCACTCAGTAATGAAAAATGTTTTATGATGTTAACTAAGGGGATAGTGTTGGGACATCATGTTTCTTCTTTGGAAATTAAGGTGGACCCAGAAAAAATTCAGGTCATTGTGAATTTAACACCACCTACAACACAAAAAGATGTTCGAATTTTCTTGGGTTATGCAGGCTATTATAGGAGATTTATTCAAAATTTTAGTAAAATAGTTTTTCCATTATTCAAGTTACTTTCAAAAGATGTAGAATTCCAATGGACTAATAAATTTCAATATGCATTTGAAAAATTAAAACAAAATTTATCAATTGCTCTCGTTCTTCGAGGACCTAATTGGTCTTTTCCATTTCACATTTCAATTGATGCATCTAATACAGCTATTGGAGCATCACTTGGACAAAAAGACAATCAATTCAATTGCGCTATATATTTAATCAGTAAAAAATTAACACCAGCAGAATTGAATTATAATGTGACAGAAAAAGAAATGTTAGCTGTTGTACATGAAATAAATAAATTTCGACATTATATAATAGGTTATCAATTTTATATTCATACGGATCATTCTGCTATAAAATACTTAATGAATAAATATATTACAAATAGAAGAATAACTCGATGGTTGTTATTGATGCAAGAGTTTAATATTACTATACAAGATCGACTAGGAAAATATAACCAAGTTGCTGACTTTCTGTCGATATTAAATTTACTTGGCGATCCTAATCTGGTATCAGACAATTTTCCAGATGAACATTTATTTGCTCTAAATGTCAAAACCCCTTGGTTTGCAGATATAGCTAATTATTTATCATCTGATATCTTACCATCTCATTACACAAGTAAACAAAAACGAAGAATAATTAGAGATAGTGCCAGATATAGTTGGATCAATGGAGATCTATTTTACACTAGTCCTGATTTAATTATTAGAAAATGTGTAAGGGAGGATGAAATAATTGAAATTTTGAAAGCGTGTCATGATGAACCCTGTGGTGGAAATTTTGCAGAGAAAAGGACATCATACAAAGTATTGACGCTTGGCTACTATTGGCCATCCATATTTAAGGACTCTAGAAATTATGTCAAAATATGTGACAACTGCCAAAGAATCAGTAAACCAGTGGCATCAAATCAAATGCCATTAAAGCCACAAGTAATTATTGAACCATTTGAATAGTGGGCTTTAGATTTCATGGGACCAATCAATCCTCCATCCAATGGAAATAAATACATACTTATATGTACAGATTGTGTAACTAAATGGGTGGAGGCCAAGGCAGTAGTATGGGCAACAAAAGAAACAGTTACGTATTTTCTATATGAATAAATATTTGTCAGGTATGGAGTTTCTAGAAAGTATTATGACAAAAATAGTGAACATGAACAAAAAAGACTGGTCAGATAAATTGAAAGATGCATTATGGGCATATAGAATCACTTGGAAAAATACTGCTGGTTTAAGTCCATATCAGTTAGTATATGGAAAAGAGGTTCTATTACCAATTGAGTTTCAAATACAAACATACAAGATAGCAATTGAGTTAGGGATGGAATTTTCGCAAGCACAACAAGAAATGATTATGCAATTAAACAAATCAGATGAGATTCGACAACAAGCAGTTGAACATACTACTCTAGTGCAAGAACAATGGATTAAATGGCATGATCGATTTATCAAAAATAGAATCTTTAAGGAAGGAGACTAGACACTCTTGTTCGACTCCAAATTGAAATATTTCAAAGCCAAATTTACAACTCATTGGCTTGGGCCATATGATATTGAATAAATTTTCAATAATGAAGCAGTCAGGATAAAAAAAATTGATGAATCATCTGTATCCTTTGTGGTAAATGGACATAGGCTAAAAATTTATCATAAGCCTATAGACAAAGAATATTTTATGAGAAAAATTTCCATGGTCTCTGATCTGGAAATATTGGGACAACATAGTAATATGTTTTCCAAAACTCCATTAGACGATCCATATATATATATATATATATATATATATATATATATATATAACTCGAATTCCTATTAGAAAACCAACTTGTTTGGCCAATTTGAATTCCATTTTTGTTTTCTGCTTATTTTACTTACACTTTTGCAGATTTACCCTCCAATTTTTTTTCAGACTTGAGGACAAGTCAGAATATCAGTTTGGGGGAAGGCGTGAAATAAAAACTACGAAACTAGTTTTCAGCAGCTGAATTGAAGACAAAATAAAGGGACCTGTTATATAATTTGCAGACTGGGACTTGAATGCGACAGAATAAATTCTCAATTATGGAACATCATTGTGAATTTACACCAAAAAGGGACCTTAAAATTTCAAATATGTCAGTAGGGACCTGAATATTGGTATGAAATTTCGCCAGAAAGGGACCTGAAACATTTAACATATCAGAAGGGACCTGAGAAGATCATAGCAGATGTCAAAGAATAAACTTGCATAAAAGGGACCTAAGCAATAATTCAAAATCAAAACAGATGTATATCAAGTCAACAAGAGCCGTTGTAAAAAAACATAATGACGATCGTCGTCAAACATCAACAAGGGAGTATATTTGTACAGTGAGTAAAAATTTTGCTCTTAAATTTTCATATTTTTCAAAAATAGTCTAGAATTGATAAACTAATTTAACTACTAGTTAATCCATCTTTTACCTACATTAAATCACATTTCATCACTAATATTACCCACATTTCATATTCCTTACCCATATTTTATAACCTTCTTCATATCATTTAACACTATCCATATATTACTGTTTGAAATATTTCATATCACTACCATATCATCTAACCCTAACCCTATATTTCCATTTGAAATATTTCATATCACTACCCATATCCTACCCTATGTATTTCTTAATAAAAATTATGATAAACAAGAGATCACAAAGTTGAACCCATAAGAAGAATTTTTGAGAGACCTACAAAAACCATAAAACAAAGGTTAGCATTCTCCATAAGGGATTAATTTTAAAAACTTTACTATTGCATTAGTCAATTTTTAAAATTAAAAATCAAAAAGTTCAAAACTAAAGTTTAAAAATGATATGGCGCAATTCAAAATGAAATGGTGAGCACACTTATGCAAATGGAAACACAATATAAAGTAATGAATGCAATGGTAACCTATGAATGCAATGGTAAGAGCGGTATGCATAGATATGATGGCATGCATGTAATGCAAAAAAAATAATGATGTAATATGAATACATGCAAAGTATGGGAATGATGGCGCATAAAAGGTATGAGAAATGCAACGCATGGATGCAAAGGTTAATGATGGAGCACGATAACATGCAGGCTGAATGATGGATCACGATAACATTGTAGGTAAGCTAGATGTACATACCATGAATACGAAACGTGAATGCAATGTAGAAGGACATGCACGACAGTCAAAGAGAGCAATGTGCATGGACGGTTAAAGAGTTAGTGAACGGGTAGGAAATTCAAAAACAAAATGTTGTGTAAAACAAAACAACTCATTTCCGTCTCTGCTAAAACCATTTCCGCTCTGTTGTAAGCCATTTTCGCTCCTATAGGAAGCCATTTCGGCCATTTTTAAACACAGAGAACAATACTTGAGAAAGGTTTCCACCATCATCGCCATTGGAAGGATCAGAGAGAAAAAAATAGTGTGTATTCAAGCACGTCCTGGTGTATGTAACCACTGTGAAAAACGTAAAGGAGAGATAAGTTGTGAAGGCCGAGAGGAGAAAACGCAGAAGGAGAAGAAAAATATATAGGAAACAAAGGAAAATCAGAGTGATAAGAAGTATCCACGGCCAGAATTCCGGAAAAAATTAAAGGTGCCATCCAACAGAAAGCGGAATTCTATGAAGTGAGGTAAGATCCAATTGTTTTAATGAATTTAGGGATTGTATAAATCAATCAAGCTCTGAGTTAAAGAGGGAGTGAATTTATTTAGAAATGCAAGCTTGTCATGTAACAAATTTCACATTCAACCAATTTAAAAATGCGTTGACAAGTTTTACAAATGCTCTTCCATTAGTCAATCACGAATTTTCTTTTGAATGAGTTTGTAAAAGAGAAGATTTTAATGGATTTGTTATGGATTTAAAAAATCCAGTTCAACTGAAGAAGACCACCACATCAGAGAAAATTCATAAAGAAGCAAGTGCATAAAATAAGGTAAGGTCGACACAGCCTTCTCTACAATGTTTTAATTCAAATAAAAAAATAGAGAAGTGGAACTACAATTCGAATGCACGAGAAAATTGTTAGTTCAGTTATAGATTTGTTTTAAAAACACACTTAGTCTACAAATATAGAGCACAACATAAAAAGAAAATGGAGAATAGATAGATGTGTTTTGACAAAAGACAGAATTGAGGAGAAATGGAGTAAGATAGTTTACAATGAATTTTTGATGCAAATGGTTGAAGTTTCTTTTGATAAATGTACAGTGAATTTGAATGCAGTGTTTTGGAGAATTTTTGTATGAAATAAGGAGTGAAAAACTACTGTGTATAAAAAAAAAATCAATTTTTTTTTACACAGTTCAATTCATTTGCAAAACATAGGATGTTTTTAAGAGAATACCTTCCAATTATTTGCAAAACAGAGACTGATTTTTAAAAGAGAAAATAGAGAATTAATAGAAGGTGTAACATTAGAAACATAAATTATGTTTTCTTGTAACATTTCCTATCAAATTATTTTTGTTTAATTACAGTAAGAGTACATTCTTCAAAAGAAAAGAGACAGAGATTTGGTTGGTTGTCAAAAGTAGTGAACCAAAAAGGTAAGCCTACGGGGTGAAAATGTGAAGTTGGGAAACACTTTTTGCTCTTTTTTGACGTTGAAAATTTTAATTTTCTATGTTTTTTCAACTTCAACTCCATTAAACTCATATTTTTAATGAAAATTATGCTTTGACATAAAAGCAAGATTTGTAGGGAATTCTTACCTCCATACTTATATTTAAAAATAAATAAATATTGACATATAGAGGGGTAAATTTGTTGTTTATTAATTGCATATATTTGAAATTTTTAGGCAAACATAAATAGTCAATTTTTGAACCCTAAATTGTTTTAGGGAATGTTATTCATTTTTTGGATATAAACCATATCATCATAATCTACACATATTGCACTATTGCACTGACTATTTTTCGGTAATTTTCAGATTAAATTATTATTTTTTATTATTTTTTGAAATGGACGAAGACAAAACAATGGTGATGTTTTAGTACATTTTATGAGCCCTAAATTTTATTTTCAATGTGATCATCAATAAGAAAAATGAGAGTACCCTTTTGAAGTAGAAAAGGAGAGGAATTGCAATATGATTTTCTGAATTTTTTGTTGTTGCCATTTAAAGTTATTGAATTTTCATTCAGTGCAATTTTCCGAACAATGAAATTCCACAGTGACACAGTTTAGTATAAAATTAATAACAAATTGAAATTTTTAATGAAACTCCACAAAAATTACATCATCAGAAACTAGATTCAGAGATGAATCTAATGGTACCTGGTTCGAAATATAACATTTTGTTTTTGTAGGTGTCCTGCCCCTCCAAAGTTGCAGGTTCCTGAAAACTGCAGAATTTTCTGGGTTTTTTGTTGACCAGAAACTCTCGGTCGAGATAGTTTCTTGGACAAGATATTTATTAAACCCTCAACCGAGAAATTTAAAACTCTTGACCGAAAGTTTAAACCACCACAAGGTACATTTAACCGCGCGGCTAAACTCTCGGTCGAAAGTTTAAAAAACTCTCGGCCGAGAGTTTACCCAAGTCAACTCTCGGCCGAGAGTTTAGCCAAGGCCAACTCTCGTCCGAGAGTTTATTATACTCTTAGATGAGAATTTTTTATTCTCTAAATGTTAATCCGAAGCCGATGCAATATTTCGGGCGAGAGTTGTATATAAATACTCTCGTTCGAAAGATTAATTCCACACACCATTCTGAACCAGAGAAAATTGTGAAGTTGCGAGGGTCAGAAAATTGCTAAGGTGCAAGGGTCTGAATTCTTTTTCTGTTAAGGTGCGAATATTTTCTATGTGCAATATTCTTTTTGGAAAAAAAAAAAATTAAGTTTTTTTGGGTGCAAAATTTTTTTTTAAAGTTTTTCTGGGTGATTTTTTTTTTTTTTAAGTTTTTTTGGGTGCATGGATGCATGAAGTATCTTTGCAAAGTGTCTCTATGAAGACATGGAGTTTGTTTGCAAAATTTCTCTATGAAGGCATGAAGTATTTTTACAAAATGTCTTTATGATTTTATTTTTATTTTTTTTAATTTTCTCTCTTATTGAAAGCATGAAGTACTTATTCTAAAGTCTTTATGTTTTTTTGGGTATTTGGTCCAAATAGAATTGGATTTTAGGTTTCCAATTTTGTGAACATTGGGAAACCAAAGGAATTTCCTATCAAGGCACGATCGAAAAAGAACTGATTCAGTGGATAAAAATGAGAGATTACAAAAAAAAAGGTGAGAGGAAAGGGAAAGATTAAACCATAAAGTAAATGTGGAGGTAGAGCATCGTGAAATAGATGTAGAGGTGCATGAAAATGATGAGGAAATGAGAAATGTTGAGGAACTTGTCAATGAGAATATTGAAAACATAAATTTCCAAGAGAATATTGATGTCGATCTCACTGGTGAGTCAATAGTTTCTTCAATTTGAATTTTGTATTTTTTTTTAAACATTGTAGTTCAAGATAGTTTTAAAATTAAAAATATGTATATTTCAATTTCAAATTAGAAGTTAATATTTTTTTTTTATGCAGGGACAACATCAGAACCACAAGAAGATACTACCACACGTCGAATTTCACTGCAATTAATTGGAAGTTCCAAGAACGTTGTATACAACTACAAGTTTCTAGAAAATATGGATCTAACTAAAATTCAAGAATTGGGACCACCAATGGCTGAAAGGACAGTTCGAGATAAAGTAAATTTTGGATTGAAACATATTTTTGAAGGTAATTCTATCATAACACAAGCTCATATGTTACATGGATTTTTAAAGAAAAAATCTCTCAAAAATGTTGTGGAATTATTGGGCATTAAAAGTGAGAAAGAGGTTTTAGCAAATGAAATGGTATAAAAAAATGTGACGTCGGCGCTTACCACACTAGCCAAAAAGTGATATCAAGTTGTAAAAGAATGCTCGTAGAGCACTTTTAACAAGTGTAGTCGCGGAACGAACTTCATCAAGTCGGTTGATGTCAACAACTTCAAAATTGTTTAAAACATCAAGAAATGTTTTATGGAGGCATACAAAATTTAGAATTCAATTAGATGAGAATGATGAACTTGCATGTTCGGCTAATATCCACAGGTGTCCATATCATGATAGACTTATGGATGGTGTGAGGGATAGGGTAAAAGATTTTTGGGATTTGAATTCTCGTGTGTCACCAAATGAAAAGGATTATGTGTGACACTGATCTAAGGGAGTTTATGAATCTCATTACAAACATATAACATAGGTCAATCAAGTAGAATTATTCCAGAACTTTATGGAGAGTAATATTGATGTGAAGATTTCCCTTAGCACATTTGTGAAGATTAAACCATGGTATGTCAGGCCTATCACTGTTCGAGACACATGTTGTTGTCGATACCATGTATAATTCCAATTATTTTATGAGACATTTGTAAATTTTGGCATAAAATATTGGTCAAATGACCCCCCTCCTTCAAGTGTTCGTGAATTTTTATCGAAGATATTATGTGCACGAGATAATAATGAATTATTTTATAAAAAAGAATGTGTTGGTGGAAGAAAATGCACAGAATGTTCTCATTTGGCACTCTACGATGCAAAGTATCCCATCGATCCTAATGATCCCAGACTGAATTCGAAGCAATATGAAAATGTTACTTACACTCATGTTGAAATTTTAAACACAACATCAAAAAAGATCACTTTACTTGATGACGAGATTCCAGTGACATCTTTTATGGAGAAGTTCAGGGTGCAAATATACAAATATATTAAGCATTTTCATATAGCATGATGACATGATTTACAGTTCAAGAAATCACGTGATGTGTTCCCAAAAGGAACAATATTATCAATGGTTGATTTCGCTGAGAATTACACGTTTAGTCCACAAAAGGAGATACAAAGTGAGTATTATCATTCAGACCAAGTATCTATATTTGTGCATATTTTGTATAGACATGTAGAGCTTGCTATTGATGGTTTTGATAGTGATGAAAATAATCATGAGGTGATTAAGGAGTACCATTTCTACATCAGTGATGATCGAACACATGATACATGTTTTGTTCAACATTGTTTTAATGTTATTTATAATGAATATTTGAAACGAAGGGTCATTTTTAAAGAACATTGGGTATGGTCAGATGGTTGTGCTGGTCAATTTAAATCAGCAAGATCGTTCTTTTGGTTGTCTCGTATTCATAAGAGAACCAACATTTTACATACATGGAATTTCTTTGAGACAGGGACTGGAAAAGGAGAGCATGATGGTGCTGGGGCATGTGTAAAACGTGCACTTAGGAGGCATCAATTGAATCACTCAACTTCCCTACTTGCAAATTATTTAGATGTTGTTATTTGGTGCAAAGACAATTTAAGTCATGTATCGAACCCAAGGATGGCTGATGTGCACAGGTAGGCGTACACATTTAACTAAAAATATATTATACATGTCTATATATATGTGTGTGTATTTTTTTATCAAAAAAATATTAAATATTTTTCAAAATTTGACTCATACA
The DNA here is from genome assembly GCA_034641835.2 of Pinus albicaulis. NCBI lineage: Eukaryota > Viridiplantae > Streptophyta > Pinopsida > Pinales > Pinaceae > Pinus > Pinus albicaulis. The sequence goes on from CM076581.1 coordinate 118,841,826, forward strand.
TGTGTGTGTGTTTCTCTCAAGAAGGTACTTTTGGAATATTGCAATGGGTGATGTTGATAGATCGTTCCCATATAATTGCCTTGGAATCCCTTAAAAAATAAGTTTACAATCAATTAGGAGTAAGAACATGATGAATATACATTGCATTGAGAAACGAAAGTGCTCTTACTTTTGTTATGCATTTATTGATCAGACAGAGTCCATCGATGACTGTGAAAACCAAATTAAGAAATTTGTTAAACCATAGAAACTCGAAGAATTGACACCATTGCCCGCATTTGGAAACGTGACTTACAAGGAAATTGACAATGAAGTGGTTGTGATTGACAATGATTATGATCGTGTTTTTGATATGGTTAGAGAAGGTGATGTCTTCGCTGTCATTGCACCAGAAAATAATCAAGAAAAAATGAATTATTATTTATTACAATGCACTATGTCTAAATCCACGTTGCTGCAAGAGTATAATGATCCATTAAATTATACATACCCAATTGGTTCAATGGTGTTAATGGGGCATTTATTTGAAGAAGTAAAGAAATGTAAATATCATATTATTTTTCAAGATTACCAGCCAGAGGTTATTTATGCCCAATATAGTCACTTGGTCATAGCAACTCGGTTGCAGTTGAAGGAAGTGAAGAGTAGAAAAAAACAATGACAATGGAGGTTATCGATAGATGATCATGATGCCATTCTGGAAAATTTTCCACTAGCACATTTCATATGAGTGGAACACATTGTTCAAGATAAACAATGAACTTTGATTCTAGGGTTAGAACATATAATTGCTACAATGCATTGGACTTTATATAGTTTAAGACTATATTGTGGATTTCTTTCAAATAAATGGACATGTGGATGGTTAGATGTGTGTTGGTACGAACAATATATTATGATCTACTGGATTAGGGTGCTTTGCTAGATAATTAATTTATGGTGATTTAATGTGTCCATCATGTTTACTCCTAGATGATCTTAACTTGATCCATTTTTTGCATGGATATAATGGTGATGAATGAATATTTAGTTAGATGTATATATATAATAATGCCCAAGGCACCCGTGTGGTCACAACTTAGCAAACCTGATACGAGCACCCTCAAATGAAACAACCCACCCCGAACTCGTTTCATCGGGCGCCCTCCTAAGGCGTGACGCCCTCCGCCCAACTGAACGAACACACAAGGGAGAAAATGGAAAATGGCCCGCACAAACGTGCACAAGGCACCTGTGCGGTCACAACTTAGCAAACCTAATAAAGGCACCCTCTAACAAAATGACCCGACCCAAACTTGTTTCATTGGGCACCCTCCCAAGGCACAATGCCCTCCACCCGACCGAACGAATGCACAAGGGAGAAAACGGAAAACGACCCGCACAAATGTGCACAAGGCACCCATGTGGTCACAACTTAGAAAATCTGATACAGGTGCCCTCAAACGAAACGACCCGACCCAAACTCGTTTCATCGGGCACCCTCCCAAGGTGAGACGCCCTCTGCCCAACTGAACAAACGCACAAGGGAGAAAATGAAAAATGGCCTGCACGAATGTGCACAAGGCACCCATGTGGTCGCAACTTAGCAAACCTGATACGGGCACCATCAAACGAAACGACCCAATGCGAACTCATTTCATCGGGTGCCCTCCCAAGGCGCGACGCCCTCCACCTGACCGAACAAACGTACAAGGAGAAAATGGAAAACGATTGGAACAAACGTGCACAAGGCACCCCTACAGTCACAACTTAGCAAACCTGATACGGGTGCCCTCAAATGAAACGACCTGACCCGAACTCATTTCATCGGGCACCCTCCCAAGGCGCGACGCCCTCCGCTCGACCGAACGAACGCATAAGGGAGCAAACAGAAAAATATCTACATGAACGTGCATAAGGCACTTGTGCAGTCACAACATAGCAAACCTGATACGGTACCCTCTAACAAAACAACCCGACTCTAACTCGTTTCATCGGGTGCCCTCCCAAGGCACGATGCCCTCCGCCTGACCGAACGAATGCACAAGGGAGAAAATGGAAAACAACTCGCACGAACATGCACAAGGCACCCGTGTGGTCACAACTTAGCAAACTTGATATGGGAGCCCTCAAATGAAATGACCTGACCTGAAATCGTTTCATCAGGCGCCCTTCCAAGGTGCGACGTCCTATGCCCTACCGAATGAATGCATAAGGGCGAAAAAAAAAAACAGCCCGCACGAACGTGCACAAGGCACCTGTGCAGTCACAACTTAGCAAACCTGATACGGGTGCCCTCTAACAAAATGACTCGACCCGAAATCGTTTCATCGGGTGCCCTCCCAAGGCGCGATGCCCTCCACCCGACCAAAGTAACACATAAGGCAGCAAATGGAAAATGACCCTCATGAACATGCACAAGGCACCCGTGCTGTCACAACTTATAAAATCTGATGCGAGTGCCCTCAAACGAAACGACCCAACCCAAACTCGTTTCATCAGGTGCCCTCCCAAGGCGCGACGCCCTCCCAAGGTGCGACGCCCTCCACCCGACCGAACGAACACACAAGGTAGAAAACAACAAACAGCTCGCACGAACGTGCACAAGGCACCTGTGCAGTCACAACTTAGAAAACCTGATACGGGTGTCCTCTAACAAAACGACCCGACCCGAACTCGTTTCATCGAGCGCCCTCCCAAGGTGCGACGCCCTCCATCCGACCGAACGAATGAAAAAGGGAGCAAATGGAAAAATGCCCACACGAATGTGCACAAGGCACCCATGCGGTCACAACTTAGCAAACCTGATACGAGCGCCGTCAAATGAAACGACTCAACTTGAACTCATTTCATCGGGCGCCCTCCCAAGGCACGACACCCTTTGCCTGACCGAATGAACGCACAAGGGAGAAAATGTCAAACGGCCCACACGAACATGCACAAGGCACCCATGTGGTCACAACTTAGCAAATCTGATACGAGCACCCTCAAACGAAACGACCCGACCTGAACTCATTTCATTGGGCGCCCTCTTAAGGTGCGACACCCTCTGCCCAACTGAACGAACGCACAAGGGAGGAAGTGGAAAACGTCCTGCACGAACGTGCACAAGGCACCCGTGCAGTCACAACTTAGCAAACTTGATACGGGCGCCCTCAAACAAAATGACCGAACCCAAACTCGTTTCATTAGGCGCCCTCCCAAGACACGACACCCTCTGCCTGACCGAACGAATGCACAAGGGAGAAAATGGCAAACAACCCACACGAATGTGCACAAGGCACCCGTGCGGTCACAACTTAGCAAACCTGATATGGGTGCCCTCAAATGAAACGACCCGACATGAACTTGTTTCATCGGGCACCCTCCCAAGGCGCGATGCCCTCCCGAGGCGCGACACCCTCCCAAGGTGCGACACCCTCTGCCTGACCGAACGAATGCACAAGGGAGAAAATGGAAAACAACCTACATGAACGTGCACAAGGCACCCGTGCAGTCACAACTTAGCAAATCTGATACGGGTGCCCTCAAACGAAACGACCCGACCCGAACTCATTTCATCGGGTGCCCTCCCAAGGCACGACGCCCTCCGCCCACCCCTTGTAGCAATAAATCCAAAAAATTTTAGATGAAATTATTATTTCCAGAGGAAAACGACTCAACTCTTATCAATGTTTCAATATAAATGAAGAGAAATGGTTTGGTAAATTTCAAATTTAAGGAGAAAATTTATTCAAACTAGCTTATAGCTCACATATTGATAGCTTCAAAAAAATATCCTACAAATGTCAAATTTCATATGTTTCTATGTTCATTTGACATGTTTCTATTTTACATGTGCTTGGAAAATATTGTTCACAACATGGAATAAATCCTACAAAGGAATATTCAACATCTTGTAATCGATATTTAGTTAAATTTCTCCAAAATTGTCTTTAATCGTTTACATATTGTACACATCCCCTTGTAATATATATTTTATTTTCTCAATATTTTGAAAGTTTCAACATGTTGTATGGAAAACGTTCTTATACCTTATTTTGTACAAGCCATTTCCCTTTACTTGGAAGTTGCTATTTTAATTTCTTTTGGAAACATTTTTATGACTCTTTTCAAGTACCATGAATTTTCTTATTCATAATTGTATTTCTAAATAGTGTAATATATAAATCTAACACATGAATAATGTATGTTATTACTTGTAATAATGGTTTCCTCATCAATCATCATGGAAGTATCAAATATAGTTTAAATATTTTTTCTCTATTATTATTATAATCCAACCTCATGGGCATGGGTGCATTAAACTAGAAAGTGTTCTCTTCCATGTGTTGTACAACTTTTCATTGTCATCCTTAAAACTCTTTTTTATTGAGATATAACCACACCATATAACCAAATTTTCATTAGTGGGTTTTTTTATGTTGATCATGGTCCTCCATATAACAATTTTAAGTTATGTGTACGTTCTTGCACTTCCAATGGATTTCTCAAATCTTGATTGTGACCTTAACAATTTTTTCCTTCATAGTTACCATTTGTAAATGGGTTTTTAGAAAATATAAACAAAAACCAATTAAAAATAATTTTTTTTATGATCCTTTTCAAGTGTCATGAATTTTTCTATGCAATATTGTATTTTAAAATAGCGTAACCTATGGATCTAACACCAAGCATGCTACTACTCATAATAATGGATTTTCAAGATAATCGTCAATCATCATGTAAATCTCAAAAGGTTTTACCCTTCTTTATTTTTGTTAATAATGTCAAAAATATTCATAAAGGTGTTTTTAGCTATGAATTATTTCATATGTCAGAAATTTTCGCTAGTAATCGATTTCACACTTTTATATTAAGAGATAGATATCCCACCCCTTGTAGAAATAAATCCAAAATTTTTAGATGAAATTATTATTTCCAAAGGAAAAAAACTCAACTCTCATCAATGTTTCAATATAGATGAAGAGAAATGGTTTGGTATATTTCAAATTTAAGGAGAAAATTTACTCAAACTAGTTTATAGAGCATATATTGATAGCTTCAAAAAAATACTCCTAGTTTTTAAAATTGGAAGAAGGATTAGTTTTAATATTTTATATTTTATTGATGGAGCATAAAATTGGAATCATAACAAATAGAGGCATGTGCACTTTGAAAAGGGTTTAAAATCACTAAAGGAATAAGAATGAATTCAATCATTATGATTAATGACTCTAGGATCATTATCATTCATATGATTAAACAACCATTCCAAAAATTGATGTTCGGGGTTCATTTGTAGGCATCAATCATAAGATAACCCTTCAAGGATTCTTCAAGGTTGTCTTCAATAACCCTTTCCCAAGTAAGATATATCTCCACAGACTTCTTAATAGGTGCTTCCAAAACTTTCATTGATTGTTCATTGTCCAATGCCTCACTTGTCCAAAATAAGTCTCCAACAATGGTCTTGATGTTGGATAACTCCAACACTTAAACAATATTTGTTGTGTTCCAAGAGTGATGGTACACATTCAAGGTAATTACAGCAACCAAGGTCTTCACCGTTCCGAGAGGTAGTATTATTATGTTGTGATTTTCTAGCAAGGAAAACCGACCCAAGAATGATGATGCACAGTCAAGGAAATTACAGCAACCAAGGTCTTCACCGTTTCGAGAGGTAGTATTATTGTGTTCTAACTATCCAGGAAGGAAGTATGAGCAAAGAATGATGATACACATTTAGGTCAACTACAAAAATCAACGTCTCCACCGTTCTGAGAGGTAGTATCACTGTGTTGAGACTGTCCAACAAGGAAATGTGCAGAAAATCTATACATAGTCCAATACGGTTGTAGTTACTACACATGAATCATTGTAATCTTCCACAATTTGAGCTTAGGAGTCCACCATAGCTTGAGCAAGGAGTTCACCAAAATCTTAAGGATTCCACCACAGTCTAAGGTAAGCTTTTTGATGACACTGTCTGAAATTAAGAAGTCTGAATTTATGTTGTCATTGTCCTAAGCTATAACAAGGGACACATAAATACATGTTGATAGGAGAAAGGGCCAATACTCTGCAACATGCTGTAATTGTTACTAAATACTTGGAAAAATTCAATAACTATTTCAAAACATAAATTAATGCTAAATAAGAATTAAAAGTTAAAATTAAATTTAAAGCAAATTATCAACAACCAAGGATATTGATAAGCAACAAAACATTTAAACCAACATTTTCCAGAACAGATCACTTGCCTCTTATGAAATATTAGATCATTGATTGGAATTTATATAGCTCGGTGGAGAAATATTACAAAATTAAATTTCATTAGTGATAGAATATCACTTGAAATTATTCTATTGATGACAAACATAACACTCATATTTTGAAATTTCTTTCAACTCTGGAAACTAGACTCCATCCAAGCTTCCAAAAAATAGTAAATAATTGTACGTTTGCTTGCAAGTTCAAATAAAGTACTCACGTTGAACTTAAAATATATTTGATAGCATGTGGACATAGAGTATACACAATGCACACAAGAATACTTGACTATGTAAATCTCTCTAACTGTCTCAATTATGAAGTGTTCCCTCCATTGGCAACATATCATAGGTTGCTTAAAATGTTAAATATGAGAGGCAAAAATTGACTGTTTGGTCATCTTCATCATCTTCCAGCCAATAAGTTTCGAGAATATTTACTGCCTTCTCATAAATTTAATTATTTTCATGACTTTGCAGGTTCTCAATCTTCTCAAGTTCTTCAGCATCATCAATATATTGTGCATAGATATTTACACCTCCAGTGTTGCCCATAAACTTATCTGCTTCCCGAACTTTCAAAATATTCTCTAGCCCTTCAAGACAAACAGTTACAATTCTTAGGTCTGGAAAGACTAGAAGATCACATATATGCTTAATGCATCCTTGATTCACAATATATCTACAACCAAAAGCACAAATTAGTAGTTTGTCTAGGATGAGATTACCCAATGTTATCCCTGTAACTGTTATGATAAATGAATTTTTATATTGAATATTTATTGACATAATACTCTGTTGATACTATTGGCCAAAAGAGGAAATATGAAATGTGAATAGACGATGACTTATAAGAGGATTGGCAAACCTCTCACATCTATTCAATTTTTTCTTTGCAACCCTCCAACATCATTGTAAGTAGCATCTGGCTTTTCTTCAACAGTCATCATTGTCACACTGGGATCAATCTTAGGAGGCAAAGGGATCTAGATCTGATACTTATTGCGATCAACCCTACATAAAGAAAGAAGACCATCAATCATTACACTCCAGACAAAACCCACAAGGTGTGACCTGAAGCAATCTCTAATTTTTTTTATGACATTAATGCAAACAACATAAAACATTAGATTTGAAAACATAGTAATGCTTCACTAAGAAGTAATGTGATATCTCACTTGTCAGCGACACTTAGAATTGATGGATAATATCACACTCAACTCTAAAGGAAACAAACTCCCTAGAAGACAAAGTGAACATAAAAGGATGGTTTTGCAAGGGGGCTTTTTTATTAACTGACCTGACATGCATGCCTTCTTCAATATCAGTAGGGGAGACTTTATCACCCAGTCCAACCACAAATTGCATTCCAAAGAGAAAACTTTGTAAATACTACCTGCAAGTCAATGTGGATTTCGGGAAACATTGGGTTTTTAATTCATAAGTTTTGTTGCAAGAAAAAGACTAATCACTGCAGCTATAGTTTTAGTGTAAGAGTAAAGTAGAAGTTTTGATTCTTGCTGCACCTATAAGAGAATAATGAATTTACTATATGATCACAACACAACCTGGAGAAATAGGCATACCTTGGCAATTTGTTTAAAATTTATGACATACTTGGAATCATAAATTTTTGGATTAATGATCTTCGTGCACCTCGCTACCTAGATGAAGAAACAAAAAATATTCATATCAATTAGATGTGACAGAGATTGATACATTCTTGACCATTTTTACAAAAAAAAAATTCTGATTAATCAAACACAACGAAAACTGATTTGTTTAACATTGTTATGGGTAAATAAAAATCAATTAACACAAACATGATATGCATCAAAGATTTCCACATATATTGCTTGGGAAAATCCAATCCTAGGTCTAATTTTCAACAGTTGACCCCCAGACTAAGCTACTCTGAAGCAAGTCTGATATTTAAATGTTTGACACCTTAGTTGAATCTAATGAAAAATGTAAACTATAAGAGAATTGAAAAACCTTTGGCAGATTATTATGTACCATTCCAGCTAGCCTTCAAAGGCTTACTCAAATTTTTGGGATTAAGAAGCCAAATAAAGTCCACTCCACAGATATTACCACGGTGATTGTGATGGCTAACCCACTGGAAAACCAACAACTCATTAATTAGAAAATTTTAGTTCACCACAAGTTAATTTTATTTTTGTTCCATTTTCAAGAATCAATACCAAAAGGAAAAGGATTGTAAAACCTACAAACTTGTGACCAACATATAGCTAAATGGTACAAACCTTATGATCATTGGAATCACTGCCTGTGTAGTGGTGAGCAGTATGATAGGAAGAAACAAAACCTTAAGACCGCAGGAATTTGTAAACATGCCCACGTTTTCTTCCGTTCCAATCCCTGCATGCTACTACTACTTTAGAAACTGTAACCAAAACAAATACTGTTAAAAGGAATAAAGCACAAATCTTACCCATAGAGAATAATAGGGACGAAGGGAAGCTTATAGTCTTTCTTGTAGGTTTCCAAGTAATCTAGGATTTTGTATACCTGCTACAGGTAAATTAATCATATTATTACAAAAGTAAATTAACCATAATAATATAAAATGGATAGGATCCTAATCTAACATAGTTGTTTCACGTTGAACCAAAATTCATTAAATGAATATGAGGAAACCCATACACATTTTATTGAGGTCAAATATATAGGATAGAAGGAAAAATTAGTACTCATTTCCACATTTGCTTCATAAGAGCTTGCAGGCTTTCCAAAGGAGGTGGCATGCTCTACCCCACAATCTGTAAATCACAAAATATCACTCCCTTGAATGGTTGAAGAATGCCCTGGAGTAGAGAACTACAAGAAAGAAGAGATCAAGTACAAAGGAACAAAGGGAGTGGGTAGCCATATAGGAAATTTAAATATTTTATCCATAGGAGGGCACACCATCTGATATTCGTTAGCATGTTAGAGAGGCCACCAAGTCCATGCATGAACTACATATTACTAATTAAATTCCTTAGAGGATGAGCAACACATTTAGTATGGGGGTGATGATGTGTCACATCAATATGTAGATTTGAAGGCCCATTTTTTACCCTCCAGCCTATAAAAATATTCTTTCCTCACATTAATTTACATTTTTTTGGCTATGATGTAGGAATACTAAAGGGTTCTCGTCATAATTTAAGGCCTAATGAGGTTAATGTACAAGAAAAGATAATTTTTTAGTAATTTGATGATGCAAAGGCATGTTGGAGGAAGCTAGATGAAGTGTAGGAGGCTTGTATCCAAAATAAATAGGATAACATAAAAGTATTTGTACAAATAAATAATGTACTGAATATAGAATATGACCATAGATCGCAACAGACGTGAAATTATCCATACAATTGACATGTGATCTTTGGTTATTTAATATTGTTTATTCTGAATATGACAAAATCTTGCAGTTATTGGCCAATTTGGACCCATAAATCCCTTGTCGAATGAGAATAAGGTGATATTTTATAGTGGGATCAACAATTGTTACCTCTTTCCATTTTTTCCTCAGGTGACAATCAAAAATGTCCTTTTTACATTTTATTTTCTGGTATCACAACTCGAAAAAATATTGGATGTTATCTAGTCACTACAGGACATCAATGTGTCCTTTTTACATTTTACATTTTTTTACTGTTCTTGAAACCATAAAAAAAGTAATAGTTGATTGTCAGTTAGTTGATAAATTTCCTTTGAGAGAAATAAATGACCACCTTTGTAGTAATACACTTAGATTATCAATTGAATGTAGCTCAAGCGGATGCTAAGAAAAGTTGTTTCCTTCCCCGACCAGGTTCAAATCCCACTTTGTGACATTTTTGCTCTTCATGAGCTGAATGTTGTTGAGATGTTATCTGGCCTTAATCCCTGAAGAATCCAATTTACCTTATGTACCAAGATGAGGGGAAATGCCATGTGAGTTTCCCCAAAAGACGTATTACGGTGAATAAAAGTACCATATTTAGATCTATACTCCACAAATTTAAAACAATTCCAAGACAAATGATGAGATGCCACCTATTATTGTACTTGTATACCAGACAAATGTACAAATTCTTCCCAAATCCCAAGGGGTTAGCTCAAAATTTTGTCATTGATGTTGCTGGGCATTTGTCTAGTTCAGTGCCAGCGGGTGCCTACTTTGAATCCTCTAGGGTGAGGCACACTAGTCTACACTGGCAGGTTTATTAGGATGTCATCTATGATTTTGAAGAAGCTTCCCTTGGGTTTCCCACAAGGTTTTCCTTGGAAAAAAGAAGTACAATGCCTAAAATGTCTCCTAAATCTATCTATTTCTGTGGGACTATCAATTTGGCTAGATTCTAAAGACAATGTATTCAGCAAAAGGTGGAGAAATGGGTGTATATTTATTATTTGAGAATCATTACATAATCATAGTAGCTAAGAGCCAAAAAAATACAGGTATAAGTACAGAGAATCCTTCTATAAAATAGCATAAAACATGAAGTTATATATATTATGATAAAAAATTAAATAAAATGTAGTTAGAGACTAGCATTACACTTGGAATCTACCATTGATTTTCATACATAAAATAGAATTCAGAGTTTAACAAGAGTAGAAAAATGCACCTTGCGATCTTGTTCCTTGGCAAAATACTCTCTATTAACATCACTCCTTGGAATATCCTCATTGGAGTTAATGGCCAAGGATGTATCTCGAACTTGGACTGGCAATCCATATTCAAGATCAAGAAGACACACCTGACAAACATTTTTTAGTTTACAACATGTTTGGAAAACCTCTATTTTCTTATACCTTGCATCACGGCCTGGTCTCCACCTGAAAACTGTAAATGGTTTGGTGAAAATTTACACTCTTTGTCAAAATTTTCTTTTGTCTGCACCCAAAAAAAATAAATTCATTTAAACTCAATTCGACCACATATATGTCAGTGCTTTTATAAGCCATATATAAATATACATTACATATAGCACACAAGCGCTAAAATTTGAAATAAGAAAATTCATGCATAATAAATAAGTAATGATACAATAAAATAGCTAAGAAATTTAAAATTTGATCTCTTTTATGTTTTAAGTAATGATACAATAAAATAACTAGAGAAATAAGCCAGGATACTACCTTTCAAAGTCTATCTCTCTACTATTTCAAACTTGCCTATTGTTTTGTTCCTATAGACAGTACATCATAGAGTTGTAAACATCAGCACCTTCCAAAATTTTAAAAAATTTAGATCATCCTTCTTGACCACGTTCTCATGTTCTGATTTGAACATTAAAGCGAGCTAGCAGCCTAGAAGATAACTAGCATGGTCAATGATCTCAACTCAACTAAGCTATTGTGCACCACATTCTGGAATACAATCATACCCTGACATTAATGAATACCACATAAAACATTAGTTATGAAAACATAGTAATGCTTCCCTAAGAAGTAAAGTAATATCTCACGTGTCAACGACACTTAGAACTAGTGGATAATATCACACTCAACTCTGAAGGAAACAAACTCCCTAGAAGACAAAGTGAACATAAAAGGATGGTTTTGCAAGGGGGGTTTTTTAATAACTGACCTGACACACATGCCTTCTTCAATATCAGTAGGGGAGACTTTATCACCCAGTCCAACCACAAACTGCATTCCCAAGAGAAATATCTTTAATAACACCAATTATAATTAGTTGAAAAATACCTCTTGGTATATTAAACAAGTATAATCGACATAGGGATGGTCAACATAAAAGTTCAATAACAACTATAGATCACCAAATGAGGTTTAAACATTTCTTTAACAATGTTTGACATCACACAAACATGAGTTGGAAACATTGACTAATGAGCACCACGTGATATCAATCAACAATGATAAAGACATTTATGTACACTACATAGTGACTATATGAGTATCCATATAGAGGAATAGAATGACTTGTATGTATCATACAACTCCTATGAAAACTAAAACCCAATTATAAGGTATTGATGCAAATAGGTGAAACGTTAAGGGTGATGTGATCAATATTGCCATTTTTATTAATAGAGTGATCAAAGCAATTAACCTCCCCTCCATTTTTAGTTTTGGGTATCTGCTTCATGGTTTATAAAACACAAAAGAGAATAAAAGTAATATTTACAGTTTATTTTTTGTTTACATTAATGAACACCCACAAAAAAAAGGATACTTGATTTGAGTGTCTTCTTCTTTGTTTAATGATGTGAACGTAGAGATAATGGTATGCTTGGTACGAGGTGTTTTCTTCATGAGTTTTTAATAAGCCTAAAAAATATAAAAGTATGCTTAGAACCCTTCACATATTAATGAGCATGAGAATAATAGAAAGTGAGATTACTTGAAGAAATAACTAATATAAAGGGTAACGACTTATTTCAAACTAACAAAACCATTGTAAGTAAATAAAAGTAGATATGTTATTAGGATTTTGTATAGCTGTTACAGGCTTTTACTTACACAGTCAGATACTTGGGTCCACCTTGCACTTTGGGAAGCCTCTATGAGCCATAGTATTATTCCTACCTCCTTCGGTGGTGTCCACAACCCTACACCTTCTCCTCTCCAATATTAAATTCATTTACGCTCCACCTTACTTGGTGTTTATACCATTGAAGCTCCTTCCTGTTGGACATGGCTATATCCATTTGAAGTCTTCACCTTTGTGCATACCCATACTCGATTATTCTCCTGCTTGAAAACTCCAATGCCACAACAAAGAGCCAAATCCTGTTGAGGGTCCTCTTCTCAAGTAGAAGGGAGTGCTCAAGGCACACTTCAAGCTCATAAGGAAGCATAGAGATATCATTCCAAAACCCCTACTCCTATACAACAGGAAATCAACTATGTTGATATTAAATTTCGTGTTCAACATGATGAGCAAGTTGTTGAGGAGGTCTTCACCTCTATGGTTGAGTGGGTGACTGATTCAGGCCATAATTTAGGGTGCCAAAACTAATATCTATGTATAATTGAGCTATACTAGAACATGAAATCGCTCCCCAACAAGTATTTTCTTAGAGCATAATGAAGCTCGCAGGGAGATATTATTACAGATTGATGAACTACAAATGGAGCACAAGGATCCTAGTTTGCAACACTATGACATCTCTACCAAGTTGGCCCTTCAAATTTAATAGATGGGATGGAGACCAAAACTAAGAACTAAATATAAATCTTCCTGGGGGATGCATGGTAATAGAATGGGATGCCACTGTTCATGCCATGGACGATGAAAATAAGAACTTGTTGTGAAAAATTGTGCCCAGATTGAGCATACAGTGTTTAAGTATTGGCATGAAGGATTAAGTCCTTAATGAGATCACAACTTTGTCATTATGAATAAACCTTCAAACCACAACACAAGACATTAAAGCCTATGAATCTAAGAATTGAAGACTGCTGCTCAAAAGAGCTTATTCTAGTATAAAATACTGCTCATTAGAGCTTATTAATTTCCTATCCTGCTGTAGCATGTGCCAAAATAAGGTTGCTAGTTGAAATTAGTGAATTAATGCAACCACCTCATGGATACAATGGTCCTTTCCTCTGTGCTTAGTCATCATGCAAAACTACGAAACCTCGAAACCAAAATGTTTGTAGGATGGAATATTGTCATTTCTGGGCTACAATAGAACCTGGGTACTTGCAAATGAAAAATGCCATCAATTTTGATGCAACAGTGGACATGATCTGCCACGAGATATGTGTAGTTGTCCTGAAGAGGATTGTTGTGAACTCTGTCAAACCACATACTGCCCCATTTTCTTGAAACTCCCATTTTTCCATCACATGAGAGCACATAATATTGTCCAAATGATTGTTGTTAAAGGTCTGTATTGGATAGATGCAAGCTTGTCAGAAGGGAAGCATGATCTGCAATTCTGTCTTTTAAGGAATATTGATTCCATAGTCTTCCATAACCATTATTAGGCCACCAAAAGTGCTAGTAATGCAACCCATATAGAAGTTTTTCACCTAAGGCTCTAAGTGATAGGCCTATAAATAGTTGGGGAATGCAGTCCATTCTCATAGCTACAGAGTTTCCCCTGAGAGATCACATCCACATTATTACAGGTAAACAGTTCTGAAGCAGTAATATGTAGTGTAGAGTACTCCTTGCTGGTTATTATGGAGTAGCAAGGCCACCAGACCAAATTCTTCCAACCCTAGGTCACTGACTCTACTAGTTCTTATGTTTCAGTACGGGTAGTGTCTTCCTGGTTTTCTAGGATTTCTCCTGCCCTTACTTGTTTTTTTGGAGTAGCAGGGGTTTGGGTGGTGGTAGGAATGTATCATGTCCTCTTCTTTCCTAGAACACATGGGGGCCTATTTTGATGCCCTCTCATTCTCTCGGTGGTTGGTTTACTACTAATTATCTCAAATTCAATATCACTATACTTCTATGATGTAATAGAATTTGTCTCTTATTCCTTAATATGAATTAGTAGGTGTTAGCCACCTATAATATTTTGTTATACCAAAAGGTGGCTAAGACTTTTTGAGCCTCCAAGGAACAAATTTTATCACTAAAAATTGTTGGCTCTTGAAGACTCGTTGAAAGCCTCATGCCTCTGCCCGAAATATTCATTTACTATTTCCATTTCATGCTCTGAAATTCTGCTAATTTCATGAGAAAAGACTACTGAAAAATCATCATTTTTCCCTTCTTCCACTCATAAAAAAACCTTCATTTGTTCCCCTTTCTTCATAAATTTCCTCTATTTTTCATGTTCTCCTTTTTATTCCCTTCATGAAAACCCCCTTTTTCCATAGTTAAAAACTCACTTTTTAACTATTTCGGAATCCCCATTTCCATTAAAAACTATGAAATTCATGAAAAACAAAGTTTATTTACTATGGACCTAAGCCCCTTGGGCTAAGTCTGAACCACTTCCCCTCACATGCCTACGCGTTAAAACCAAACGCCAAGGACCCCGAGTGCTAATCGCATCGGAAAGAATCAAATGTGCAAGTCTTTGCCATACTCCAAAGACTCCGATGGCGATTAGCCTTGATGTTTACGACTCCCGAACATATTATTTTCATATATAACCTTGGGCCTGCCCTCGGTGCTTAAACCTTATGAATATTTCATTCCCAAACCCAATTTTTCTTTGTAAAGACCCAAAACCCGCCAATCCAAATTTTTAACCTAAAACTTTAAGTCACATTTTGAAATAATCTAATGGGTTGATCAAAAACACCAATTGCGCAATCGCAATCGGAGAATTTGCAATGAGTTGATCGAGGAGTCCAGGCCCGCAGTTCTAATTGCGATTGGCCTTTGATTTACTAAAGCCCCGGCTATATCACAGTTCATATGCCCAACGGCCCCGCAGTCGGGCGCCTTGTCACTTTATATATATTTTCCGCCCCAATCCATAAAAAACTTTGTTTTGTTTCAAAAGAGGTAAGTTTCCATATATTTTAAAGGGTTTTTCGCTGATTCTTTTCAGAACAGATATCCGCCGTTGATCTAAAGCCAATCAGACGGCCTGCACTCAATCACATCGCAAAGGTTTAATCGCATGTGTTTTGTCTCGCCCCCGATTGCCGATCTCCGATTGGTTGTCCACCGTTGATCTCCTCTCCGCCTTCCAAGATCCAGCGGTCCCCTTTTCCTCCGTTCACAAGTCTTACCACCGTTTCCAAACCCGCTGATTCATTTCCCACCACTGATCTGATCCTCAGATCAACGGTCATCGCTCAATCACTTGGACTATCCCGATCGCGCAATCGCATCGGAGTCTTTCAATCGCACAATCGCACTTCTTTCCTCCTCCCCCCCCCCCGATTTCGATTCCCCAATTAAATCTGGACCGTCCACGTGTCCAGATCCAATGGTGGTGCTCCTTCCTTGCCTTCTAAGCAGTTTAAGCCCAAAACGCAGGATTTCTTAATTATTTTTGTGTTTTGCAGGTATTCTAATGGTTTTTCACTGAATAATGAAGGAAAGCCGGGGACTGGGAAAGACATTTCCTGTGCCTTCGGGCTACTAAAGCAACCATTCACGGGGTTGAATTCAATGATTTGTCAATGTTTCATGAGTGTTGATAACACGCAAAATAGCCCAGCGCGGCCCTGCACATCAACAAGACATTGTTTTATTCAAAAGAACAGTTAAAGAGTATCAGTTTTGAAAATAAAGCATGGCAGATGAATATTGGAGACAGTATGACGGGGATTACGGCTAAGACGGTAATCAAAAGCCTAATCCCCGACTCAAAACACCGTTTAAAGAAAACCTAAAGTGTTTTATCTGACAGAAAGCCTCCACCACCACAGCTTAAGGAAAATTGATTCCTCAGCTACCACAGAGCCACCTGTTGCCTCAAACCTTTCAAAGCAGAGGCCGAAGTTATTGAAGAAATCAGATTTTCTTCTCAACGCAGCTAGGGAGTTATTTCTGCCAGGAAGTAAATGCATAAAAATCTGCAGAAGTTACTCCAAACATTACACAGAGCCTCAAAGTCAAATAAAGCTCCCACCGAGCTTTGATATTTATTGTGAAACAGTTAATACAGTGATCCACCTGTAAATTTCTCCCTCGAGCCCCTCAAAAGGCCGAGAAGTCTTGAACCTGTATTAAATATCCTGAGAGATCTTTTCTCAGATCACCTCCTCATCCTTATATAAATACTACTGCAGAAGATGAGAAATTGTTGGTTTTTGTTTTATTACAAGTTGTAACACTGAAACTCTCCGAATAAATATACGACTTTGTTGAAGTTGAAAAAAAAATTGAAGTCCTGGATGTCTTGATGATGTTGTTGCATGCTTGTTCCTGAGGAAGGCTCTATCATTGGATCCATGAGCTTGGCTGTTGGTGAAGTATTCTGAACTGTTTAAAGTTTTCTCCTATTTTCATTATGTTCCATAATTTCTTATTACAGTAGGCTGAAAGTTTTAGTCTAAGAAATGACTCTTGGAAGCACCTTAGACCTGTTCACCCTTCACTATTTTATGTTTTCTTCTGCTGAAGTATTTTAGAGTCTTTAATCTCTCTCTTTAGTGTTCATGCTTGTTTATTTCCTTAATAGCTCAAATAGTTGGTTTCAGCATGACTTATGGTTCTCCCTTCTTGTCTGCTATCACTTTAAAGGTGTTATTGAAGTCTCCCTTTGAAGTACCATTGTTTTAAGTTAATCAAAGAGGTCGGTTTTGATCTTGCCCTTTGCTATTGCTTGAACAATTGTTTTGAAGGCCTTTATAGTTGTAAGCATAGATGTTATTTAGGTGTTCCCTCTTCTATGACTGCAATTATCAGTGAATCTTATATGTTTTCTAAGTCCTTTAAAATAAAATCTTTGAGGAAATAGGGAGTTCCCCGAATCTTAGGTTTCATTTTACAAGTTGTCTTGAAGTCATTATTTGCTTAAAGAATGTTTGTAGAATTTATGGTTAGCCTTGTCTATCAAATATCTCTTTATTGTTAAGTTATGTTTTCAATTTCCCTTTGTTGAGAATCAAACTTCTCTTTCCAAATCATTAATGTCCATCTCATTCCAAAAACAAAAGGATCATGTGGCCAAGTTATATTTTCCCTTTGATATCCCATATCCCTTGAAGAGTTTTGTTATGACCTTATTTTGACTCCATTGCCCAATGAAATAGATATTTCCTCTTTTTGTCTATCTTTCCTAGACCTTTCATGTTCTGCTGTATCAACTCAATCCAACCAAACAAACATCTGCACTTAATAACTAGTCTAAAATCCATACTCAAAGCACACAAGATAAACCTTTGCAAACAAATATTTGAGAGATCCCTCTCTGAGAACAAGAGGACTAGATCCTGGAACTCTAAAGATTGGTTCTGATGTTGCCTTGTCTTTTGATTTTCCAAACTGTCAAAACACGGGATACCAACATAATGGCGATCACGGTGGGACCCTACTGAGAATTAGAGGTTTCAAAACCTTTCTTAAAACCTTTAGGTCCAGTATAACATAAGTAACTTTCTTCAAGCACTACCTAACATAATGGCAATCATGATAGGACTTGATTGAATCAGTGACAAACTAAGTAACCCTTAGGATTCCTTTTAATCCTTATCAAACCTTGAAGGAACCAGTTACCAAGCCATAAGAGAAACTCTGTTTGTTTGAACACCTTAGCTAAGTGCAAAATCAGACTTAGAACACTCTCTTAACCTATAAAACCAAAATAACTCAGAAAAACCCAAAAAAACATCTCAAGTTTGGCTTCATAATAAACATTGGTAGTGGACCATAAAACATTTTACCTCCTTAGGAGCTAAAATATTCCACTTGGTGACTCCACAATCCTGAGCAGACCTTAAGACTCAACTGGGAAGAACCCTTATCATTATAATATCATTCAAACTTAGTTAGAGGACTGTAGGATTAAGATTTGTGTAAACAGATTAGTTAACCCCTCAAAGATAGTCATACTTGGTTAAAATTTTCTTATTAGTTGGGTCTCAAAACACAGCATAGTGGCTTCTAAAAATATTCACACTAGAGCCCATCCAGACCCTAATCCACCTAAGATAGTTGATAACCCAAAAAGTATCCTTTGGAAGTCTCCTAAGATTAAATTATCAACTATTTTCAGATCACCCTTGAGAGCTAATTCAGTCCCTAAAAATCTTTCAGCTCTACAACAATCACAAACTGACTTAGTTAATCCCTTTAGGACTAGCTCATTTGGTGATTTAGATCAACTAGATTCTGAGTCTTCACTTTCATCTCCCGAGACAAGTGAACATCCTTGTAGTAGAGAAAAAACACCTCCTGATTTACACTTCCTTCAAAACCTAGGTGTCTCTCACCCAAGATCAGCTCAGCAATCCACCATTGTTCCATCCACTTCTGTTCGTCCTTCATCCACTATGCAAACCACTCCAATTCAGACCACACCTCCTCTTGTCAATCCACCCCCACCTCATATCATGGCAGCATGGTATGCTCCCTTAGTCCTTCCTATACCATTATTCAATCTCCCACAGGACTATCAGTCCAAAATTCCATTATATGATGCTAACAATGCTGTAACTACATCACAACATGTGGACAGGATGGATGACTACTTTGACAGAAATGAGATCAATGATGATTCTATCAATCTTAAATTATTTGCTCAGAGCTTAGGGGGAGAAGTAAGAAAATGGTTTAAAGTTTTAGCCCCCTGTAGTATTAATGATCTCCAAGCCTTCCATCAGACATTTCTGAAAAAATGGGAAGTAAAGAAGAATCCTCTCCAAGTCCTTGCTGATTACAACAATCTTCGTAGGAACCCTGGGGAAAGTGTACAAGCATATTGTACTAGATTTAACAGTGTATATAATGCACTTTCCCTAGAACTAAAACCTCCACAAGGCTCAGCCTTAAACAAGTTTCCTGAAGGATTTGACTCTGACATGACTTATTCACTAAGAGAAAGATATTTTGCAACTCTTGAAGATATGCAAAGGGGTGCTCTTTCTGTGGAAGTCAACTTAATAAAAAAAAGAGCAAGAATGAAAACTGAGAAGAGAGTATCTTTTAGAGAGGAATCCCCTCCTTCTACTTCAAGCTCAAAAATGGAGAGAATGATGGAAGAGATGATGAAAGAGATGAGCATAATTAAGAAAGCACAAGCAAATAAAAACCAAAGTGCACTTCAAAACAATCAAAACAGAAATAGAAATCAGAATTATAGAAGAGATAACAATCAAGATAAGCAAAAAGAAAGCGACCAACAAATTAGACCTCCCTTTCAACAGAACTATGTAGATCAATATGAAGAAGACATGGAGCTGGAAAGGTTGGAAGAATCACATGTAAACTTGGTTGGATCAGACAGTGGGGATGATGTTTTCTTTATTGAAGAAGAATAAGGTTTCTTCTCTGATGACCAAAATACAAACACCTATGAAGATTCTGGTGACTATAGATTGGGTTTTGAAAATGCAATCATGGAGGTACACAAGTAGTACGATCTTAGGAGTAAGGGAAGTATAGAGAATTCAAAAGATAAGAATTCTAGCACTGCTGTCAAGAAGAACATGGAAAACCAGTCCAAAAAGACAGCAAAAAAAACCAACATTTCGGCCAGAAAACCAGATTTAAACAAAGACAAGGGAATCCAGCCAAATGTTGAAAAGAGTACCCCTAGCACTTCAACTAGTGGTCCTAATAAAAATGTTCCTATCACTAGTCCAAACAAGGTTCAACAAATCAAAGATGCTAAAAAGAATTTAATTGAGAAAACAGATTTAAATATTAACAAGTCAATTATTCCTTTCAGCCTTGAGGGGGAGATTGCTAAGATAAAAATTACCATCCCCCTAGCTGAACTAGTAACCCAATATGTGTACAAAAACCAAGTTTTGAAAGCTTTGAACTCAGGAAGTGATACTGATACCTTAAACTTGAAGGATGACAAACCTGAGATGTTGTTTGGCCCAGAGGTTGAAGGAAAATATCAAGAAGGACTAGTCCCTCCCTTCTCTGTTAGTTTGAATATACACGATAAAATTTTACACAATGCCATGTTAGATTCTGGAGCTTCACACAATCTAATGCCCAAGGTAGTAATGGAAAGCTTAGGCTTAGAGATTACTAAACCATACAAAGATTTGTATTCTTTTGACTCAAGCAGAGTCAAATGTTTGGGTTTAATCAAAGATTTATATGTTAACCTAGCTCAGATCCCTGCCAAGAATCTAGTGATGGATATCGTTGTAGCTGAAATTCCCCCTAAGTATGGCATGCTTTTATCAAGATCATGGGGAGCCAAACTTTAGGGAAGCCTTCAAATGGACATGTCTTATGCCACCATCCCTGTTTTTAACCAAAACAGAATATTATACAGAGAATCCCACATGAAGTACATGGTGAGTAACATGGACAAACCAAACAACACTCCAATCTATTCTATTCAATAAAGTTTAGATTCCTTTATCTTGTGTAACGAAGATGAAATTACTCAACAAGATAAAGAAAACATGGACCCAATCAGTTCACCAGAACAATCCAATCTTACCTTGAATCAACTTCAAAATATTGACAATCAACAGCAACAAGAGAATGAAAATGAGTCAAATATACTTTGGACAATAAATTTCGATGGATCCTGTAATAAAACCAGTGCAGGGGCAGGGGTCTAGATTCAAAACACAAATCATATTTTTTCATACAAGTTAGACTTCCCATGCACTAACAATGTTGCTGAGTATGAAACACTTCTCCTAGGCTTACAACTGATTAAAGAATTAGAAGCCCAAAAGATATCTATTTTAGGGGATTCTGAACTTATCCTCAAAAAAATCAAAGGAGAATACTCAGCCAAGAATCCAAGACTTAGGGAATATCGAAATGCTGCCCTTGACCTATTAAAAACTTTCGAAAAATATGAACTCATTTTCATCCCTAGAGCACTGAATCATCTAGCAAATGAACTTGCCTTCACTGCCAGCAATTGCCAAGTACCTAAGATAAATGAACAACTCAGTATAAAGGTGAAACACAGACCTGCTGTGCCTGATAATGAAGATCACTGGCAGGTGTTTGAATCTGACAAACACATAGATGATTTCATGAAATTAGAAAGTAATTTCGGCATACCAACACCAGAAACTAGCCATAAAAAAAACTGTTTGTATATTGAACAAATCCCCGAGGCCGAAATGACATATCCTGCTAATATAAATCATTGTGAAAATACGTTTGAAATAGAGATAATGAACAATGAAGACCAAGAAGACTTGGAAGTCTTACGATGCGAAAATGATAAAATCCCAAGAGGTCTCACACCTTTAGAACACCTATTTGATCTCAACGATGTAGCTAAAGAACCCAGAATGGAGCCTATGGAAACAAATGTAGAAGAGCATAACATAGGTAGTCTAGCAGAACCCAAGATGATCAAGTTATCCAGCACCCTCCCAGCTCACATAAAATTGAAATACATAGAGCTTTTCAAAGAATTTAAAGATGTGTTTGCGTGGGAATACAAAGACTTGAAATCATATGATACCAGCATCATCCAGCATAAGATCCCCTGAAAGGAAAATCAAAATCCTTTTAAGCAAAAACTAAGGAGAATAAATCCCCTTTTACTACCTTTAGTTAAGGCAGAAATTGAGAAAATGTATAATGTTGGGATCATAGTACCCATTAGATTTTCAGAATGGGTATCAAACTTAGTTTCTGTTAGAAAGAAAACTGGGGAAATCAGGCTCTGTATTGACTTCAGAAATTTAAACAGAGCCTCTTTAAAAGACAACTACCCCTTACCCAAGATGGACCATATACTTCAACGGGTAGTTGGGTCAAGAAGAATATCCCTTTTAGATGGGTTCTTGGGTTACAATCAGGTGTTAGTGTTCCCAAGTGATCAAATCAAAACTGATTTTACCACACCTTGGGGCACCTTTATGTATGTCAAAATGCCTTTCGGATTAATGAACGCAGGGGCCACCTTCCAAAGGGCCATGGACATAGCCTTCTCTGAAGATATTGGTTATTTTATAATTATTTACCTTGATGACATAACTGTTTTCTCAAAAACTGATGAAGAGCATTTGATTCACCTAAGAAAGGTTTTTGAGAAGTGTAGAAAATTTGGCTTATCACTGAATCCCAAGAAGACCCTCTTTGGTCTCCAAGAAGGGAAACTTCTTGGTCATATAATTTCAGAAGAAGGAATCAAAATAGACCCTATAAGGATAGATGGCATATTGCAAATTAGCCATCCTAGAAGCCTCAAAGAATTGCAATCCTTCATTGGAAAGATAATTTTTTTGAGAAGGTTTATTCCCAACCTTGCTGAGCTATTACAAAACATTACAAAAATGATTAAGAAAAACGTGGGTGTAAAATGGACTTTACCAGCTAAATAATCATTCGAGCTGGTCAAACAAGCTCTTACCCAAACACCAGTCCTGATTAGTCCTGATTTTACCAAAGACTTTTATATTTTTCTTTTGCATCTGAACATACAATAGCTGTAGTCTTGCTTCAGAAAAATGATTTAGGGCAAGAACAACCGATATCCTTCTTTAGCAGGGCCTTAAGAGATGCTCCTCTCAATTATAACATCATGGAGAAGCAAGCCTTAGCATTAGTGAAAGCTTTAAAGGACTTTAGGGTCTACATTTTAGACTCTCACATAATTTATTTTGTCCCACATATTGTTGTCAAGGACATTCTAAGTCAAGACCCTGATGGTAAAAGGGGAAAATGGATTGCAACTATTCTTGAATATGACCTAGAAATTAGGCCCACCAAACTAGTTAAGGGGCAAGTATTAGCAAAACTTATGGCTGAGTCTAACTTCCAAGCACTAGACATAAATATAGTGGATATGTTGGAAGAAATGGAAGAATCTGATGCTCCTTTTATTGAAGAAACGTTTCTAAATTCTCCTTGGTATGCTGACATTATTTATGTGCTTTTATATCTAAATGCCCCTCTTTCTTTGTCTAAGACTAAAGCTAGATTCTTGAAACAAAAAGCTTTGAGTTTTTGCATATTAGATGGAGTATTATATTGGAAAAATGCTGTTGGAATTTTGCTTAAATGTTTTCTTGAAGATGATGCAGAAAAAATCATGCATGAATTGCACGATGGTGAATGTGGAGGACACCTCTACTGGAAGGCCACAGTAAACAAAATTCTTAGATCAGGTTACTATCGGCCTACCCTTTTCCCAGACACTCAAAATTTGGTCATGTCTTGCCATAAGTGTCAAATATTTGATGGCAAGAGAAAGCTTCTTCCCTTACCTTTACATCCTATCAGAGTTGAGGCAACTTTTCAACAATGGGGGCTGGACTTCATTGGGGAAATTCACCCATCCTCCTCAGCTCAACATAAGTGGATCCTCACAGCCACTGACTTCTTCACTAAATGGATAGAAGCTATACCTACCAGGAATGCTAATGACTCCGTCATTATCAAGTTTCTTGAAACCCATATCCTATCCAGATTTGGTTGTCCCAGAAAAATCATAACAGAAAATGTTGGTGCTTTCAAATATAAGAAGATGGTTTATTTATGTCACAAATACCATATAACCTTGGGCCACTCCACTACTTACTATCCCCAAGGAAATGGATTAGCTGAATCCTCCAACAAGAGTCTCATCAATATCATTAAAAAGATGTTGGAACAGAATAAAAAATCATGGCATAGTAAGCTGGTTCATGCCTTATGGGCTAATAGATTAACTACAAAGAAATCAATAAATATGTCCCCCTATCAGTTATTTTATGGCATGGATTCAGTTTTTCCTACCTCATTAGGAGTACCAGTCATGAAGCTCCTTCAAGAAGTGCGGGTTGAAGAAAATGATATGCAGAGGAGGATCAACCAAACAATCCATTTGTAGCAGACCAGAGAAGAAGTTTATGAAAGAACACAGTTACTCCAAGAAAATATGAAGAAGCTATTTGATAATAGGACTAAGGCAAACAACTTCCAGGTTGGAAGTGTTGTTCTTAAATGGGATTCAAGAAGAGAAGAGAAGGGGAAACATGGAAAGTTTGAGAACTTATGGAAAGGGCCATATATTATTCATGCTGAGAGGGGTCATAATACATTTTTCTTGAAAGAATTGAATGGAGAAGAACTATATGGAGGTTTTGTCAATGGAAGGATGCTCAAGCATTACTTCTGCCAAGAATCTTAAGTTTTAAAGCTTTTTGTTTTACCATTTTAAATGAAATAGTCCAACCATTGCATTCAAAGTTATGAAAAATCAAAAACACAAAAACATAGAAAAGAGAAAAGAGGGCAGGTTGTGAAAATAAGAAAGGCAAAGCCCCATGCCAAAAAAGAGAAATAAATCTGAAAGTGTGCAAGCTTAAATGCCACTCCTACAAAACACACTTCTAGTTAGTCAAACTGTTTAAACTTGACTAATTAGCTTTGAATTTTTCTGCTGATAGGATAGTGAATTCGATTTGCCAAACTATTCAATCTTGGCTTATCAGTAGATAGATTAGGATATAAATTGAAGGTTCAAACAAACTCAAAATCAGAACCTAAAGTTTCAAAGAGAGAATGACTCAAATCTGTTTCAAATTTTGAGTCAAAGGATGTAAAATCTGGTTCTAAACAGCTCAAAATCTGAACCGGAGAACAAGGAAGAAATAGCTCAAATAAAGTAAAAAACAGAGCTATAAATAAAGGAGAAGGCCATGATAAGAAACTTTCAGATCTTAAGCCTTCCATTTTGATTTTTGATTTTTTGCAAATAAAAATCTATGTGCAGCTTGTTTTTATGCCATAGTTTACAACAAGGCAAACAACCTAATCTTGACTTGCATGTTTTTAAATTTCTATTGTAGAATTTAGAGAATGACAGTTTGTTGGACAGCTTAATCCCAACAGACAGTAGATTAGGTAGAGAAATATCTGAGCTCAACTGCTTAATCTGAGTTTAGGGAGAAATAAGGAGTAGAATTAGATTAGTTTTTATGCTTTCAAAAGAATAAAATTTTGTGAATAGAGTTTGCCAATCCAAGTGCACTCTAATGAAGAAAAAATGCTAGATCAGTAGGATTGGGTAGGTAGAAAGTTTTTATTGATGAAGGTCCATTGTTGTCATAGCTGCCAATATGTTTTAAAGAAGATTATCTCATTTAAGGAAAAATAGCCCAATGGATCAGGCACAAGTCAGCCTCCTAGAGAATCCAAGTATGAAGTTCTTGATACCTTCAAGAAGGCACCATCCCCAAGTGGAGCCACTGTTAGCCAACTATAATATTTTGTTATAAGAAAAGGTGGATAAGACTTTTTGAGCCTCCAAGGAACAAATTTTATCACTAAAAATTGTTGGCTCTTGAAGACTCCTTGAAAGCCTCATGCCTCTATCTGAAATCTTCATTTACTATTTCCATTTCATGCTCTGAAATTCTACTAATTTCATGAGAAAAGACTGCTGAAAAATCATCATTTTTCCCTTCTTCCACTCATAAACAAACCTTCATTTGTTTCCCCTTTCTTCATAAATTTCCTCTATTTTTCATGTTCTCCTTTTTATTCCCTTCATGAAAACCCCATTTTTCCATAGTTAAAAACTCACTTTTTAACTATTTCGAAATCCCCATTTCCATTAAAAACTATGAAATTCATTGAAAACAAAGTTTATTTACTATGGACCTAAGCCCCTTGGGATAAGTCCGAACCACTTCCCCTCACATGCATACGCGTTAAAACCAAATTCCAAGGACCCCGAGTGCTAATCGCATCGGAAAGAATCAAATGTGCAAGTATTTGCCATACTCCAAAGACTCCGATGGCGATTAGCCTTGATGTTTACGACTCCCGATCATATTATTTTCATATATAACCTTGGGCCTGCCCTCGGTGCTTAAACCTTATGAATATTTCATTCCCAAACCCAATTTTTCTTTGTAAAGACCCAAAACCTGCCAATCCAAAGTTTTAACCTAAAACTTTAAGTCACATGTTGAAATAATCTAATGGGTTGATCAAAAAGACCAATTGCGCAATCGCCATCGGAGAATTCGCAATGAGTTGATCGGGGAGTCCAGGCCCGCAGTTCCAATTGCAATTGGCCTTTGATTTACTAAAGCCCCGGCCATATCACAGTTCATATGCCCAATGGCCCCGCAGTCGGGCGCCTCGTCACTTTATATATATTTTCCGCCCCAATCCATAAAAAAATTTGTTTTGTTTCAAAAGAGGTAAGTTTCCATATATTTTAAAGGGTTTTTCGTCGGTTCTTTTCAGAACAGATCTCTGCCGTTGTTCTAAAGCCAATCAGATGGCCTGCGCTCAATCGCATCGCAAAGTTTTAATCGCATGCGTTTTGTATCGCCCCCGATTGCCGATCTCCGATTGGTTGTCCACCGTTGATCTCCTCTCTGCCTTCCAAGATCCAGTGGTCCCCTTTTCCTCCGATCACAACTCTTACCGCCGTTTCCAAACCCACCGATTCATTTCCCACTTTTGATCTGATCCTCAGATCAACGGTCATCGCTCAATCACTTGGACTACCCCGATTGCGCAATCGCATCAGAGTCTTTCAATCTCACAATCGCACTTCTTTCCTCCTCCCCCCCGATTGCGATTCCCCGATTAAATCTGGACCGTCCACGTGGCCAGATCCAACGGTGGCGCTCCTTCCTTGCCTTCTAAGCAGTTTAAGCCCAAAACGCAGGATTTCTTAATTGTTTTTGTGTTTTTCAGGTATTCTAATGGTTTTTCACTGAATAATGAAGGAAAGCCTGGGACTGGGAAAGACGTTTCCTGTGCCTTCGGGCTACTAAAGAAACCATTCATGGGGTTGAATTCAATGATTTTTCAATGTTTCATGAGCATTGATAACACGCAAAATAGGCCAGCGCGGCCCTGCACATTGAAAAGACACTGTTTTATTCAAAAGAACAGTTAAAGAGTATCAGTTTTGAAAATAAAGCATGGCAGATGAAGATTGAAGACAGTATGACGGAGATTACGGCTAAGACGGTAATCAAAAGCCTAATCCCCAACTCAAAACACCGTTTAAAGAAAAACTAAAGTGTTTTATCTGACAGAAAGCCTCCACCGCCACAACTTAAGGCAAATTGATTCCTCAGCTACCACAGAGCCACCTGTTGCCTCAAACCTTTCAAAGTAGAGGCCGAAGTTATTGAAGAAATCAGATTTTCTCCTCAACGCAGCCAAGGAGTTATTTCTTCCAGGAAGTAAATGCATAAAAATCTGCAGAAGTTACTCCAAACATTACACATAGCCTCAAAGTCAAATAAAGCTCCCACCGAGCTTTGATATTTATTGTGAAACAGTTAATACAGTGATCCACCAGTAAATTTCTCCCTCGAGCCCCTCAAAAGGCCGAGAAGTCTTGAACCTGTATTAAATATCCTAAGAGATCTTTTCTCAGATCACCTCCTCATCCTTCTATAAATACTACTGCAGAAGATGAGAAATTGTTGGTTGTTGTTTGATTACAAGTTGTAACACTGAAACTCTCCGAATAAATATACGAGTCTGTTGAAGTTGAAAAAAAAATTGAAGTCCTGGATGTCTTGATGATGTTGTTGCATGCTTGTTCCTGAGGAAGGCTCTATCATTGGATCCATGAGTTTGGTTGTTGGTGAAGTATTCTGAACTGTTTAAAGTTTTCTCCTGTTTTCATTATGTCCCATAATTTCTTATTACAGTAGGCTGAAAGTTTTAGGATAAGAAATGACTCTTGGAAGCACCTTAGACCTATTCACCCTTCACTGTTTTATGTTTTCTTCTGCTAAAGTATTTTAGAGTCTTTAATCTCTCTCTTTAGTCTTCATGCTTGTTTATTTCCTTAATAGCTCAAATAGTTGGTTTCAGAATGACTTATGGTTCTCCCTGCTTGTCTGCTATCACTTGAAATATGTTATTGAAGTCTCCCTTTGAGGTACCATTGTTTTAAGTTAATCAAAGAGGTCGGTTTTGATCTTGCCCTTTGTTATTGCTTGAACAATTGTTTTGAAGGCCTTTATAGTTGTAAGCATAGATTTTATTTAGGTGTTCCCTCTTCTATGACTGCAATTATCAGTGAATCTTATATGTTTTCTAAGTCCTTTAAAATAAAATCTTTGAGGAAATAGGGAGTTCCCCGAATCTTAGATTTCATTTTAAAAGTTGTCTTGAAGTCATTATTTGCCTAAAGAATGTTTGTAGAATTTATGGTTAGCCCTGTCTATAAAATATCTCTTTATTGCTAGGTTATGTTTTCAAGTTCCCTTTGTTGAGAATTAAACTTCTCTTTCCAAATCATTAATGTCCGTCCCATTCCAAAAACAAAGGATCCTGTGGCCAAGTTATATTTTCCCTTTGATATCCCATATCCCTTGATGAGTTTGTCATGACCTTATTTCGACTCCATTGCCCAATGAACCATATATTTCCTCTTTCTGTTTATCTTTCTTAGACCTTTCATGTTCTGATGTATCAACTCAATCCAACCAAACAAATATCTGCACTTAATAACTAGTCTAAAAATACATAATCAAAGCACACAAGATAAACCTTTGCAAACATATATTTGAGAGATCCCTCTCTGAGAATAGGAGGACTAGATCCTGGAACTCTAAAGATTGGTTCTGATGTTACCTTGTCTTTTGATTTGCCAAACTGTCAAAACACGGGAGACCAACAGTAGTTACTTTGTAGCCAAGGGATTCATGACAATATATTCTTCCTCCTTCACAACTGCAATGGGTGGAGTCACACAACATTGGGCTCATTTAGTGAAGTTGCAACCGTTGGAGTTGCAATGACTTCTTCCCAAGATTTTCTTTCTTTGTTTAGAGCTTGTACCATGAGTAACCTGATAAGGCCATGGTAAGAGATGAAATATATTGGTATGTTTTATTTTTGTGCATGGGATTCCTTATTTTGCAAGGACTTGAGTAGGAAGTGCTATCACCATAGTAATTCTCAGGTCATGGGATTTTGATTTATAGTTGAAGAAAACCAGGGGTAACCAAGAACCTCTTTTAGATTTTAGGATCTAGCCTTCCTGAATTCCAGAGAGGGATCTCTCCTTAAGATTTAACTTTATTTTAGATTTAAATTTTAGGCTAGGTATGATTGGACAATTGGTTTGTTTGAAAAGTTTGGTGGGAAATAAGATTACTTGGAGACAAATTAAAGAGGGATCTACTAGTCCATTGGGCTATGGAGTCAAAATATAACAAGCAAAACTGAAAGGCAAGGCCAAAAGGATGCTAATGTACTCAGGGAATGGTAGATAACCCTCAGAGATTTGAATAGTTTGATTGGATGGGATGGCTTACTTTCAGGATAAAGGGCAGTGAAGGATCCTTTGATCCGGAAATAAGGAGAAGGAGGCAAAGGTCAAACGGGACTCAGGAGCAACTAAGAATTCCTAGGTCTGGAAATCAGCAGAAAACATTGAAATGATCAATTATTTAAGACAGGGAGTTTTTTACACTTATCCTGAAATAATACTCCTAATTAATCATTCAGATTTGAATACATATATGAAATTGAATGGAACTTCAGAAAAGGAAACAATGACATAAAGAAATCACTTTACTCATTAGCTTATCGCAAGAATCCTGAGTTATGAAGTCCAGTTAGTTGTTGTCCAGTTTTCTGCTATGCAATCAACACATGAGCTCCCAAAGCACCAGCAAAAATATCTATAATAATATCAACAAATTTTATTCCACACTTAATACTTCAAAAAGAGAAGTATTTATACAAAAATTATTACAAAATATCTGAGAGACATGTAGGAATATCTCTAGGAAAAAATAAAGATTATTAAATACAAAGAGGGACAGCTACAAAACAAACTGGAAAGTTGTCCTCTTATCAATAAAAAATAGGACTAATTATCTTAACTTATTGCTTTGTTGTAGTTGCTTGCTGATACTTGGAAACAATATCTTGTTAGAAGATAGCTTGAAATATAATCTTTCCAATTCACATTCTTTAACCTGTGCTTTATCTATGATACTCTTTACGATGTTTTCTTACTGCCTTACTACTATAAAATAAGGAATAACCCGCAGTAAAAAGTGTTTTGACTGATACTCTTTGACTATGAACATTACCCTGATACAATTTAACTGCAAATCTTACCCTTCAGGCAACAGTAATATTCTGCTTTTCATGTAACTTTCTGCTCTTGTTTACAAACCTTTATATCAAATCAGTGAATTCCTGCCATTGTTCTGCACTGGGAATTCTCATGTTCTTTAATTTCTCGTAGCTCTCATCTGCCTCTGTGGACTTAGAAAAGTTGGGCTTGACAATGAAGATGTGTTTAATCTCATTTTGTAGAAAGAAAAAGCTCTCAAAATATTCCAAAATAACTTTTCCAGTTGGGGAACCTTGTGGTAGAGGCTTATTTACCTGTTCTTTGGCATTAGCTCTTATCTTCTTGTCATGCTCTGTCTGACCTATTAGTTTTTCATTGAAGCAATGAATGTCTGGAAGGCCTGCTTGTGTTAATATAGTGTATTTGGCCATGAACTTTGTTATTGACAAGTTCATGTCTTTGCATCTTTCCTCCAAATTGTTCATCATATTCCTTTTGTTCAGGAATTTCTTGATTTCTAGTATGCTCTCAGTTCTATCATGAATTTTCAGCTCTTCAAGCTCTTCTCTGATTTTTTTGTTCAAAAATGTAATTAGTTTCAAATCTTGAGAAGGTTTGTCAGCCAGTTCTTCTTTTGGCTTCTGAATTTCTATTTGTGTTGCCTTGAGTAAATCCTTCTGTTCATAAATGATTTGGATTGAAGGCCACTGTAGATGTATGCCTTGAATTATGTTGTTCCAAAGATAGTTCTTGATATATGATACCTGTTCACTGAGACTGACCTGTTGCTGGAGAATATTTACCTGCTCTTGAAGTCTGTTTTCTCTCTGCTCATGTCCCTTGGATGTAATTAATTCCTCTCTATTTGATGTTTCAAGATTTCAGATGGTGCCTTTCAAGTTGATTATCTCTTTATTCTTTAGGGACATGTCTTCCATAGCCTTTACTATGACAGTTGTTTCACT
This sequence comes from Pinus albicaulis, assembly GCA_034641835.2. Classification (NCBI taxonomy): domain Eukaryota; kingdom Viridiplantae; phylum Streptophyta; class Pinopsida; order Pinales; family Pinaceae; genus Pinus; species Pinus albicaulis. Next base: position 118,873,572 of record CM076581.1, read on the forward strand.
TGTTTGATTTACTTGTGATGTAGATGATGAAGTGGTAGAAATATCTTTAGATGTAATTGACACTGCAGTTGCTAATACTCCTTTTGGTGCTAAATGTTCTGCCAATGTAGAAGGAACAATAGTATCGACAGTTGGAATGATTGTAGGAATGGAGACTTCATGTGCTTTTTTCAATGTTTCATTTTCCTTCATTAGAATTTTTGTTTGATTCTCCATTTCTTTGATCTGAGCTGTTATCTTTAAAACTAGCTGCATTAATTCATATTTCTCTATTTTCCCCCAAATAATTTCTTTAGCCTGTGGGTGTTCACTCTATGGAAGTTTAAGTTGCTTTCTCAAGCCAGCAATATTTTCATTCTTTTGCCTTATGAGAGTTTTAGCAACTTCAATATTGGAGGGATCCACTCCAATTTCTATCATCAAATATTCTAAATATTTGATCCTCAAATTCTTAGCATGTAGAGATGCTTTATCTAATTTCATTTGAGTTTGTAAATTAGATATAGTCTTTTGAAGCATGGTAGCATTCATGGTTTTTTTAACTACCTTTGAATACAACATTTCTGAAGCACTTCTATGAAACTCTATTTGGTCAAGTTCATGTAAGGTATATGTATTTACCTCAAGCTCTGTTTTCCTGTAATTTACAGCTAACTTTGGGTCTGTAACCATTGGCTAGAGGAAATACATAATCATTTTATTTGTTGAATAATCAAAACCTATCACAAGTCTATCTTTATCTCCTGGTTTTTCTTTAAGGAGTTTAGAATAGACCTCATTCTTAATTTTCTCATTTTTTTCTCTGATCTTCTTTAACTTTTTCTGGATCTCAGAATCAGTTTCTTCTGCTGCTCTAGAAGAGGAGGGAGCTTCTGTATTTATCTGTGTTTCAACCATTTCTTTTCCTTTTCCTTGTGATAGTACCTGCTCATTCTAAATTTCTTTAAGTGTTTCATTGACAATTATTGTGGCCTCATCATCTGTTTGTTGATCATTTTCATTTGCTTGGTCTTCATTGTCATCTATCTCTGTGGCCTTTTCTTCTTCTACAGTAATCATTTTGGCCTTCTTGCTGCAAATCGTCTTAAATTTATTTTCTATAATGGTTTCTGCTAAATATCCTTCTTCTTTTCGGGGTCTTTTATTGGAGACTTTTGCTTGTTTGCCAACTGAAATCACCTGTGTACTATCCATCTATTTTTCCTGTATTTTATCTATTTTCATTTTTT